>VZTY01021562.1:0-48917 GCA_013400935.1 Turnix velox
CCAAATCCTTCTCTTCACGGCTGAACTCTAGCCACTCTCCATCCAGACTGTGTCTGTGCTTGGGATTGCCCTGACGCAGGTGCAGGACCTTGCATTTGGCCTTGTTGAACTTCTTGTGTTTGGCATGGGCCCACCTCTCAAGACTGTCAAGGGCCCTCTGGATGGCATCCCTTCCTTCTGGCGTGTCAACTGAACCACACAGCTTGGTGTCATCTGAAAACCTGCCGATGGTGCACTCAATCCCACTCGTCATGTTTCCATCATGTTTTACAAAGATGTTGAATAGCACTGGTCCCAGTACTGATCGCTGAGGAACACCACTTAATGTTACTGCTTCCTCTAACCTTAGGTTGCTGCCAAAATGAAGACTTGTTCACTCTTACCAGTAAGATCAGTTTGTATCACTATCAGATTCTTAGCCTCCCCACTGTTAAATTGCTTCAGTTTTGATTGGACAACAAATTGACTTAACTAATTTGTAGGCCTGCATCACAAACAATCCAACACTAGAAAGGCAAAATAGAGAAGTGCAGGTACCTCTACAGCAACAGCCTGCAATGGAAAGAGGAAATGTACCACAGATCTGTAAACCTGCCTTTGTAATAACCTGGAAATCAAAGGGTTTTTTCATACTTCAAGATAAGAAGATATAGTTTCAATTAAATTACTTAAGTTTGGGTTTAAAAGTAACAAGTTACTTACAAGACAATGTACATACGGCTTCACTTTGCAATCAAAAGTGGCTGGCTTCCCATACAGACAGGAGTAGTTTGTGTTACATGTCATACAGTCTGCTGGCAACCGACTGCAAAGCCCATTGCTAGGGCATTTAGTCACATACGATGGAATTTCTGTACTTTCTGAAAGGTGAAATACATGCATTAAGAGAACAAATTAAAAAGGCTATATATTCTGAAGTATACATGTATATCCCCATGTTTTCGTACATATACATATATGCACTGACAATTTTGAATCAGAGAATAATGGAATGCTTTGAATTAGAAGGGACCTTTTAAAGCCATCTAGTCCAACCCCCTGCAGTGAGCAGGGACATCCTGCACAGAGCCTCAGCAAGCCTCGTTTCCAGGGATGGGGCCTCCACCACCTCTCTGGGCAACTTGCAACATAGTCTCACCACCCTCATTGAAATGAACTTCTTCCTCATGTCTAAACTAATCCTGCCCTACTCTAGTTTCAAACCACTGCCCCTCATCCTGCGACTCCACACCCTGGCAAACAGCCCCTCCCCAGCTTTCCTGTAGCCCCTTCAGGCACTGGGAGGCCACTGTGAGGTCTCCCTGCAGCATTCTCTTCTCAGACTGTCCTCTTAGTAGAAGTGCTCCAGCCCCCAGTCATCCCTGTGGCTTCCTCTGGACCCTCTCCATATCCTTCTTTGCTGAGGTCTCCAGAGCTGGATAGAGTAACTCCAGGTGAGGTCTCATCAGAGCAAAGGGGCAGAATTAGCTCTCTCCACCTGCTGGCCACAAGGGCTTCCCTTATTATAGAAGGAACAGCACAGCAGGTGGGTGCTGTGGGAAGTTCTGCATTGGCCAAGTGAGCTACTCATCACAGCAGGGACAAGGACCTCACAGGGCACAGCACCAGAACAGAGCTCAGCGTGGATTAGTGTCACACACTCCCCAGTGGAAGGGATCAGTTCAGTAGAGACATAGGCTGACGCATGTAACCTACTTCAATTTCAAATCCAATTAGGTTTGCAGTTTGCTTGGCCTTTTGTTATTTGTATGCATTCAGAATTACCTCAATGGCAATTTAACTGCTCATTTTCTAGTTGTAAAATCTCACATGGACCAATTCTCTAACCATACAATCCAAGCTCATTGGCTCAATCATAAATTGGTTTGGCTTGGAAATGACCTTCGAGATCATCTACTTCCAACCCCCCTGCCATGGGCAGGGACACCTCCAACTAGACCAGGTTGCTCAATGCCTCATCCAGACTGGCCTTAAATAACTCCAGGACTGAGGGGGCATCCACAACCTCTCTGGACAACCTCTTCCAGTGTCTCACCCCCCACACAGCAAAGAACTTCTTTCTTCTCTGCAGCCTAAATCTCCCCTCTTCCAATTTGCATCCATTACTCCTAGTCCTGTCATGGAAGAGTAATTCATAATGTGTTACTAAAATGTCTTTTATCACTGATAAAGCATACACAGGTTTCTAAGACATGATTCAAGAACTTTACTATTAAACACAAACACTGAGGAAAAATGCCCATGGCAGAATTTAAAAAAAAAAAAAACAACAAAAACCAACATAATATTGTACCTGTTATTTTTAAGTAAGGAATATTTGTAGTTGTTGAAGTTAGACTTTTCCCAAATGCAGACTGTGGCTGTGACTGCTTTGTGGTCATCAAAGATCCTGCTACAAGAAAAAAACTATAAAGTGATACCTCTAGAATAAAATTCACAGAGTGGTTTGGGTTGGAAGGGACCTTAAAGACCATCTAGTTCCAACCCCCCTGCCATGGGCAAGGACACTTCCCACTAGACCAGGCTGCTCAATGCCTCATCTCGCCTGGCCTTAAACACCTGCAGGGAGGCCCAGCACATTCATCATCAGAAACAGTTTGATGTAAGTATACCGATGTGAAATTACTAGCAGAAGAAGTAATGAGAACACCCAGGCCAGGACACAGAGGAAATCGTCCAGATGGGTTTTGAATGTCTCCAGAGAAGGAGACTCTACAACCTCTCTGGGTAACTTGTTCCAGCGTTGTTACCCTCCCTGTGAAATTTTTTTTTCTTACATTTCTCTGGAACCTTCTATGTTCCAACTTGTACCCGTTTACCCTTGCCCTATCATTGGAGGTTACTGAGAAGAGCCTGGCTCCATCCTCCTGCCACTCACCCTTTCTATATTTATAAACATTAATGAGGTCCCCCCTCAGTCTCCTCTTTTCCAAGCTAAAGAAATCAGCTCTCTCAGCCGTTCCTCATAAGGGACATATTTACACTGTAACTGCTCGGGGACAAAGCCATTCAATAGGGCAGTACATCGGGTGTCTGGGCAAGAGGCTGGAAGAGAAGCACCGACACCCCTGGTTCCAGCAGCGGCTCCGCATCTGCTCGGGCGGCTCTAGGCCCGGGGGCCGGGGCCCCAAAGCCGAGGGGGCTGAGCGGCCCCACCACCTCCCCAGACGCATTTAGGACGGCGAACAGTTCCCGAGCAGGGGCACCGCAATCGCTGAGGCGAGAGTCCAGCGTAGCCAGGCCCCTTCGTCCCCACAGCAGGCCCCTCAGCACGGAGAGAGACCCGCGTCCCTCACACCGCCACATCCCGGACACCCACCCGCCCGCCATTTTCCTGGCCCAGTCAGGGGTAAGGCAACGCGTCTTCCACGAACTGAGGTCACGGTCACTTCGCCACCTCGGCCCTCGGGAAGCGTCTAGCCCCGCCTCGGGGATGGGCTGAGGACGCTCGGAAGAAGAGCCTCCGCCTGTGGGCGAGGCGCTGGTCCGCTGGGCCCACCCGAGCGATAGCTTCCCTCGCTTGCCCACACTCTCCCTTCTCCCACCCTCTGCCCCGTCTCAGCCCCGGGGAGTGCGGGCAATGCGGCGGCAGTCGCGCTCACCGCAGCCCGAGAGGACGTAGAGCTGGGACAGGAACAGTGCGACGCTGCAGAGGCTCCGCAAAACGCCCAGAGTCGCCATCTTGCCTGCCCGGCCGGGGCGGGACCGCCACCTGAGGCGCCCGGAGGAGAGGCGGAGGCCGCGGGGAAGGCGGTGCTGCTGAGAGGAGGGAGGGCTCGCTCCGTTGTGGAGCGGCACTGATGGCGGCGGAGGCAGAGCCGCGGAGGGGGATACCGTCGCCGCGTGGGGAATGGCCCTGATGGCGGAGATGGTACCGGTGAGGGGACTATCCTTACGGCGGGGGGAAGGGCCGGGATGTTGCGGGAGGTGGCCCTGCTGAGGGGAAGGCGCCACTGAGGGGAGGGACTGCCTCCAGGGCGGGCACCTCAGTGAATCTTGCCAAATGTCACCGCTACCGCCGCCCTGCACCTTTTTCGCTAGTCCTCTTTCCCCGTCGAAAATTTTAATTTATTGTTTTTATTAATGAGCGTCCTTCAGCGACCTTTCTAATTGCAGCAGGTCGCCATCTGAAACTGTAAATAGTGACGCACAGGTACTATCTGCACACCCCAAAATTGTGCGTTTGCAGAACCCACAAATTAACGCTAAAAAAAAAAAAACAACGCCAAAGCTTTTAATTCTGGAAACTGAATACATCACACACGGAGCATGGAGGTTGTGTGTATTGTCAATAAATCTAAGTAGAAATCATCCTCCACATTCTGTGTTAATTCTGTAAAGTGGAACAGAACCTTCCTCAGAACTTGTTCCTTTAATTTTTTATTTTCTGTTTTGTGAGAGAATATCACTAGATAACACCAGAAAACGTGAAACAAAAAATACCCAAACCCAGGCTTTTTAAAAACAGTAATTCATATCGCAGGGATTAAGTAAACTGCCAGCCTGTTTGTGCAAGAAGTATTTTCTTCTTCATTTCAGTGATATTCAAATCACAGCTACATTGTATAGCTCAGATAACATATTCAACATTATTTAAGCATTATATGCTGGTTATTATCGCTAAAGTGAAAAAAAATCATTATAAAAATCAACCTCTGGAAAAAACTGATTCAGTTGCCTGCACAGTAACTTAAAAATAATTTAAAAGCAGAATCAAGTCAGAAAAATCTGGCCAGTTTAAATTGCAACATGCTGTTATCTGTACCCCTTCAGCATTCTCAGTGTTCCAAACAAATATAGCAATAAATTACAAGGGGAAAGTTTTTTAAAAGTAGGCTTGTTTTTGAAAAAAGCCAAATCAACATCAAACCCAAGAGAAAAATAAAACACTTTGCAAGGGCAAATACAGCAAGTAGCTCCACTTCATTCTTGGCAAATGAGCTTTTAGTAATTACCACACCAGCTAAAGCAGTGCTGCCTTTCACCAAAGTATTTATAGTCTGCAAACCTAAACAGAGAAAGAACCAAGTTATTATCCACCAAGTTATTAACACCATGTGGCGTTAGAAAAAAAATCCAAAATACTTCTGATGAAGTAGTGCTGGAGCCCAGCACTGTGCCAGTGGGACAGGACTTTTTAACAGGGTAGAGGATAGCAGGACTAAGAGTTATGGATGCAAATTAGAAGCAAGGAGGATTTCGGCTGGTGACAAGTTTTTTACAGTGAGGGTGGTGAGACACTGGGACAAGTTGCTCAGAGAGGTTGTGGATGCCTCCCAAGTCCCTGGAGGTGTTTAAGGCCAGGCTGGATGAGGCATTGAGCAACCTGGTCTAGTGGAAGGTGTTCCCTGCCCATGGCAGGGGGGTTGGAACTGGATGATCTTTAAGGTCTCTTCCAACCCAAACCATTCTATCATTCTATGAACTGACCAAGGTGGCAATGGCAGCACACAGCCCAGACTCCTGCTGTGGGCAGTCACAATTATTTTCACAGCAAAACCAACATTTTAGCACAGGACTTAAAATAAGCATTTTGCAACTAGTGTGGATTGGAATCCCATAGGACTGTTAAAGGAGCCAGAAGCTGCATCTGTCCTCACACAGAATCATAGGGTTGGAAGGGACCTTCAGAAGCCATCTAGTCCCACCCCCTGCTGCTCCTGGAGCACCAACATTGCTGCAGTTGCTCATTTTGCAAAGCCATTATCCAAAAACCATCTAGGATGAGCCTTAATACTGTACCTAAGGAAGAAAGCACTCTTTCACATGGGCAGCTAAGAATTTATTTCTCCCCCCAAACGGCATCATCAGAATTCTTCTTCTGCATTCGGAATCCGTGAAGCCTTAAATTTCTTCAGTTTCTCAATAGCAGAAGGAACTGAAATCTCCCCATGAACTTTGTTGTCTCTTGTTCGCACGTTGACAGCATTATTTGCTTTCTCCTTCTCTCCAACCACTGCAAGACATGAACACAAACACTACTAAATGAAATGACAGAAAGGAAGTCTGGGAAAACTCTGTGCCCAACACCAGAAGTCAGAAGATATTGCAAAAGGTAACTGGTGCAATACCCAAGATGAAGTTGTACTGGGCCAGCTGTGCGTTCCTGATTTTCTTGTTTAATGTGCAACTCTGGTCAAGATCCACATCCGACATAAAACCTGCTTCAAAGAATTCACTGCAAATCTACAAAAAAGCCGAAAAAAAACCCCACTTAATATTACAGTAGACATTCTACACCATAAATTTGCACATGCTGTAATCCCTGTTTTTTTCCAATAATTAATTAATGTACATGTGTAGTTTTGCTCTTGTGAATCATAAGGAAGTCAGTGAAGTCATGTGAAGGAGACTGCACACACTTAAGGGCTGAGCAGGACTGGAAAACAAGAGGAGATCCATCTCTACTGAATATTTGCTGCTCTCAGACAGCTGCCCTGCTCAGTCTTAGAAATGTTCCCTTAGTCTGAGAAAGAAGAGAGAAGCAAACCCACTTCTTGCAGTAAAGGAAAAGCAAGAGAGAAGGCTAAAACCAACCATCATCAAATGTAACTCAGTGACAAGTATCTGTGTACTGGGAAACGGAAAAAGTGACTGACCCTACTTTAGATTTCATTCTGCAGTGAAGCATTATTAAGTACAACAAAACACTGCTTTGCCATTCAGAATGTTTTTTTCCTTTAATAATTACAGAACCCAAAACACTTGAAAGTTACATATCCCTTTCTCAGGCTTACACAAATTTTAGAATAGATGGAAAAAATTACCTCTCCCCTCCAAATACATCTCAGAAATTATTAAAGCATCCATTCTTTGTTAGGAGATATTAAAATAGCTTGCTATAAGAAGGCAGCCCCTGGTCTCACCTGGTGGGCATACTCTTCAGAAGCAGGTCCCACAGGCACAACCATGATCTGCCTTGGAGACAGCCAGAAGGGCCTGGCAGCAGGAGAAGGAGAAACAGGACATAGATGTGTGTTCTGCATTTGCCTTCACATCCACTCCCATGCTCCCCAGTCCTAATTTCTTTTTTTTTTTTAATAAAAAGTATTTATGTTAGCCAAAGATGTTGGATAATATATTATCTTCTGCTCCTTGATTTCATATAGAGGAACAAATCATAGATGTTTTGGGTTGAAAGGACCTTCAAAGGTCTTCGAATCCAACCCCCTGCAGTGACAGGAACATCCTGCACTAGAACAGGTTGCTCAGAGCCCCAGCAAGCCTGGAGTTCAATGTCTCCAGGGATGGGACCTCCACCACCTTCTGAGCAAGCCAGGCCAGTTCAAACAGATTGATTCTAGTAAAATGACATATACAGAACTTGGATTTTCTCTTTGCTTCCTAGCTGACTTCTCAATTTTAAACGGAATTTTTTTCCCCCTGCCTAATTTCCTCTTTTATTTATAACTTCATAGCAAAATTTCAACAGTCAGACAGGTGCTGAAGGAAGAAATAATTCTTCCTTAATAAGTACATTCATGAAGAAGTACCTTCAGAGCTTATTCATGTATAACAATGATACATAACAATGTATCTTTCATGTTAAAAAATATTTCACATCTTAGGACTAATTCATGTCTGTATGAACAATTGCTTTGCATGTCTAACATTTACCCAGTAGGAAAGCATGACTTTTAAGAAAGCAGGAGCAGGAACAGTGCAGCACATACACATTCAATTACAACTCTTATAACTGCTTTATTGTCTAATTTTTTCTGCCATCTCGTGAAACAGAACTTCTAATAATGAACCATTAATTAAAGGGCATAAAACACCAACTTAGACCATAACATTAGACTTCTTATTTTGTAATCTTATCTACTAATTCTGAGAAAATTCTAGGGAAACAATTGTGCATTTTGAGACATCAGGGAGGCATTTTCTATGCTGTTACACATTTCTTAGAGCTATATTTGTGCCACATACCATTTTCCTCCATAATTTTCTGCTAGAATAGCAATCATTCTCTCCACAGATCCCAAAATAGCTCTGTGAATAATCACTGGCCTTTTCTTATCATCACCATCCTTACTGAAACAGAAAAATTAAAAAAAAAATAATTCTTAGCTCACACAGATAATCCTACAAGTATTTTTGATTCTACTTCTCATAAGACACAACACTGTTATTTAGAGTTAGGCAAAACCTACCGTTTTCCTAAAATGTACTTCCTTGACGTCACTTTTAGATTTTCCTTTTAGAGGAAAATTAGCAGTTGTGGCTTAAAATAATCATGCCAGTAGCTAGTTAGTAAAGACACTCTGCTCATTCAGCTCCGTTTCTGTGTAGCTGAATGTTTTGTGTTCTTCACTCTTTCCTTTCTGCTATGTTTTGCTTTTACTTTGCTGCACAAGATCTATCTCACTTGCCCTTACTATTTCTTTATTTCTTTCCATGACAATCTTTTGAGTGAAAACCAAGCCAGCTGCTGTGCTCAGCAGCAATTACCACCTACCAGAGAGGTATGAAATCTGCTGTAAAACATTCAGCAGGGCCATAAATAAAGCCAGTAAGAAAACCAACCTGGAATACACTTGTTCTCTCAATGGATAGATATCTGAGCCAAGGCCAGATTTTCATTAGAACACCATTTCATTTTGCATTTGGTTTACCTTCAAAGTTAATAATTTTATTTCATAAAAGTATGAAGTTGCAAACATACTAGCTCCTTAAGTTGTGTTTGTATGCAGTGTCTCACACTGTGACCCAGTTAGAAGTGAAAACTGACTCAGCAGTTTTTTAAGTGTTCCACATGACCACTGACTGCAGAACTGGCAGACAGGAGAGATCACTCCACTCTCCTGCCATCCTGCCATCTGTTGTAGTACTATCTACAACAGAAGCCACCTCTTCAAGGGCATGAGTCAGTCCTCTACTCAGTGTGGGTAATCATTTGTTAAGTGAGCAACAGAGCCTTAATTGCAGCTACAGATAATGACAGTGATTTTTTTATTATTATTGCATTCAAAAGAGGAAAGCACTTGGCTTAACCACTCACCCAACATAAGTAAGATTAAACCGAATGGGTAGTTGGAAGTCAAGTTGTATAGTAGCACATTGATGGTACCTGCCAATAGCATCTTTGATGTTAATATCAATCTGTGAAGTAAAAGAACACCATTACTAAATACAGTTAGCCTGCACTGTGTCTGTATTCTTCTCCATTCCAATGCTGTATCAAAATCCTGATTCACTAACCTTAGGGCCATAGAATGCTCCATCTCCTGGATTCAAACTCCATTGCTCTCCAAAGTCATTCAAGGTATTTTGAAGTTGCTAATCATAACAATATAATAATTAAAAGAGGTATAGCGGGACCTTTCATTACTCTTAAGTCAAAGCATTTGCCTTTGGAATACAAAGGAAGCCAACAGGCAGCACAACTTAAGTTATTTGTGGCAAATAATCCTTGACTAAGAGTGAATCCTAGTACAAACACTGGGATTAATAAGAAAGCCATTAATAAAAAGCTCTATTCAGTTCAAGATAAGAAGCTAATGAAGAAAGTTATCATATAGAAATTCACATTTAACATGCTGTTTTTCATTATGCATTTCCACTAAGGACAATGTTTAGCATCTGATTTAAGCAACTTCACTATACAGTGTGAAGAACTTAGTTAAATATCCACCTCTTCAAATACAAATTTGTTGGTGTTTAACAGAATTACCTTTTCTGCGTAATCCCAGATCTCTAACTCTCCTAGATAATTTTCTGGTCTTGTAGAGAGATGTAGTTGAAAAGAAAAACCAAAGACAGTATACACCGACTTCAAGAAATCCAGACAGCCCTTAATTTCTTCCTCAATCTTAAATGCAAACAAAAGATGTTAGTTAAAAATTCCTACATTAAAATTTAATTGTATTGACTGAATTTCTCCTAAACAGAATATAACAGTCTAATAAATCCCTGAAAATTAAAGATCACATGAAAATTACATCCTCCAAATCCAGGTAATAGGCGAAACAAGAACTGAGGTGTTGTGTCTTCAAGGCATAGCAAGAGAAGCAATGCTGTTATTTTACTATTTATTTTCTTTACGTGACAGTCTTGTGAGCAAAAACCAAGCCAACTGCTGTACTCAGCAGCAGTTATCACCTACCACAGAGGCATCTACTGCAGAACACGCATCAGGACCTGGGCTTCTGAAACCAAACTGCAGGAGCTGGGTTTGACAAAGGTCCATCACTGTATTCAAAAGCTCCACTCAAATCTATCACATCACTGACAAAATAAATGATGTTCAGCACTGCTGTGGAAAACCAAATGTTGTCGACAGCTTTACTTCATTGAAGGTAGAGACAGAAGATACAAAAGATTTTACCTCTCGGGATCTGATGCCCAATGTATCTTTCTAAAGAAGACAATCCTACACAGAAAATCTTCCTATGAATCACATCCCCCAAATAATATTTTCTTGTTTTGATGTAAGCATTTTTTAACTTCAAAAATAAATAAACTACAGGACTGCTACCTGAGAACATTGTAACAGAGAAGTTAGCTCGCTAAGCCTTAAGCAGTACTTAAGCAATATTGCAGGAGGTTAAGAAATCAGGGATACCAGACAGCTAAGGAGGAAGCACCTACATCAATCCAAAAACCCCATCTAAAGCAGCATAACACTAGAAAGCAACACAACAGAAGAAGATAGTATTGAAATATTTGGGGGAATTTTTTCTTACTTAATGCTGGTTTGGACTAGGAAGGGAAAATGTTCTTTTCCTTTTTTTAGGTAGACTGGTGGTGGTTGGCTTTGTGTTTTTTGGTTTTTTTTCACAGAATCATAGACCTGGAAGGGACCTTCAAAGGCCATCTAGCTCAACCTCCTACAGTGATCAGGGTCATCCTGCACTACATGAGGTTGCTCAGAGACTCAGCAAGTCTGGCCTCATCTAACCCTGCCCTGCTCTGTTTTCAAACCATTGCCCTTTTAAACCATTGCCCTTTTAAACCCATTTTTGATCCAGCTGTAGATCAACTACCATGATGCTTTACTAACATTGATTCAAGTGGACTCTGGGCACTGATGATGTTTTGAGTTTGATTTTTTTTTTTACCTGTTCCATTGTGCAAAAGATGTGAGCATCATCTTGTTGGAAGCGCCTCACACGAGTCAAGCCACTTAGAGTCCCAGAAAGTTCATTTCGGTGAAGTACCCCGAAATCTGCAAGTCTCAGAGGCATTTCCCTCCAGGATCGTGGCCGATGGGCAAACATCAAGCTAGAAGGAAAAGGAAAGAACCTTTCTTTCATCCTTCTTATAGAAGACTTAAGACAGCACAAAGTAAAACATGATCAGTACACACAGTAACCCCATTTTGAGCTATTTATTCATTCAGGTTGTTTGTATCCTGTAACACAGATAAACAGATGGGTTGCAGCACTTGGGAATGTGTTGGTTAAGGCCTAGAAAAACCATTGTGAGATTAAGAACCAAGATTGGTTCATCTGTACTTCTGTACACAAGTGGTTCGCAGCTGCACTTCTTTTGGTACACCACATATGGCAATGATCTCAATCCAATGGGATTTCTATTTACTACCGCTACAGACTAACATTAGCATCCACAAACCTTGTGGCACAAACTTAATGAAAGAACTGTTTTGGGTCAGCTTTAGGGACCCTGCAAAGGGAGCTCTCTGCACATACTAGATGCTTAGTAGTCTATTCTAAAACATACAAGTATTAATACTCCTCCACCTTCCCTTTCCCCCCAGGTCCACAAAAGGATAAACATAATAAAATAAGGACTTTTTTCATTTAAGGGGACCAACCAGTGTCCTGGACAATTCATGGGTTTCAGGGCAAAAGCTTCCTTCTCAACCTCAAAAGAGAACATATTTTGGCTGTAATGCTGCCAGTGTCCTGAAGCTTCCCAGAGTTTACTGTTGAAGATGTTTGGAGACACAACTTCAGTAAAATTACGCCTGTGATATTCCTCCTATAAAAGAAATTCACACAGAACATCAGGGATTGGAAGGGACCTCAAGAGATCATCTAGTCCAATCCCCCTGCCGGAGCTAGATACAGTCCTCCAAACAGACTCTGTCCCATTGACCACAACTCTCTGGCTTTTTTTCTTCAGCCAGCTGAGAGTCTTAAATCCTTCAGGTCTTAAAAAGCTGTAAGCTCTTGAAAAGTAAAAAGTCTGACTCTTTTTAACCATGTTCTCAGGACAGCAATTTACTGTCAGACTAAAGGACTTCCACACACAGAGGTTTTACAGGACAGGAAAGAGCACATTAAAAGCTCTGCCCCATTTTCAGAAAGGTTGGATCTATATAACCATGCTGAAAATGTGGTCTGTGTTTACATACAAAGATGTTTCTCTCTCTGAGGACAGCTCAGAGTAATGAAGAGCCTATCACTAGAGATCAACAACTGATACTAAGCATGTTAGGAGTTCCATTAGAACGTACTCGCATGAAATCCACCAGCGTGTTATAAAGAAAGGTGCCTCGGGGGAGGAAAAAGCAGCTTCCAGGACTCAGGTCATGAAAGAAGAAGAGTTCTTGCTCCTAGAGAAATTTCAAACAGAATGCTGTAATGCCACTTCAGGTATAACTGAAGAACGGCAGAGACAAGACTGCTTTACCCATGCTGAGACTCTGAACACAACAATGAATTACTACAGCAAGATGATTTCCGGAAGTCTCTTGAGTTCTTAAATAACAGCTCAAGTACCGCACCGATAAACTAGTACCTCATTTATCACAGAATCATAGAATTTTTTCGGATTGGAAGGAATGTTAAAGATCATCTGGTTCCATGTACCAGCCATGGATAACAACACCTTCCAGAAGACCAGGTTATTCAGAACCTGTATTTATGCCCATAATAACGAAAGACCAAACCACACTATCTGTACAATTTTTGTAGATATCAGATCTTAAAATACAACCAACATGAAGAAATTCAAACAGCTGGCTCCAAATTAAAACTGTTAAAAAATGGACAAAAAACAAGAGAGAATGAATTCTACTACAGAAGCATAACAAAGAAGACCAAGAATACACTGCACCTTTCCAATTTTTCTATGGTCCCGGTTTCTGGCTTCTTCCTGGAATTTTTCCCATTCCTTCATCATTTTATTATCAGGAAAGGAGATTCCATATATTCTCTGCAGTGTTTCCATGTCAGATTTTCCTTCCCAATATGTAGAGGAATTCTGATGCACAAAACACATACTTGAAGATAGTATTACATTATCTTGGGGAAAGGAAGAATAAATGTTAATGCATTCAAATATATTTTTTCCTCGGGAAAAGAACTTCAGCAAAAATAAATATATAAATAAAAACAACTGGCCCATACTTTAATTAAGTTTTAACCTACAGTCAATTCAAACCTACCTTAAATATTTTAAGGGCCTTAATTTTTCCAGTGTGTCTCACATGTGGACCCCTGCATAGATCAATCAACGAACCACATCTGTATGGCAAAGAAACAATTTCAAAGTTATGTCAAAATCCTCCAACATTTCTGAACAATCACTAAGTTGATGCTTGAAATGTTCAAATACACTGGTAAGTGCAAACCACAGAATCGCAGAATGTCAGGGACTAGAAGGGACCTCAAGAGGTCATCTAGTCCAATCCACTTGCAGGAGCAGGAACACCCAGATCAGGTCACACAGGAAGGCATCCAGGTGGGGTTTGAAAGTCTCCAGAGAGGGAAACTCCACACCCTCTCTGGGTAGGCTGTGTGACTCTTCTGTTACCCTCAACCTAACAAAGTTTTTTCTCCTGTTTCTGTAGAACATCCTGTGTTCCAGCTTGCACCCATTGCCCTTGCTCCCTCAGCCTTTCCTCAGAAGGGAGATGCTCCCTTACAAGGGATACACCTTGTAAGGGAGATACACAATACTCAGACAATTCAGTATATCTTCAGTATCACTGAGCCTCCTGCCTGAAGCAGAACATTTACTTAGTAAATACTCAGCACATTTGATCCATGATCAAGAGCACTGTAACACACTCAGCAATTAATATAATTCCCTTCATAATCTTTGTTAAAGTTGGCCAGGAAATTCCAAACTATACACAACAAAGAGAATAAAAATGTTTCAGCCATTTTTCAGCTAACTGATTTCATCTCTGGCATTTAAATGAGTAGGAACAAGCTAAGAGCTCTCATGCAGCAATTTAGTATCACTTTCACCTGTTTATTGAAACCAGAGGGGATGAGTGAAAAGCAGATTTGCTGTTTCTCCACCACCTGAGACCTCGTCTGTCCCAGCAGAGAAAGATCTGATTTTACCTAAGCAGCAGTACTAATTGCATACTTCAGTCCTAACTATTCAGAAATTCAAATTAAAAAAAAAAAGAATTCTCCTTTGCAGTTAAATGAAATATACTAGAAAATATATTAGTCTAGAAATACTTCATGGTATTTTATAGCTTAATTCTGCCTACCTGTATATTGTGGTGGTTGGTGTGTTCACCTTCTCGTTAAGGATTCGACATTTAAATTTGTTATACTGCATGGGGGAACAGGAAAAGCCAGAAATATCAATAAAATGGCTAGTAAAATTCCATTTTGCAAGTACATACCAGTAATGCAAATACACCAGTAACAGACACAACTAAAAAGTCACATGAACCTATGTATGTGCACAGTTTAACACCCTTTCAGAAGATTTATAAAACAAGATGAGCACAAGACAAAAATACCTCCGTTTCCCTCAGGGCATGTTAAGCACAGAATTATCACCTGAACACCTCTCAAAAAGGCATTTTTGAGAGTCAATTAAAAGGCAGACATAATATTCACTGTATCAAACAAAGGACTATAGATAAATTCTTCTTGGACTTGTCTCCACAAGTGAGCCAGAGCTAACTTGTGCCTTTTGTGTACTAATGTCCCATCCAACTTGAGGTGATTTTCTTTAGTAAGAAATTGTTTTCATTATTGCTTGAAAGCATCCTGAGCACCTGGAGAGGGGGGAATTATGCTATTTTTTGCCTTTTTTTTTTTTTTTTCTCCAAAATAAGTGCTGTTCTGATGAGCGATATGGAAGTTCCATTTTAAGGGCCCATTGTACCACAACAGCTACTCCCCAGATTTACCTTAAACATGTCTAACAGTATCTCCTTTTTGACTTCCAGCCTTTCAAAAGCCTGCTTCTCTTTTATGATATTTCGACAGCGGTTCTCTAGGAGTGGGAATTCAGTGCTAGATACACTTCTAAACAGACGAAGGCAAAATAAATATAAATTATTTTAATATTTCCATCTGTTCAGTGACCACTTTCTACTTGAAAAAACACAGCATGTGTTCTAATGACCTATCACAGTTTTAAGAAACTAAGAAACCATAACTAAGAAACTACTTACAACTGGCTGTACTTTCAGAAACTAAACTCAGAAACACAAATGGTATCACACTTAATGAACCCACTGCCATCACTCCTACAACAGCCTTTGACATGTTTAAACATCTGAAAGATCTGTAGCTTTAAGTATTTAGGATTTCAGAAAAAAACAAACCCCAAACTTGACCCAGCTGCAAGTTTATCAACAGATGCAGATTGGGCATTCTCCCTGGCTAGAAAGAGATAAAGAAGGAAAAAGCAAGAATTGTGAAGCTGTGCACAAGGGTTAGAAGAGCAAACACCTGCATGGGTTGCATGCATACATGCTGTTTCTACAAGTGACCTTGGCACTTGGAAACCAAACTCCCAGGACTCTTCAAGCAAACTGAGTCTCCTCAAACAAGAGTTTATCTTCCAGACACTTCGCAAAGTTTCACCCAAATTCTCCACATTTTTTTCACATTCAACAACTGCAAATCTTAAGAAGGACGCGTCTGAACACTTCTTGAGAGTTTAACACTCATACAATATAGAATCATAGGGTTAGAAGGGACCTTCAAAGGCCATCCAGTCAAAGCCCCTGCAGTGACAGGGACATCCTGCACTAGATCAGGTTGCTCAGAGCCTCACCTAGCCTGGCCTTCAACGTCTCCAGGTATGGAACCTCCACCACCTCTCTGGGTAACCTGTTCCAATATGTACCTATATACAGGCCTGCACAGTGAAGATGACTAATCTGTCAGTTTTAAGCCACATGAGGTACACAATTTCACTTAGAACATGCAAAACCACTTTAGCACTGAGCTGCAAGAATTAAAATTCTCAGACACTAAAATTTCACCTGTCTCCAATGTACATGTCATAGTAAAATCCATTCTCAATTGGTGGTCCATAGCATAAGCAGCCCCCAAAATAACCTTCCATGGCCTCTCCAAGAATGTGAGCACTGGAATGCCAGTAAACCTGCAAATAAAGTTGGGGAACAAGTCTTAAGGTCATTGGCATTGTGTAACTAAACAGAAAAAGCAAAACAGTGCTCTCTCTGTAGATGGGAAACACACCAGTGTCACTGTTGTTCAAACTCTGTGAGAAGTACAACAATTTTCTGCTCTCATTTTGAAGTATGCTCAATGATTAATAAGTGATAGATGTAGCAACAAAGTCCCACCACAGTCCAAGCGATTACTACACCTCTGCACTGTTCTGTCACCTTAGCACTGGCTGTACCTTGTTCATTTAGAAGGGATTTTCTTGTCAGTTAAAAATCACAATATACAATGCTAATTGTATCTAAAGTAATCATAGAAAGGTTTGGGTTGGAAGGGACCTTAAAAATCATCTAGTTCCAACCTCCCTGCCATGGGAAGGGGCGTTTCTGCCCAATCTAGGTTGCTCAATGCCTCATCCAGCCTGGCCTTAAACGCCTCCAGGAATTGGGGGGGCATCCACAACCTCTCTGGGCAACCTCTTCCAGTGTCTCACCACCCTCACAGGAAAGAAATTCTTTCTTATCTCCAGCCTAAATCTCCCCTCTTCCAACTTGCATCCATTACTCCTAGTCCTGCCATCCTGGACTCTATTCAAAAGTCCTACTCCAGTAATGGAGCCACTAAGTTCCCACAGTTTACATCCAGTACACTCATTAATAGGACTGTAAACTACATTATCTGAAATGCCTGAAGAGAGGAGCCAACAACCCAGAAGAGCACCACCACTCTCATGTACTGCATCACACTGTGTGCATTGCTAAATTATATTCGTAGTTTAATTGAGCAAGAGACATGTACTTAAGTTTCTAACAACCAGCGCTGGTACAAGGAGATGTAGACTTTATTTATGGCTCAAAAGTGATATTGCACAATCCTTAGAAAATGGAAAGATAGCCTCAGGGCTGTTTTCAGTGTCTGATCTTGAAACACGGTGTCAAAACACAGAACACCTGTCTTGGGTGACACGTGACTACTTCAAGTCAGCGTGCAAACCATGGCATTCTGTGTGATTTAATTTGAAAAACTAATCTGTTTATGTAAGGAAAGAACAGAAAGACTTTATTCATCTATAGATTTATAGCTACTTGGTACTTATTTCTTTAAATAATGCATTATTTGAATAATCTGTGGGGATTTCCAATTCAAGATCTTAAAAGCACACTACTGCAATCAACTTCCTATTGTTCGTTCCTTTAATCCAGCAGAAACCAGCAAGTGTTTACTCACAGCTTTTGCTTCTTCGTTATCAAACGTAAGCAGCTCCAAAGCACAGTCTCCCTCCAGCGGACGATCCAGGTCCCACAACTCACCATTCAGCTTGGCAATGACTGCATTTGAAGCCAAGTGTTGACTAAAAACACAAATGACAAGACATCAAAATATTTAGATCAGATTTGCAAAAGCACTTTGGGTTATAAACCCTGTGAAACCCCACCCACATCTCAGCATTTAAAGACCTTTGATTTTTGTTTCTCTGGTCTTCTTAAACACTTATCTACTTTTAAGGTATAGACTCTTTAAGATCTTGACATTTATAAGTGCTGGGGATCTGGAGACCACTTTTAGCAATAATTCCCACTGGCAACTCACAAAACTTCAGATGTCTCTATTCATTCCTAGCAATCCCAGTGGCTGTCTTACTCACAGCAGTAACTGCACCCAGTTTTTCCTTCTGCATTAAGCTGAAGTTTAATCACTTTCCAAATAAACCACTTCAGAGAATCACCATCCATTGTCCCTGACACATACTATTTATGCAGCAAAGTAAGACACAAGTTACAGTGTGAGATCCATGACTGCAAAAGTACAGCTCCTTCAGTTAGCAGGTTACCTAATTCCTACAGCTAGCTGATATGGAGTGGTTTTCCAAGATTCCCCTTCAGCCATCTTTCCATCTGGCAGGATAATTTTGATGGGTTTGCTCTCGTTGGCCGCTCTGTGAGCCAGCAGGGCATCATGTTCCTTCTTCAGTGCTTCGTAAAGCTTAAATCTGTCTTCTATGAAGCTTGGCTCAGATTGTAGCTGTAATAAATAGATCACAATATACACATGTGTGTGAAATAAATACAAGACAATTCACAGTACTCATGAATCTCTAGAAGTTCCAACTGAGACCAGATTACACTGTACCAGAATTTACACCACTATGCAGTAAAACATTTGCAAGTACGTTTGAAGCTCTTCTGGATTCTTCCCCATGCAGGCAGTATATATTGTAAAAAGGAATTATATAAAAAATTTTAGTTGCAATCTTTACTATGCTGATAGATTTGATCAATTTAATTGAATACACTTTTTCAGTTACTTTTAAATTAGATTTTTTTTTAATGGGCTAAAATTTAACATGTAGTCAGAGATTCTAGTTGGAGGTGTCCCGGCCCATGGTAGGGGGGGTAGAACTACATAATCTTTAAGGTCCCTTCCAATCCAAACCATTCTATGATTTCTTCACAGGACAGTCCAATACAACTTGCCTGACCATTTCATAGCGTCTTTTACACACACCTTCAGGAATCTGGGCTTAAATGGCTTTGTGTGTCTGACCTGCGGAAGCAGCCTGCACTCCTGCATTCCCCAGCATTTGCTGCTGGCCCAGAGAAGCCTGTATCACTCTAGCAAGCTCTACTCCTGCTGATCAATTAAAAGGACAGAGTCAAATAAGACAACTCAGGGGAAGCTTCCTTTAGCTCAGCATAAGGCAAACTGAACTAGTTGCTGCTGGCAACATCCTATTCCGGTCCTCAGCACAGTTCAGGAACCCACTGCTCCTTTCAGGACCACCAGTATCCTCACCTCTGTCTGACCACAGCCCACTCTTCTGGTACATAAAAAAGCAGAGACCCTGGAACGCATAAGCAGCCCTACTAATTACATCCAAGATTATGTCTTAGTGATTGTTTTTTTCTATATGCAGGGTAAAGCAAACCTCCTCCCCAAAATCTGCACTGCAAAATACAAAGCAGGTCGTCACAGTTGCCTTCTCTGAATTCACACAAACAGGTCTTCATCTTCTATTATAGGGTAAAGGATGGCATGACTAGGAGGAATGGATGCAAATTGGAAAAGTGGAGATTTAGGCTGGAGATACGAAAGAAGTTCTTTACTGTGAACTTGGCGAGACACTGGAAGAGGTTGCCCAGAGAGGTTGTGGGTGCCCCCTCCCTGGAGGTGTTTAAGGTCAGGCTGGATGAGGCAGGCTGATGACAGGCTGAGGCAGATGGGCTTGTTCAGCCTGGAGAAGAGAAGGCTGCGGGGTGACCTCATTGTAGCCTTCCTGAAGGGACCCTACACCCAGGAAGGGAGTAAACTCTTTGAAAGGGCTGACAATAGCAGGACTAGGGGAAATGGATCCAAGTTGAAGGAGGGAAGATTTAGGTTGGATGTTAGGGGGAAGTTCTTTACTAGGAGAGTGGTTAGGTCCTGGAACAGGCTGCCGAGGGAGATTGTGGATGCCCCGTCCTTGGAGGTGTTCAAGGCCAGGTTGGACGGGGCCCTGGGCAACCTGATCTAGTAAATGTGTTTGTTTGGTGGCCCTGCTAGGCAGGGGGGTTGGAGCTACATGATCCTTGAGGTCCCTTCCAACCCGGGTCATTTTGTGATTCTGTGATCTGTGAGGCATTGAGCAATGTGGTCTAGTGTCCCTGCCCATGGCAGGGGGGTAGGAACTAGATGACCTTTAAGGTCCCTTCCAACCCAAACCATTCTGTGATTATGTGGTATAAAATAGCCACTTACATAATTCTGATGCTGGTTCACAGCTTCGTTTTCTATTCTCTTTTCCCCTTTATTTAGATTCACAGAGGCAGCAGGACGTGCATTGAAGACTTTCTGCAGAGAGGGGTAACACGGAGCATATGCTTACACCTTTTGAGGCCTTTCCCAGCAGTGAGTGAAACAAACCAGCCCGGTGCCACGCTGGGCTTTAAAAGACAACACCACGGGAGGGGAGTGAGTGCCGGTGCCCACCCAAACTCTGTCCTTCCGACACGGTTCACAAACTGCTCGCCCAGCAAAGCCTTCTCAAGGCGATGTCCCCGGCTCCCGGAGACCGGCGAGTTGATCCCACCCTCGACAGCAGGGGGAGCGGCCCCGACAGGCGCTCACTCCTCAGTGAAAACCCCCGCAGGGGCCCGGCGCCTGCCCTGGAACACAGAGGGGCCCGACCCGCTTGACATCCCCAGCCGGGATGACGGTAGGGGTCTCCACGCCGGGCCCTACCTTATCCTCCTCCGCCGCAGGGTCCGGCGGCCGCCGCTCCGTCCTGCCCAGCTCGGCCTCCAGGCTGCGGCGGAGGTGCAGCAGGCGGTAGCGCAGTTTCTCGTTCTCGGCCCTCAGCCGCAGCAGCTCGGGGCTGCAGGTGCCGGGGCTGAGCGGCTCCTTGAGCTGCCCCACCTCGGCCGACAGCCACCGCAACTCCCGCTCCTGCCGCTCCACCCGTGCCGCCACCTCAGCCGCTGCCGCCGCCATCTTCCCCTTCAGCGCCGCTCCGCCCCACGCCGTGCCCAGCCTCCGCAGCGGCCGGGGTACCCCTTCTGGGCGGTGCTGCTGGTTTCAGAGTTTGGGTATTAAAACAGCCCGAAGTGAAAAGCAAAATTATCAAACAGAGAACTGGTTCTGTTTGACCTCAAACCGGGACATCCCACACCTTCCTTCATACCTCAGATTGATTACTGGTCCCACTCGTCCGTCAAATATGCACGCACATTCATCACTTACAATTTGTCTTTATACACCAAAACTTCGTTCAGTTCATAATTACAGGTTTTTATCTGTCAGAGCAGGCTCTCAGGGCAGAAGAGGTGAGAGACAAGGCCAACCCAATCCTGGGCTGCATCAAGAGAAGAGTGACCAGCAGGTCAAGGGAGGGGATTTTGCCCCTCTACTCGGCTCTGGTGAGACCCCAACTGGAGTTACTGTTCTGGAGATGTCAACAGAAGAAGGACATTGAGCTGTTGGAGCAGGTCCAGAGGAGGCCATGAAGATGATGAGAGGGCTGGAGCAACTCCCTTCTGAGGAGAGACTGAAGGAGTTGGTGTTGTTGAGCCTGGAGAAGGCTCAGGGGGACCTCATATACCTGAAGGGAGCTGTAGAAAGGCTTGGGTAGGACTTTTGAGTAGGGTCCAGGATGGCAGGACTAGGAGTAATGAAATCAAATTGGAAAAGGGAGATTTAGGCTGGAGAGAAGAAAGAAGTCCTTTCCTGTGAGGGTAGTGAGACACTGGAAGAGGTTGCCCAGAGAATTTCTGGATGCCCTCTCAGTCCTGGAGTTATTTAAGGCCAGGCTGGATGAGGCATTGAGCAACCTGTTCTAGTGGGAGGTGTCTCTGACCATGGCAGGGAGGTTGGGACTAGATGATCTTTAATGTCCCTTCCAACCCAAACTATTTTCTATGATTCTATGATTGTGATCCTCATGTAGCAGGTCCCCCATTGGATCCCACTGGATGAAGCAAGCTCAGGTTTCCATGTCACTATGGCACTCTGAAAAACACTTAGAGAACACTGTTAATATCATATAGCAATTAACATCATACAGCTCAGAACTGAGTATTCTCCCTAAGGGTTAAATTTCCTTGAGGACCACACTAAATTTCTCCATTCTCCAGCATCACCCACTAAGTATATCCAGGTATTCGAGCAATATCAGTCCCACAAAAATCTTTTTCTGAAGTAGGAAAAACCTGAACAGTTTTCCCCAACACATTCCTCTCATGCGTCAAAGAGACTTTGTCCTTTTCCACAGTCTGTAAAAGTTCTGACTGAGCAGGACCATCTCAAATGATGGATGCCCTGGTGTTAACTGTCTGAGTATCCTGTGCTCAATTCTTGTTCCAATTTTTAAAAGTTACACCCCCACTGATTTCAGGGTGGTTTTCAACGGCTGAGGGAGCTGGGTCTCTTTTAGCTTGGAGGAGAGGAGACTGAGGGATAACCTCATTCATGTTTATCAATATGGAAAAGGTGAGTGTCAGGAGGATGGAGCCAGGCCCTTCTCAATGACCTCCAATGATAGGACAAGGGACAGTGGGTGCAAGCTGGAACACACGAGGTTCCACAGAAATAGGAGAAGAAACTTTGCCAGGGTGAGGGTGACAGAAGAGTGGCACAGGTTGCCCAGAGAGGGTGTGGGGTGTCCTTCTTTGGAGATATTCAAACCCCATCTGGACACCTTCCTGTGTGACCTGATCTCGGTGTTCATGGTCCAGCAGGGGGATTGGACTAGATGATCTGTTGAGGTCCCTTTCCAGTCTCTGACATTCTGTCATTCTGTGATTTTGTATCCCTCAATTTTCTCAGAAGCTGCTGCATGACAGGGATATGACCTACCCATTCAATGCCATTGCCTTTTACCCAAGTTCTTATAAGACTGTTCTTGAAATTAGTCTGATTTTCCAACCCAGTTCTTTCTGGAGTACCATGCCACCACAAGATTTGCGTTTCAAGTCCCAGGATGGGATTCTGGGCAGTGGCATGGGGTGGGGCATGGCATTGGTTTCCAACCAGTCAGTGCTTCCTTCCACTACTGTGATCATGTAACAGTTACCTTGATGTGTTTAAAGGAGTGTGATACACTTTGACAGGCCTCTCCATACTTGTATTTCAGCCATCATCCCTCATTCTACAAAGGTTTTAGCTGTAGAGTTTGCTTGATTTTGGCACGATTCACAGTAATTGATAACCTTTGCAATAGTGCCCATGGTTAAACCCACCCCTCTGGTTAAACCCATCTGGGTTTACATATGCACTACCAGTTGCTCTGTTTCTACTGCTTTAATAATCCCCACAGAGAATTTTCACCATTCAAGAGTCAGTGAAGAGACAGAGCATTGACCACTTTTCCAGCTCAGCAATGTGTAGGCTCAGATAGATGGCTTTTACCTCTGCAAGAGCCTATTAGTGTGATATGTTTGTGCATGCACAGTGGCAGCAGCAAATGGCACCTGCTGTTTTTAACCCTCACCAGCCCCACCACAGAAGGGTCATATGAATGGCCAGGTGGGGCAGCCAGCAGTGTCATGTCCTCAGTCTCTACAGCTGCTACATTAAAAACCCACTCACACCCTTTTGGGTCTTTGAAATAGCCTCTCTTGAGGAATCATAGAATGGTTTGGGTTGGAAGGGACCTTAAAGATCATCTAGTTCCAACCCCCTTGCCATGTGCAAGAACACCTCCCACTCGACCACGTTGCTCAATGCCTCATCCAGCCTGGCCTTAAACACCTCCAGGGAGGGGGCTTCCACATCCTCTCACCTCTCCAGTGTCTCACCACCCTCACAGTAAAGAATTTCTTTCTATTTCCAGCCTGAATCTTCCCTCTTCCAATTTACAGCTGTTATTCCTAGTCCTGCCATCACATACCCTATTACAAATTCCTACCCCAGCCTTTCTGAGGCCCCCTTCCTGTACTGAGAAGCTGCTGTGGGAGTCTATGCCAAGGATGCATGCAGCTTCTGGGCCATTGATAATGGGATACTTCTCCCTTTCCTTCCCTCATGCTCAGCTCAGTCTCCACTACTGTCAGTTCCTGAGACCCGGACTAACCCTCCAAAACCAGTAATAGATTCTGTCCCTTTATGATTCAATGTCAAGAGGGCACACTGTACTCCAGTGTACACCAGAGCTGTGTACTTTTGTGGTTCTGATGTGCCAGGCCATGGAATCCACACAGCTGAATGAATTAAGTTATCCCTCTCCTCCTGACTGGAGTCTATGATTAGCAGGTGGGTTTCTCCCTGGACTAGAAATACACCCCCTGTCGATTGGAGCAGAATTCCTCCTGGAATAATTCTTTCTTCTGTCTGCAGCAACTCATGTTCTACCTTGCAAAAATAGTTTGTCAGGAGCAGACCTTTCCAGACACAGACACAAGATAACAGGAAATCTCATGGTCTGTTCTGCTCTGAGTCAGAATTGCAAGAGAGGATCTTCTCCTATTGGGTGTGATGTGGTTCTATGCAGGGAAAGAATAGCATCTCTCCTCCATCCTAGACAGTTTATCAAATAGTTTGTCAGTTTTATCAGTCAGTTTTTCCACAGCTGCTGCAGTGAGCGGACTGTCTTCATACTGTCTCACTCTGTTAACCACCACCACTATTACAGTTAATGAATCAACACCACATCCTCCCCTGACCAGCACTGGCAAAGTATGGGACTACATCAGGGCTTCACTCTGTACAAACTTGCTCACTTCTTCAGGAGCTACATTCACATCCCATAGATCATCTCCTTCACAGCCATTTCTCTCTGGTACTTTATACCTTTCTCTGTGCTGGTCCATTTACTCTGGCAGCATTCGATGTCATCCTCAAAAGGATACCTGTCCCTTACAGCTGATATGAGTTGCCTCCAGATACTAAGAGTCCATGATATTTCCTCAGGAGCTTTATCTATCCATCTCTCTCTCTCTTGCCAGCTTTCCCAGCTGCTTAGCTTCTCTACCATGCTGTCAGCTCCATTATCCCAGCATCAGAGCAGCCGGGAATGTCACATCATCATTATGGCTAAAATCCTCTCTTATATTTTAAAAATCCTTCATCAAGAAGGATTCGGTGATTACCTCTGCATCTGATTCCTCCTTCTCCTGCTGGTTTTGGCCCCTCTCCCTTATTTTCTCTAGAAGGACTCTTTCCTGGATCATCATCAGCAGAGTCCTCCCTCTTGCTATCTGGTCTACTTGATCTTTGCCACAAAGGACAGAGGAACTAGCTGACCTCTTTCCTTCTGGTCACAGGTACCAATGGAGTTTTAGTGTCAGTGCCTCTCCTACTACTCCTTCCCTCACACCAGAAGTTAGAGAGAAACCACCCTTGCATCCCATGTTGGAAAATTAACACTAAAGCCATGATTTTGAGAAAACAGGTGTTGTTTGTGCTGTCTAAAGAGGCTCTATCCCCCAGCTCTGATGGTGACATTTTGGCCTGAGCAGTAAAGGGCACAGTAAATATTCCCAAGGTAAAACTCAAAGTATAATTAGCAGCAGATTCCATTATGAGGCACGCAGGTAACAAAGCATAGTTCAGAATTAAACACAGCAGCAGAATAGCACATTCAAACCACTGTGTATGGACACAAAGGCCAAGGAAGTGAGACAGCACACAAGCCAGAAAAAGTAGCACAACATCACCTGACTTCAAAGAAATGTCTATAAAGAAACAACACAGTAGGCTGTCTGAAAACATAGTGTCAACTGTCTGTTTCAAACTCTGAGCAAGATGGAGTTCAAATTACTCAGACAAACTGTCATCCCACAGCTGTGCCTCATGTGCCTCAACAACACATGGTTTTGGCCAATCTGAATGACTAATGGGATATCCTCCCCAAAGAGAGGAGAGGAAGAGATAAAGAGATTTATGAGTTTAGAAAAAAACTTCAATTACTTCCATGAAACTATTAGTGCAAAATGAAATGATAAATAATGACAACATAAAATAAAAGGTATACAGTTACACAAAATGGCATCAAGCTTCCAGGGTTCAATTGTGGGAAAGTCCTCAACAGGAGCTGGATTCTGCATCTGGAGTTAGGGGTGCTCAGACTGGGATTAAAAGCAGCCAAACAAACCGGGCCCATCTAAGACACTGGTCACTGAAGAAAAAGAAATTGATCCTTCAATCCCTCTGCTTTTCAACAGAGTGTGATGCTGATGGGATGCAACACCCTGTTGGTTAGTTTGGGGTCATAGAATCATAGAATAGTTTGGATCGGAAGGGACCTTTAAGATCATCTAGTTCCAGAGAGAATTCTGTTTTATTAGCAGCATGCTCAGCTCAGCCTGCCTTTTCATTCAGTAGGAATTGTCACTTCTGTAAACTGCTACCTTTGCAAATCATAGAATCATAGAATGGTTTAGCTTGGAAGGGAACTTAAAGATCATCCATCCAGTTCCAACCCCCTGCCATGGGCAGGGACACCTCCCACTACAACAGGTTGCTCAATGCCTCATCCAGCCTGGCCTTAAACACTTCCAGGGATTGAGGGGGCATCCACAACCTCTCTGCGCATCCTGACCAAGTGTATCAACACCCTCACAGCAAAGAACTTCTTTGTTACCTCCAGCCTGAACCCCCCCTCTTCCAATTTGCATCCATTACTCCTAGTCCTGCCATCACATATCCTATTAAAAAGTCCTTTCCCAGCCTTTCTGTAGCTGCCTTCAGGTATTGAGAAGCTACTTCATGGTCCCACCCAAGTCTTCTCTTCTCCACGCTCAACAACCACAACTCCTTCAGCCTGTCCTCAGAAGGCCAGCCCTTCCAGACTCCAGCACTTCATGGGCTCCTTTGGACCTACTCCAATAGCTCAATGTCCTTCTTCTATCGAGAACTCCAGAACTGGACACAGTACTCCAGGTGGGGCCTCACCAGAGCCCAGTAGAGGAGCAAAATCCCCTCCCTTGACATGCTCATGTTTCTCCTCATACTTGTTCTTCCCTGCAGTGTGACCTCTCTATGCCTTCATGCTCCCAAATCCTCCAAATAGTGAGGTTAGCTGACCTCGGCTGTTCTCACAACACACACAAGAGCCTGTGAGCATCCCATTCCTTGGTACAATCAGGGCTTATCTCTCTGAGGCTGAACAGGTCCTGAATAATCTGCTGTTCATTTCAGAGTTTAGTCATCCAGAAGAGGCCCAGCTGAAAAGAAAAACTATAAACAAGAAAATTGGTTCTGTTTTACCCCAACTGGGCTCAAAACATTGTTATTTTTTAGGAAAAAAATGGGAATGCTTCAGTGCCTGGAGCCCAAAGACACTCCTGTACTCTACAGCCACACATTTCAGGCTGTCATTAACTTCACCAACTGCCCTGGCTGCACACTATCTTTTTCTTCACAAATTCATTGCAGGGTAGGATATTTTTTTGCACCACAAATGCTTAGAGTTTCCTAACAAACAGCTTTAAAGTTAATTTTTTTCTAGTAATTTTACCGCAGCTAAACTTTTTAATGTTTAAGCAAAAGAGCTCTTATTTTTAATGGTTGTCTAGATGTTGTGCCAGGTCTTTCAGTAAGTTGGCTGCTTTCTCTGCCTACTGCTTATTGCCCATCCTTAGCTAATGTAGGCAGGCACCTTCCACCACCCATCTTCTCTCTTTTTTATCTCCAGCCTAAATCTCCCCTCTTCCAATTTGCATCCATTACTCCTAGTCCTGCCATCCTGGACCCTATTAAAAATTCCTTTCCCAGCCTTTCTGTAGCCCCCTTCAGGTATTGAGAAGCTACTATGAGGTCCCCCCTGAGCCATCTCTTCTCCAGGCTCAACAACCCCAACTCGTTTAGCCTGTCCTCAGAAGGGAGTTGGCCCAGCCCTTTCAATCATCTTCATGGCCTCCTCTGGACCCACTCCAACAGCTCAATGTCCTTCTTGTGTTGAGGGCTCCAGAACTGGACACAGTAACTCCAGTTGGGGTAGATCCAAGACATCGCAGAAGCAGCACCATAAATTCACTGTCGCAACTAATAAGCCATAACATTCTAAACGGGGACCATCAACATGGTTTAAAATAATAAGTAATTTCCACTTCTTACGCTAGTCAATGTGTCTCATAACCAGGCTTGTTGTACCTACAACCCACCACAAGGTGACAGGCTATGCTGCCAAACAATTCCTTGAAGCCTGGCTAGTCCATTGTTTGGCTGGAGATATATACAATAAAATTCCTCAATAATTACATGGTTTGGATCAGCCTTAATGCTGACAATGGAATGCTTCAAGTTGCAGAAGCAGAAGGACCCTGATTCCTGCAACAGTGGTTGTATCTCAGGATTGTAAGGACTAAAAAATACGTGAAAATTTCCTAAAAGCTTTGCAAAGCATTTTTATTTGCTACACAATTAAATTGCCCTTAAGAAAAATACAGATATGGCTGCCTGAGCGAGGCCATTGATGTATTATGGGTTGGAAGCAACGGCAAGAGGAAAAACAGACTAAGAAAGAGGAGGAGAAGGAGGAGGCAGGAATATTCATGGCTTTTCCATACAGGGAATTTATGTTGACAGAAAGTACAAAAACAAGACCCAAAGTCCACGTATTAAGCAGCATTTGCGTAAGGGAGGTTATGTAACGTGTGATCCTCAGTGAATGATTACCAGTGGCAGAACACCTCCACGGTTGCCCTAATCTCCACTCCTAAACCTGCCTCAGCAAATGGACACTGAGTGGGGTTTTATTTTGCCTGGATGCAACTTGAAGATGTTAATATGCAGAAATGTCATTATTCTTAATAGTGACATATTTACCTTCACAAAAAGCTCTCGTTGTATCCCTTTTTTTTTTTTCTTTTTTTTTTTTTTTTTTTTTTTTTTACCTTTTCCATGCAGGATTACAAAATATTTACATAAACGTGTATAATTCCATCGCTTTGTAAAACTAATATTTTAAGAAAAAATGAGAAGCAGAGGGAATTTACCCTGTAGTTTGGCCATGGCCTCTGGGCAATACAAAATTGAAGAGCGCAAAAGATGCTTTATTTTCTGTCCTGTAGCAGCTTGTACAGATTATTTCAGTTTGATCAGATCTCTTCTTGTATGAATTATTTCTTGCAAAGGGGTATTTTGAAGATCAGTTACAGAATTAAAAAGCCACAGTAACGAAGCAATTCTCAGTCTCATCATTATGGTTCGGAAGCTGTTAACAGTTGTAAAGGGCTAATTAGTGTAATGTAATCCTCTTAGGAGGCTGCAGGCATTGAGCTAGATTTCTTTGTAATTTCCATGTAGGCCTTCTTTATTCCATTAGAATTACAATAATTACAGACAGCAGTATGTATTTGCATTCTGCCCCTCCACACTATGCTTGCTTTGCATGCTGAGCACTGCACAATACATGCAGAAGTAGACTTTACTGGCGTCTATTTAAATATCAAAATGTTTGGAAGAATGGCCAAATCTTGGTTTTATAGCTGTGCAAAATCTACCAAAAGGGAAAATGAAAGCAGGAGTAAGTGGCTTTTTGAAATCACAAGCCATCAGAGAGAGAAAATACTGGAAGAGCTGGATGTGAACAAAGTGCTGTCATATTTGGTTTACAAGAGAGTCTTTTCCTTGGAGGAATACAAAGACATTTGGTCCCAGGAGAGCTACAAGAAGAGAACTGAATATTTTTTAGATAAACTCTCTTCAAAAGGCCCAGGTGCTGTCTCTGCTTTTTGTTCCATTTTGGAGGAGGTCGCTCCTAACTTGCTGACATGTTTTCTCCTTGGCAATGAAGGTAAGATCACTGTCTGCTCTGAAATGCTTAAGTGTATATTGGTAATGTCTTGGAATCCTGTGACACTAATAGTTATTTGCTGTAATTAGTGTTTACTTTCTCTCTTGCACTAAACAAGAGAGAGCATTTACTTTCTCTACATTTCTTTGTTGTAAAAAAGAAAATAAATGGGAAGGAAAATCTATTTTAAAAATACATGTTATTGTTATTCTTTGAACAATTAAAATGGTAGCAAAATGCTGTGTGCTGCTGCTAATAAAAAAGAGTCAGGAATTAGAAAAATATTTCCAAGTCCTACTGATAATGCTTAGCTGAGAAATCCAACACTTGTCTTTTACTTTCCTTCCCATTTATGAAATATTTAAAATTAGATGAGGAAGTTCTGTAGTGCCTGAGTGACTGATCCCTCACTATTCAGAACTATCTAAGAATAGGCACTATTTAAGAATAAGGCACTATTCAGAACTATTTAAGAAACAAGACTGGAAAAAATATGTGCAAAGTGTTTGAAATTACATGCTCGTGACCTATTTTTATTTTTTCTGTCTGTTAAATTCCAAATTTGAGTCTTTCAAGTCAGATGGAGTTTTCTCAGAAGCAACTGCAGGGTTGTCCTCAAAGGTTATATTCAGAATGCCCTTTTAGAATTTAATTAAAATCATCATGTCTCCTACCAGTCCATTCCATGACAGCTTTTAAGACCTTGGTATTGCAATTATTTATAAAAAGAATAACATACAGCAAACAAGTTTTAGTACTGTCAGAATTTTAATAAACAAAAGAAGAAAAATTAAAACATAAAACCATAATGACCTTTAAAATAGTCTATGTGCTCTCTTTAAAACCTGATTACTTTTTTAAATTGCCAGAGATACCACTACTCAAGAAGGCAACAGATATTTTAGCAGTAATTTATCAGTGTTCTCAGTAATTTTCTGATGAATAGATACCCATTTAGTATATCTTTTCAAGGAATTTACTCTTTTATGACAGTTAAAAGGAAATCAAAGGAGGTTCATTAAATGTTGTTGTGGATTTTAGTACAGAATGTATTAAAACACAGAATGTAGCTCATGGACAAGCATGAAGGGATGATCTTTAAGATCCCTTCAACCCAAACCATTCTGTGATCCTATGTTATGAGAAGGCGCTGTAGGGCCTCTGTACACTGTCATTTTTAAAAAAATCATATAAATATAAATGCACTGGATTATAAAGGCAGATCTTTAAGAAGACACATTTTGGAATTAAGCTTTGGCTTCCTCCTAATTAATTGCAGAGATAGCACAGGAAAATTTTTGTTCTAAAGCACCAAAACATTTGATGCAGGGGGCTGTCACACAACAGGCTCGGATGAGGCGGGCGGAAGGTTTGGGGGTGTTATAAAGGGTGATGACCCTGGCGGCTGGCTGCAAGTCAAGGACTTGGTCTCCCTGACAACATCACAGTAGATACTAAGAAAAAAAGGAGAAAACCAATGCTGCACATTTCCAAAAGAGTAAAGGATACTGTTGGAACAGTGTCCCAAATCCATTCTGTCTGTCTGTGCCTTGTGTAGGCAGAAAAATGCCTGAGGCTGCCTCAGCTCAGCCACTATTACACTCTTCCCTCCTTCCCCTCCCCCCCTGTAGCAAACATCAAATGTGCAAAGATAGTTTTAGAAACTGTTATTGCTGATAATAATCTACGGGATAGCAGGCAAAGAAAAACACATGCTCTGGATTCAATTCAGGCACATAATCAGTTTAAATTCACACACGGCCTGTGTTGCAGATTGAGCCAGAGGGCTTTTGCAGGATGGATTTCCATGCATTGTGAATTCTTAGAGACTGATTTTTGATAAGCCTGGTTATAAGGTAGAATAGAAAGGTGTGATAAAATTATTCTCTCTCTGATTTATAGCTGATTGATAGGACAAAGAAATCAAAATGGAAGGAATACTGCCTAGACACATGATGAGAAATTGCTCTGCCTGTGTGACATGGCTTCAACACCCCAGTGCACACAGCAGTTGCGTGCCAGCCCCTCCACCCTCCTGGTCAGAGGCAGTGTCAGGCTAGCTGAGCACACAGCACTCAATCAATTTCTGCCATCGACCTGTGCCTGTGCAGCAGAGACCAGACTGCTTTCTGGACCTGCCCATGCTGGCAGAGACAGGTATTTGAATGTTTCCATTGTCTCCAAAATGTTTGCATTATCCTGCAAAAAGAAGCATTTGCCGGATGCTGGAAATGTGGCTGGGTTGCAGGAAGTCACTCTAGCTCTGGACTGATGCTGTTCACTGCAAAATCTGTGAACTCTGCTGAAGAAACGCGGCCCATGAATGATAAACTTTCACAGCATCATAGAATAATTTGGGTTGGAAGGGACCTTAATGATCATCTAGTTCCAGCCTCCCTGCCATGGGCAGGGACACCTCCCACTAGAACAGTTTGCTCAGTGCCTCATCCAGCCTGGCCTTAAACACCTCCAGGGATTGAGGGGGCATCCACAACCTCTCTGGCCAACCTATTGCAGTGTCTCACCACCCTCACAGTTGATTTAACACCATTTGGAATTCTTTAATTTCATTATTTCAAAGAATTAGACTGAGATTAATTTAAAGGGTATTACAGAATCAAAATTTGATTCTTCTCCTCTTCTTTTTTGAAATTCTCATTATAAACAAAACTCCTAGTAAGAGAGAAATATTTGGTTGTTACTTGTCCATCTGATACTGTAGGAAATCAATTCTTCATTGACCAAGCAGGAGTTCATACAGAATAAAGATTTTAGGCCTGTTTTCTTAATTCCTTTTAAATTGTCTGACCTGCACCTCTAAAAACTACAGGAACTACAAATAAAGAAAGAACTCTAACTATTAAAGGTCAACAGAAATTATGTTTCTCTAAAACAGTCACTTAGCCAAATACAACATCCCAGATAGAATTACATCAAGCCCTAAGTGTTATTTTGAAGTATGCATCAGCTAATAGAGAAATTTCTTTATCCCTCTCCAGATTGTGTGCAGAGACCTTTCCCAGCATTATCAGAGCAAACAAAACCAAGGGCTGTAATCAAGATGGAGCCGCATGAAACCTGTCTGGCAAGTGATCAAGAAGGAGGCCCCTCTGCTGAGGAACAAATGAATCAATTATTCAACAAATACAGGTTAAAATTATCAGTGTCATGATGTCTTTCACAATATTTCCCTTGAATTAGTTTCCATGTCAGTGAAGTAAAACAAGATTTTCATTTGCATCTGATTTTACTTGACATTTGTATCTGATTTTACTTGACATTTGTAAGCTATGATTGCATTTTGTGTAATGAACATATCTTGATGCTGATGAAAGCTGGGGGTCCCCTCTGGTCTTGAAAACCCTCTACAAGTATTCAGTAGTGATGAAATGCACTGATGACACTGTCCATTTTCAGTCTTCAAGGACTAAGTCCGTATGGAGAAGTACTTTTTACCCATAAAGTTTCTGGGATGTAAGAGACAAGCTCAGATAATCTCACAATTCCTATTAATTTGATTTGTTTTAAGAGGAAGATAGTGTGTAACTTGATCCAAGCTGGGATACTTGGACATAAGTCCCTGCTTTAAAGACTTGGACCTCATAACAGGACACAAACAAAACTTCGGGAAGTCCCAAAATGCTGCATTTCATGCAGATAAGTGTTGAGTTCTGGTATTTGCTGTTGTGTATATGCAAACATACATTGCATATTGCCACAAGGATGATGAGGGGGCTGGAGCACCTCATTATCAGGACAGGCTGAAGGAGTTGGGGTTGTTGAGCCTGGAGAAGAAAAGGCTCAGGGGGGACCTCAGAGCAGCTTCTCAGTACCTGAAGGGGGCTACAGAAAAGCTGGGAAAGGACTTTTTCATAGGGTCCAGGATGGCAGGATGAGGATTAATGGATGCAAATTGGAAGAGGGGAAATTTAGGCTGGAGAGAAGAAAGACTTTCTTTCCTGTGAGGGTGTTGAGACACTGGAAGAGGTTGCCCAGAGAGGTTGTGGATGCCCCCTCAATCTCTGGAGGTGTTTAAGGCCAGGCTGGATGAGGCATTGAGCAACCTGTTCTAGTGGGAGGTGTCCCTGCCCATGGCAGGGGGTTGGAACTAGATCCCTTTTAAGGTCCCTTCCAATCCAAACTACTCTGTGATTCTATGATAATTCAATAGGAAATCTAGCTGAGAACAGACTCGAGCTCTCCATAGCTTATTGCTGTTAAGACATACTGAATGAAGATAATTTGCCTTCATCCAACTAAGTCAGTAATTTACATTCGGAGAAAAGTGTTGGAAAAGTAGTTAAAAGCCTTTCTGGAGGTTATAAAAAATAAACTATGAAGACTCAATAGTTTTGTTATTTTTGCTAGGTTTCAGTTAGAGACTGGATTACATGAGCTTGTAGAAGCACCATAAAACTTACGGCTGTGAAGTGACTGAAAAAACTGTGGTCATCAGAAGTCAAGTTCTTGAGTAGCAGCAGAGAAACATGAAATGTGAACAGTAGAAGATGAAAACATATGGTCGAGGTGTTCCTGCTCTGGCCGGGGGATTGGTCTAGATGATCTCTTGAGGTCCCTTCCAATCCCTGATATTCTGTGATTCTGTAATACAGTACAGTACGGGCTGAGCTGTAATCACAACTAAGTAACTCCTAGACATATGCTAAGAACTCCTTTGTCCATATGCTTTCACAAGAGTTCCATGAAACTTGCAGTCATTCATGGTCTGAATATGTGCTGTTTGGCTTTAAATACATTATTTCTGTAACACCACAAAACTTATAAAACCAAACCAATTAAGAAGTGCTTGCAGCTAAAAAACCAAGTTAGGGAAGCAACAGACAAATAAGAAAGCTTCCCCAAAATGAGTCTATGCTGGAAATCCTTGAAAGCTCTAAAAATATCAACCAGATATCATAAGACATGACAGGATCAATACATGCAGAGCCACTGTAAGAACACTCAATACATTCCACCTGATAAAGAGGCACAAGAAGGCACGTGGGCTATCACACCTGCATCTGCCCTGGAAGAAGACAAACGGATGCTGGGGCTGCATCCTCAGTGTGGAAGTGGTTGGTGTCCTGGAAGTCACACAGCAACAAGGGAATAACCACCTGTGTTGGAAGGAGAACCTCATGAGAAGACAAACTAGTGTGTAACAGCACACAATTTAATTTGCTAGCAGTGTCCTAGGAAAAAAATGTATCTTGACAGGAGGTTAAAAAAAAGTTCAATATTTCCACACCTTCTGTTGCATGCCAACACTCACCTCTTCCATCCAAGAGTAAAATACAAGAGCTAACTAGCTTGTGCTATGTTATGAGTGTCACGCTTGTGTTAAACACCATGAAGAAAATCTTACACAATCAACATAGTATTTCTGGAGAGGAGAGTCCAAAGTGCTTGTAACAATTGGTGAAAATGACAACCCCAGTTTTATAGAATCATAGAATCACAGAGTTGGAAAGAATCAAAAGTCATCAATCCCCTTGCAGTGAGCAGGGACTTCTGATGAAAACAATGTATCTGGAAGCAAAGCAAATGTGGCACCCACATGCAACCTGCATAAAATCACAAACCACCTTTGCTGGGACGCTATCAACAAGGCAACCAGTCAGAGACAGAAAGTACCAGCCATGAAACCAACTACAGGATGCAGAAAGAGAAGTGAGCAGTGGTCAGAAAAGAAGAGATGAGTGAAAAGAGAAAACTGAAAACAGTAAATTGGCCTTTACTCATTTTCCATACAGTTTGTAAAGTATAGTTCAAAAATACCTTCAGCTTCAGCTTTTCTGCTTTAGAGATAGACCTTACTTTTCTTTGCAGTGACTATTCAGTGGAATATTAATTGAAAAAAAATTTCTCAAAAAAGCACTGTTGGATTTAAAACCGCAAAGACATATTTTCAAGTATCATCTGTTCTCCCACAGCATAATCACAGGATTCAAAAAGTTGTGCCTGAAAAGAAGCTGGGAGTGCTATCCATGACAATAAGTGGTCTTGTAATATTTAGATGTTCAAGGAAGGCAGGAGGCTGCTTTCTGAACCATAATCACTTGGCTCTGGTGAGGCCCCATCTGGAGTATTGTGTCCAGTTCTGGAGCCCTCAACAGAAGAAGGACATGGAGCTGTTGGAGCGGGTCCAGAGGAGGTCATGAAAATGATGAGAGGACTGGAGACTCTGGAGAAGAGAAGCTCAGGGAGGACCTCAGAGCAGCTTCTCAATACCTGAAGAGGACTACAGAAAGGCTGGGAAAGGACTTTTGAATAGCATCCAGGATGGCAGAACAAGGAGTAATGGATGGAAGGGGGAAGAGGAGAGGTTTAGGCTGGAGAGAAGAAAGACATTTTTGGCAGTGAGGGTGGTAAGACACTGGAAGAGGTTGCTCCTAGAAGTTGTGGATGCCCCCCACAGTCCCTGGAGGTGTTTAAGGCCAGGCTGGATGAGGTATTGAACAACCTGTTCTAGTGGGAGGTGTCCCTCTCCATGGCAGGGGGTTGGAACTAGATGATATTTAAGCTCCCTTCCAACCCAAATCATTCTATGATTCTATAATAAACCTGAGCAGCAAATGTGCAGAAGTTGGCAGTTAATCCTGAAAACTGAAGGTCCAAATTCTATTTGACCACTAGATGGCACTGTACCACACGTGTTAAAAAATTCCTTGGCTGCCCAGCTGAAATTATTCGTGTAGATAATTAAGAATTGCAAAAATGTCGTAACATTTAGCAGATTATTTATTTGCCCATTTTTCCTGGATGTGATACACATAAATATAGAAGATACATATAAGAAGTTTAGAAGCATTTCTTGGTTTGATGGGCTAATAGCTCTTCCTGAGTCTATGATCCCTGGCAGCCAGTGCAATCACATAGCAACAAATATTGCATTTCCCTCATTGTATGTGGGAAAGGCACTGCTTTGGAATTTGTGCTTCACAAAGAGGAACAAAAGGCACCCGAAGACAATCCAGGGAAGAGGACAAAAAAAATTCAGAGACAGAGTAATTGTCACACTTCAGGGATTTGAGGATCATTCCTTGCTGATTTGGAAGCATTCATACCAAATTTCTCATATGTAAACAACAAAATTAAGTGCACTATAGTAGAAAATCAAGCCCATGAAGTGAAAATAAAATTTAACTGCCATTTAAACATACAGGTTGTACCTGTTTTACTAATGGCTGCTGTTGGTCTCACTCCCAGCAGATCGCACAGGGTTCCTTTTTTTTCATATTCAACCAAATCATATTCCCATACAATTCCTTATTCTTTACCCAGTTTCCTCACTAAGCTGCTGTACTGGATCATGTCTGATTGGGTCATGAGGCTGTGCACTGTTAAACTTCCTTTGCTCTAAAACATTTATTGGTGCTCTGATGCATATCACAGCATCACAGAAAGTCAGAGATTGGAGGGATCCGGAAAGATCATCGAGTCCCATCTCGCTGGCGGAGCAGGAGCACCCAGACCAGGTCACACAGGAGGGCGTCCAAGTGGGTATTGAATGCATCCAGAGAAGGAGACCCCACACCCTCTCTGGGCAGCCCGTGCCACTCTTCTCTCACCCTCACTGAGTTTTTTCTCCTGTTTCTGTGGAACCTCCTGTATTTCAGCTTGCATCCACTGCCCCTTGTCCTGTCATTGGAGGTCCCTGAGAAGAGCCTGGCTCCATCTTCCTGACACTCACCCTTTCCATATTTATAGACATGAATGAGGTCACCCATCAGTCTCCTCTTCTCCGAGCTAAAGAGACACAGCTCCTTTAGATTTTCAGCAGAAGGGAGATGCTCCAATGCCTTCATCATCTCTGTGTCCCTCTGCTGGACTCTCTCCAGCAGTTCCCTGTCCTTCTTCAATTGAGGGCCCCAGAATTGGACTCAATACTGCAGATGTGGTCTCAATTCCTTTGGCAAAGACTATCACCATCCTACCCCCTGAAGTGTAGCATCTGAAGTATATTCACACTCATGAATATATGGATCTGATTAGGTAAAGGAAGTAACAAGCAGGAGAAACATGTTTGAGAAGCAAAGGGAAAAGTGTTTAACCATGTACAGAGCCATAGAATGGTTTAGTTTGGAAGGGACCTTAAAGATCATCTAGTTCCAACCTCCCTGCCATGGGCCGGGACACATCCCACTACACCAAGTTGCTCAATGCCTCATCCAGCCTGACCTTAAACACTTCCAGGGATTGAGGAGGCATCCACAACCTCTCTGGGCAGCCTCTTCCAGTATCTCACCACCCTCACAAAAATCCCTTCCAGGAGGACTTTAGTGAACGCAGAATATTGGAAGAAAATGTGCAGTCCTCCACTGTTGAGAAATGCTTCCTGACCAAGGTGTCAGGTACAGATGAACCCAAAGTCACAGGTTAGGCTGATGAGCTGCAGCTGGCGAGCAGGATCCCATTGTGAGCATAGGATGGTACCGCAGGAAGCCTGGACAAGGGACCATGTAGCATCCTGAAGGCCTGTGCTGAACACCACATTCCCCAGGACCATGACCATGTCCCCTCCCAAAATTTCAACCCTGTGAGATAGAGATAATGTAGTGAAGCCATCAGTTGAATGCTGCAGGGGGTAATTTCTGAAAAAACTAACAAATTTTTGTGAAAAAGACATCATTTTGCTGAGGATGAGCATTTACTCCATGCAGGGAGTATGAGGGCTGTAAACAGGTTTTGAGACTGAGTGGGTAACAAAATGGCAGAGGAAATTTTGTGCAGATGAATGTGAAATTATGTACGTGGGCAAAACTGTTCTTGGCTTTATGAATAAAGTGACAAGCTCTGAGCTGCCTGTTAGCACTCTGAAGTGAAAGTTTGGGATTCTGACAGACAGATCGTTTCATAAAAGCATCAACTCAGTCCTTGGCAGTAGTCGAAAAATGCAAATGTTTGGAATTGTTGTGAAAGGAAAAATAGAACAAATCAGGAAATATAAATGTGCTGGTCCAAAATACCATGGTCTGTCCACAAACTGTGTGCTCTTCTGGTGCTTGCAGCTTGAAAACATCAGAAAAAGTTCAGAGAAAGGTGATGGACAAATGCATAAACAGAATAGCTTCTCCATACCTGAAGGGGGCTGCGAAAAGACTGGGGTAGGACTTTTTAATAGGGTCTAGGATGGCAGGATGAGGAGTAATGGATGCAGATTGGAAGAGGGGAGATTTATGCTGGAGATAAGAAAGAAGTTCTTTCCTGTAAGGGTAGTGAGACACTGGAACAGTGCCCAGAGAGGATGCCCCCTCAATGCTTGGAGGAGTTTAAGGCCAGGCTGGATGAGGCATTGAGCAACATGGCAGGAACTAGATGATCTTGAAGGTCCCTTCCAACCCAAACCTTTCAATGATTCTATAATTTTTTCCACAGAAAAAATAATTAAATGGGCTGGAACTCTTTATACTGGAAAAGAAGCAACTTAAAGGAGATAATAAATGAACAAAGAGATAGGATCAGATATGCAGTATGGGAAACATGATAGCACCCATGTCTTCTGAACGGTGCCCAAGGAGCTGTTAGGTCCTGCCTATTTTTGCTTTGTTCAGCAACACGACATGATAAGGAAACAGAAAATTGCTTCACAGTAAGCTGGATCTTGGTATGGTGCAAAGCAATGGCAGTAGATATTGACAAGAAAGCAGAGGGCCCTTAGATGCACCTTAGGGTTCATTCATTCTTTGTTATTTATTTCTAAGATGAAAGACATTAACCAGGTTGTTTAGAGTAACCAGACAATCCAACCAAAGAGGGAAATGAGAGTGACTGTATCTTTACATGTACCAGAATGCACTAGCATTCACTTGACAGAAACCACACTTGAAAATCCTACTAAATACAATAAATCCATGCTGCATTAGGCAAGATTATCCAGTTTCTGGGATTAATTAACTTTTTACTATTCAAACAAATCACAGAACCACAGAATCAATATCAGGGATTGGAAAGGACCTCAAAAGATCATCTAGTCCCATCTCCCTGCCAAAGCCAGAACACCCAGATCAGGACATACAGGAAGGTGTCCAGGTGGGGTTTGAATGTCTCCAGAAAAGGAGACCCCACACCCTCTCTGGGCAGCCTGTGCCTCTGTTCTGTGTAGGGAATCTGAAATATACTAATTTCTAATACAATGCTCTTAATTATGAACAGCAAATGCCATCACTGAAATTACAACCTTCAAATAGAACTGCATTTTTTTACCTGTAATCATCTTTATGCTACTGATGTAGTAACTCTCCTGTAGAAATGCAAAGCAGTGTTCAGTCACTCCTCAGTGCTTTGTTCTTTGGAAAGCAATGTTCATTGTACCTCACAGTCTGTACAGAACACTTCTATATCTGCAAGTTCTAAGCTGTGTGGTGCAGAGGGAAGGGATGCCACCCAGAGGGACCTTGACAGGCTTGAGAGGTGGGATCATGACAACCTCATGAAGTTCAGTAATGCCAAGTGCAAGGTCCTGCACCTGGGTTGGGGCATCTCAAAGCACAGACACAGGCTGGGTGGAGAGTGGCTTAAGTGCAGCCCTGAAGAGAAGGATTTGGGGATGTCAGTGGATGAGAAACTCAACATGAGCCGGCAGTGCATGTTTGCAGCCTGGAAGCCAACCCAGTCCTGGGCTGCATCAACAGAATTGTGACCAGCAGGTCAAGGGAGATAATTTTGCATCTCTACTGGGCTCTGGTGAGACCCCAGCTGGAGTTCCTGTATCCAGTTCTGGATCCCTCAAAAGAAGAAGGACACAGACCTGATGGAACAGGTCCAGAGGAGGGCCACGAAAATGATGGGAGGCCTGGAGTACCCCCCTTATGAGAAGAGTCTGAAAGAGCTGGGGTTGTTGAGCCTGGAGAAGGGAAGGCTCAGGGGGAACCTCATAGTAGCTCCTCAATACCTGAAGGGGGCTACAGAAAGGCTGGGGTAGGACTTTTTACCTGGATACGTGATGGCACAACTAGGAGTAATGGATGCAAATGGGAAGAGGAGAGGCTTAGGCTGGAGAGAAGAAAGAAGCTTTTTATAGTGAAGGTGGTGAGACACTAGAACAGGTTGCTCAGAGAGGTTGTGGATGCCCCCTCAATCTCTGGAGGTGTTTAAGGCCAGGCTGGATGAGGCATTGAGCAACCTGTTCTAGTGGGAGGTGTCCCTGCCCATGGCAGGGGAGTTGGAACTAGATGATCTTTAAGGTCCCTTCCAACCCAAACCATTCTATGATTTGTGGCTCCATTCCAAATCATTCTATTATTCTGTGATTTATTTCCCTCATTCTGAAGGTGGGCTCACAAGCTGAAATGATATTATGCTCATTCTGGTTCCCTCTCACACTCCCATGTTTTGTCTGGGGAAGATTTGAGGAGATAGGTGTTTCTGTAAAATAACAACTAGAAAGCAAAAGCAGAACTCGATGCTCTCATTTATTCCATCTCACATTTTCCTACTTAGAGAAACATTTCATCATCAAAAGTTCTTCTAAGGATGTGTTTGGTAATCAAAGAAATCCTTCATGAATGTTCATGTTTTTCTGCACATTAGAGTGATTCACAGTGGCCCTGGAAACAGCAAGTCCTGTTCTCCTGATTAACTGACAAGAATCTGTAAGAGAAAATTGTCATGGATTATTCATGTCCTCATAGAAGGTACTCAGCAAGAGAGGATGTACTGAGCCAATGCAATCAAGGATCAAGACAAGCAGGAACAGACATTTCTTGCCAGCAGTTACTGAGGCTAAATCTTGACTGGCTTTCTCCAAACATCTGCCACTTGGCATGCCCTAGCTATTGCCAGTATTACTGCTGAGAGCATTCCATCCCTAATTTTGCAGGTATTTTTAGTGCATGTTTTGTAAATCAGGAGCTCAAACATCAGGTAATGTGCACATGTGGAAAAGGTTTTATTCACATCGTGCCTAATCCCAAATGTTTAACTGAAGTTCAAGAGTGTTAGATTTTGATCAGCTCCACTGATGAGCTTCTTTACCGTCTGATATTTTTATTACATGCATCATCAGTAAAAATTTGCATTGATATGCCTAGTATATGTTAGCAGTTACCTTTTGGCTTCTGGTATCACAGCAGTCATCTCTAGGGCAATTAGCAGCACTGACTATTTGAGAGGAAGCTGATCTTTTCAGAACCTTGAACCGATTGCCATGGGGATAGTTATCAGAAGAAAGAAGTATAAAAGCCAAATCACAGAAGCACAGAATATCAGGGATTGGAAGGGACATGGAGAGATCATTGAGTCCAGTCCCCCTGCCACAGCAGGAACACCCAGATCAGGTCACACTGGAAGGTGTCCAGGTGGGGTATTGAATGTCTCCAGAATGAGACCCCACACCCTATCTGGGCAGCCTGTGCCACTGTTCTGTCATCCTCACTGTGAAAAAGTTTTTTCTCCTATTTCTGTGGAACCTCCTGTGTTCCAGCTTGCACCCATTGCCCCTTGTCCTATCATTGGAGGTCACTGAGAAGAGCCTGGCTCCATCCTTGTGACACTGACCCTTTCCATATTTTTATACACATGAATGAGGTCACCCATCAGTCTCCTCTTCTCCAAGCTAAAGAGACCCAGCTCCCTCAGCCTCTCATCATAAGGGAGATGCTCCAATCCCTTCATCATCAAATGAAGGATGAGAAGAGAAAGCCAAATAAAGATGTAAAAATAAGTGCCCTTTGCAAACCATTTTGGAACCATCCATTTCAGAAATACCAGGAAAAGTACTTTCTAGTCTGTCACAAGACTTTCTTCCAACTATCAGCAAATTAGCAGCTATCGGATACTGCAGCTCATTGTATCACCAATGTAGAACATCATAACAGAGAGAATTCTGTTTTATTAGCAGCATGCTCAGCTCAGCCTGCCTTTTCATTCAGTAGGAATTGTCACTTCTGTAAACTGCTACCTTTGCTGCACAAAATGTCAAATCATAGAATCATAGAATGGTTTAGCTTGGAAGGGAACTTAAAGATCATCCATCCAGTTCCAACCCCCTGCCATGGGCAGGGACACCTCCCACTAGAACAGGTTGCTCAATGCCTCATCCAGCCTGGCCTTAAACACTTCCAGGGATTGAGGGGGTCATCCACAACCTCTCTGGGCAACCTCTTCCTCACAGGAAAGAACTTCTTTGTTACCTCCAGCCTGAATCCCCCCTCTTCCAATTTGCATCCATTACTCCTAGTCCTGCCATCACATATCCTACCCCATGTTAAAAAGTCCTACCCCAGCCTTTCTGTAGCGTCCTTCAGGTATTGAGAAGCTACTATGAGGTTCCCCCTGAGCCTTCCCTTCTCCAGGCTCAACAACCCCAACTCCTTCAGACTCTTCTCATAAGGGAGGTGCTCCAGCCCTCCCATCATCTTCGTGGCCCTCCTCTGGACCTGCTCCAACAGCTCAATGTCCTTCTTCTTCTGATGGCTCCAGAACTGGACACAGTAACTCCAGCTGGAGTCTCACCAGAGCCCAGTAGAGGTGCAAAATCATCTCTCTTGACCTGCTGGTCACAATTCTGTTGATGCAGCCCAGGACTGGGTTGGCTTCCAGGCTGCAGGTACACACTGCTGGCTCATTTCTGACTAAAGTGCTAGTTTGTTATATAACCTAACTATACTTACACAGAATTAATTTTTTTTTCCAGAAAAGATATCAACTGTGGCAATCATTACCACAGCAATGAAACATGCACAATATCCTCTGCCTCAAAATATCCAGAACCCAGTTATCTGCTCTCCCAGGATTATGCTTGCAACAGAACCAGAGAAAAACAGGAAAAGGATTAGTTTTTGGCCTTGAAAACAGCTTTTCTGACCTCTGCATTCCCCTGTTTTTTGGCTTTCTGCTAGTGGAACCTCAAACTAACTTATTTTATTGCTATTCTTGCATGGGAATGCCAAAAGGTTGTTCTCTGCTTCAGAAAGAATCAGAGTACAACAGTAAAGCAGCTAAATACCATCCTTGGGAAGCTGTGATGTGGCTGCCACATGCACATTGAACCAACTCCTCACTGTCCAGAGAGGCTTTTTTGCATTACAAGCACAATCCAGTTGAAAGAAAAACACAAACACATACAAGGTATGCCCATCCTACGACTGTCCATCCCTTCAGCCAGATACCCAGTACTCCAATAGGGCCAGGGAGCTGGAATATCTCTCCTGCAAGGCCAGGCTGGGAGAGCTGGGGCTGTTGAGGCTGGAGATGAGAAGCTGCACCTGCAGAGACCTCACCGGAGCTCCCAGTGCCTTAAGGGGCTCCAGGAAAGCTAAGGAGGGGCCTGTTTGCCAGGTCATGGAGACACAGGATGAGGGGCAGTGGTTTGAAGCTAGAGCTAGATGAGACATGAGGAAGAAGTTCTTCCCCATGAGAGTGGTGAGACACTGGCCCTGGTTGCCCAGAGAAGTGATGGAGGGAGGCCCCATCAAGCCTGGAGACATCCAAGGCTTTCCGAGGCTCTGAGCAACCTAAACTAATGCAGGATGGCTCTGTCGCTGCAGAGGGATGGACACAATGGCCTTTGAAGGGCTCTCCCAACTCATTTGATGATTCTACAAGTCTACAATTTCATTCACTATTCCAGAAAAAAAGATCATTAATTATTAAGGAAAATGCATCATTAACATAGTAAGGAAAGATATCTTTCTATGTGAGACTGAAATAAGGCAGCATTTGATTTAGACTGGAGGGTGGAAAAAGGCAAAAGGTAACTAATGGAAGCTATGAATTCAACTTATAGAGAAGTCATATCATGAATCCCTTCTTACTTTGTGTCCTGAGGCAAGAAAAAACTGAGTTTGAAAGAACAGCAAGGAACAGAGCAATTAAGTATTATCTTTGATTCTTTCAACAAAATAGTAAGTAGTTTGCAGAATCTATTGCCACCAGACATGATAAAAATAATTAATTTAATTAGATTCATAACTGGGTTTGAGTTTTGCTTGTATAATATTGAATCATTGAATCATAGACTGGTTTGAGTTGGAAGGGACCTTAAAGATCATCTAGTTCCAACCCCCTGCTATAGGCAGGGACACCTCCCACCAGATAATATACTTCAATAATCTCTCTAATGGTATCTTTAGTTTCCCTACCATATCATAAATCCATGTCTAACACAAGAGTGTTTAGAAGAAACATCTCCTGGAAAGAAAAGCCAGCTGTGGCACCCCTGGCTGTGTACCTCGTGGAGTATATAGGGCTGGTGCAGGAGCCATTGAATAGTTGGGGTTAGAAGGATCCTTAAAGATCACCTAGTTCCAACCCCTCTGCCATGGGCCAGGACACCTGAAGATAACATCCATCCCATTTTGTGCCACCTGCAATGCTTTGAAAAAAACTAAATTCATACGGAGATGAAACATGACAGCATGTCATCTTTGACAAAATTAGATGATCAGAACACCTCCCTTCTGAGGACAGGCTGAAGGAGTTGGGGTTGTTGAGACTGGAGAAGGCTCAGGAGGGACCTCAGAGTAGCTTCTCTGTACCTGAAGGGGGCTATAGAAAGCCTGGGGTAGGACTTTTTAATAGGGTCCAGGATTGCAGGACTAGGAGTAATGGATGCAAATGGGAAGAGGGGACATACGGGCTGAAGAAAGAAGTTCTTTCCTGTGAGGGTGGTGAGACATTGGAAGAGGTTGCCCAGAGAGGCTGTGGATGTCCCCTCAATCCCTGGAGGTATTTAAGGCCAGGCTGGATGAGGAACTGAGCAACCTGTTCTAGTGATGGCAGGAGTGTTGTAACTAGATAATCTTTAAGGTCCCTTCCAACCTAAACCATTCTATTACCCTGCAGCATCACCTGAACAATTTCAGAATCCAGTGAATTCGCACTGACTGGTTCTGCTTCCTATTGAGACTGATGCTCCCACAGTCCCATGGCTTTAGTCAGACACAATCGATCGCTTCTTCCAGGAGCCATTTGTTCCTTTGTGTATACTGGCTTCTTTTCTTCTCAAGGCTACTTTCTCGACTCAAAGGAGATGAGACTGGAAATTTCAGTATGTTTCTCAATGTCCCTAGAAACCATTAGTGTGATTTTGCACAGAAAATAAAATTGTTTTAAGCATTTACCAGAATAGATTTTAAAACAATGTAGGTTTAAATTATTTAATGGTAAAAAATGATACAATTTTTCTCCTAGCATTACCAAATAATATTATTTTTATGATTTAAATACCACAGAATACCTTAAATATGTTTTCTGATAGATCTGGGACAGCAAATCCCTTCTGGACATTTATCTCTGAAATTACATTGAGAGGAATAAACAGCTGTCGGGAATATAAATGCTAACTCATCAGAATGCTGACTCAGTGCTGGAGAAATCAAATCTATTCATACACTGCAGAGGTAACATGACACACAGAATCACAGAGTGTTACGGATTGGAAGGGACATGGAGACATCATTGAGTCCCATCCCCCTGCCACAGCAGGAACACCCAGATCAGGTCACAAAGGAAGGTGTCCAGATGGGGTTTGAACGTCTCCAGAGAAGGAGACCCCACACCCTCTCTGGGCAACCTGTGCCACTCTTCTGTCACCCTCACCCTAGCAAAGTTTCTTCTCCTATTTCTGTGGAACCTCGTGTGTTCCAGCTTGCACCCATTGTCCCTTGTCCTATCATTGGAGGTCATTGAGAAGAGCCTGGCTCCATCCTCCTGACACTCATCTTTTCCATATTTATAGACATGAATGAGGTCATCCCTCAGTCTCCTCTCCTCCAAGCTAAAGAGACCCAGCACTCTCATCCTTTCCTCAGAAGGGAGATGCTTAAAGGCCTTAATCTTCTCTGTGTCTCTGCGCTGGAGTCTCTCAAGCAGTTTCCTGTCCTTCTTCAACTGAGGGCCCCAAAACTGGACCACATATTCCAGATGTGGTCTCACCAAATATTATCACCAACTAACATGTACACTACTGAGTCGTGTTTTCTGTTGAACAGTCATAAAACCAGTTGAATTCTGGAACAAATGGGGGAGCAGAAATCAAATTACAAACAGGGCAAATTTTAAGGTGTGTGTAAACACCTGCCCCATGACTTAAAAAACCAGTAACCATCAAAATCAGGATTTCTAAACCTGACACCTTCAGTGGTAACACACCTATCATCTCTTGAATCATCACATGATTAAAGGCCCATTTCTGCTTTCTTTACAAGTATTAGAATTTACTAATTCTGTGGAAGTGGAATTTAGCAATGACTAGACAATCATTCTGAAGGACCATATTTATGCTCAGTGTCCTGTTAGAGACATTGGTCCAACTTTGCTGCTAAATATGAAGTGAATGCTAGTGATTTTTGGTATTAAGATTTCTTAAGGGTAGAAATTTGTTGCTGGAGAAAATTATTGGTTTTTTCTAAAATATCTGATGTTCTGCCAAGAGATGTGAGAGGCGGTTTTTTTTTCCAAGTTTTGTCCTGGCAATAAATTATCTTAGGAAAATAAATGCTATCTAGGCATTATTTTGGGACTCAGTATCTAGACTAAATTTATCTTTGATACCTTCGGTCAAGTATTTTGACTTCAGTTGAAGCTCTCAGTGGCAGAATTTGGCTCAGCTTGGAGTTTTGTCCAGGCAGGTAATAACCTGGACTTGATGTATGTTTTCTTCTGGAACAAATTACTTTACATTTAGTGCATTTGCTTAATATTCAAAAATTGTATGTACATGCAAGTGTAAATGTCAATATTTTCAAAGTAAATCTATGTTTTTTCCTATTTCTTCACTGATCTGCATCAAACTCTTCTGCCAGAAAAATCCCATACAGATTTCTACCTATATCTTGTAAAAGGACAAGAACCTAGTTCTTTGGCTGTATGTTCTGCCATCCATCCTGCAGCAACAATGCAAAGAAAGAATTTGCTTTCCATAAGTATGACCCTGGGCATTACTCAGAAGTGATGGCTGGCACAAGGAGAGAGCAAAAGACAGCAAGAAAATTTCTTTTGAAATTTGAGATGAAAACTAAGGATTCTTTTCTCTCACAAAAAGCCCACTCCTCTATCAAAAGTGATTCTCAAATCTGAAGCACTTCATACTATGAAATCTTTCTAAGGATAAATGATTCTCAAATATACCAAAATATTCACTAAAGCATCAAAGTATAGATTTCCATTTTTAATTTTGCAACCTCAAGCTTCATTCCTATACTCATTTCAGTTCTTCAAGGGATGAGGATTTCTCAAGTCAGAATCTTTCCAGGCAGCAGAATTTCTCTGCTGGGCTCCCTGACCCTGTGGCATCTTTGTCATGACCAAATTCTCATGGAGTTTAACAAGGCAGCCCTGGGCTCTGTAAAACCCAGTCCAGAGGCATTGTTTGATTGCCCTGGGTACAGCAGTCTTGTTTCATAAACTGAGTGAAATTTGCCCCGTACTGGCATGTTAAGCCTCCTGGTTCCAAATCATCCAGCTGTTACTAATTGGTTATGTAGCCAGTCTCTCAGCTGTATGATCCATCAGCAGTCAGCCTTTCTGCCTACTTTTCTAGATCAACATGCTTAACAATCTATAAAATTATAAAACCCTAACGTGGATACTGTAGAAAAAGGTCACAGCTTGGACCCACTTAAGGCTTACCAGAGCTTATTGCTTCTGGTTTGAATATCATTTAGTCAAGTGTATTTCTGTACTTCGTCTAGGATGTATTTTGTTAAAAATATGTGAATTATATTTTACATATTTAAAATAATTACCACAGTTTAAACTTGTGACTCATGCTCAGTATCTTTTGCCTCATAATTAAAAAAAAAGCTGCACGTCTCTCCATGTTATGTTATTGGTTTTTTCCTTACCATAATCTTGTGTGAGAAGAATAAGAGGAACTTTTTCCTATTGTACTCCTAGATTCAGTATCTGTGATCTTGCCTCCTATACTTAGAATCATAGGAAATTACAAGCCAGTCAGTCTCACCTCTGTGCCTGGCAAAGTCATGGAGCAGATCCTCCTAAAAGGATCTGTGCAAAAACACATGGAGGATGACACAGAGGTGTCTTGGAGGCAACCAACATGGCTTCACCAGGGGCAAATCATGCCTGACCAATTTGGTGGCCTTCTATGATGGAGTAACATCATTGGTGGACAAAGGAAGGGTGGACAAAGGAAGGGCAACTGACATCATCTACCTGGACTTGTGCAAGGCATTTGACACTGTCCCGCATGACATCCTGGTCACCAAACTGGAAAAGAATGGGTTTGACGGATGGACCACTCGCTGGATAAGGAGCTGGTTGAATGGTCGCACTCAAAGAGTTGCAGTCAATGGCTCATTGTCCAAATGGAAACCAGTGACGAGTGGTGTTCCCCAAGGATCAGTACTGGGACCAGTGCTATTTAACATCTTTGTAGGAGATATGGACAGTGGGATGGAGTGCACCCTCAGCAAGTTTGCAGATGACACCAAGCTGTGTGG
>VZTY01021562.1:49530-66410 GCA_013400935.1 Turnix velox
AGGTCCCTTCCAACCCAAACTATTCTATGATTCTATGAATGGTCTGAGTAGGAAGGCACCTTAAAGATCATCTACTTCCAACCCCACTACCATGGGCAGGGACATCTCCCACTAGAACAGGTTGCTCAATGCATCATCTAGCCTGGCCTTAAACAACTCCAGGGAGAGAGGAGGCTTCCACAACCTCTCTGGACAACCTGTTCCAGTGTCTCACCATCCTCTCTTGCCTGTATCTCCCCTCTTCCAATCTGCATCCATTACTCCTAGTCCTGCCACTCTGTACCCTATTGAAAAGTCTTACCCCAGCCTTTCTGTAGGCCCCTTCAGGCTTATGAAAGATTTGGGCTTTGGGAAAATGGCTTTCTCACCCAGCATTTCACATCTGGCACCAAGATCAGCATAGATGGAACGAATCTGAAGCACTTTAACCTCTTGCTCTAATTCCAACTTCTGTTGAACAGTCTTTCTTCAGCTGTTCTGTTTCCAAATTAGCTTAGGATTTCTTATGTCACAGTAGCTCTAATCCTTCTAGTTAGGGATATGTTTTCTAGAGGCAGCCCGAGGACAGGATTCTCACCTTAGCAGAATACTTTCTTTCTGCAGAACTCAGAGGAAACAATGGGGTTGTATGTTAATTTTCTATTAGTAACTTCAATTTCATCAGTGTTGGAACTTTAGATTGGGTAGTGGATCATTTCTGAGATGGAACTTTTACCTTGAATAGTCCCATCAAATCAAACTTTGTCTGTGCACATCTGGCTATGGCCAAGTCTGGATAAATCCAGTCCGTTGCTTCTGATTCTGTGGTTTAGCTTTTTGCTTGTATTAACAGTAAGCTCTGGATTTGCTATTGATCCCAGTGGGACTTGGAAAGGCTCCTCGTCTCAGAGCTCTGATGCATTATGAAATTCTCTTCCATCTTTCCTCCTGACTTTGTCTTCTCCCTTTAATTTACCTCTTGTAGCCATGAAACTATAGGGATTTCATGAATTTTCCAGGTTTCCTAAAACTGCTACTGTAACCTTCTCTTCTGAATTTCAAATTCTCTGTATCAAGTTTATTCCTTATCCCGTTGGCAACCTAGTTTCTCCTAGAAACACATACTTTGGGGAATTTTGCCCTGCACAAGAGCAGTTAATGACAGGTGGGACTCTGATTAAGTATGGTTGGAACTACATGATAATTATGAATTATATAAATACAGATCATGATTTGGAATCAGCTCCTCAAACAAATCTGGCACTTTAGATCTTTTCCTCTTTAAAAATGACAAGTCTTTAAATCCAGTGAGTCTTTTAAATTGAAAACAGGGTTGATTTACACCTAAGGTCTGACATTAAATTTTTTGTGATTGTGCTCTTTACATCCATTTCAAATCAATGTAAACTCTCTGAGTAATAGGAATTTTAAGAGTGCCAGTGCTGCAGGATAATAAAAACCTGGCGCAGAGACGGTGCTGCCATGGAGAAATGTTGGGTTGTTGCATTAACTAATAACAATAGATGAATTAATCAGTTTGCTTGCTTTTCTTTGCTGCCAGCCTGGTAGACAATTATTAAGTTCTCAATTGCTGGGCAGGTTGAGGGTTTTATTTTTGTCTTATTTGCTTACATGCCTATTTCTCTTTTGCCAATACAATCCTCATTCTATTCTTAGGTCTCCATAGACATCTCCCTGTAAGTGTTACACTTGTGATAATGAACAGTGTCAGAACAGCCACTTTCCCTTGGGGAGACATTTGCTCATTCTTTTTATCTGGATCACTTAAAATCTTCAAAGACCAGCTGTACCTGGGTATTAATGCTGTTTCAGAACCATATGTCTCCCTTCTGCATAAAACCCATGTAAGGGGGACGCTTACATAAAAATCTTGCTCCAAATGATTTCCGCATGCTCCTTCTATAAGGGATAAAGGATAAGGAACAAGCAGGAACACGTGATTTTAATCAACCCAAGCAAGACATAAGAAATCCTATGGGAAATTTAAACAGGGGTAGATCTTTCCTTCACCCTTCTCCAGAATAATGGTAAATACTCCCTGAAAATAACCTGTCTTTTCAGATAGGCAGAAATATAGGCAGATCTTTTAGAACTAAGGTGCAGTTGGTTTTAGCTTGATGTGTTCCTCAGAATGTATATGTTTCATTATATTATGCTGTCCATTGCTACACAAATGAGGCAGACACATGACAGCTACCTGACAAAGGAAAATCAGATTACTTACACTCTTACCCCACTCTGCCACACTTTCAAAGTTATTCTAAACACAAGTTTTACCCATTGGCTTACTCTATATGAGCAAATCACAGAACCACAGAATATCAGGGTTTGGAAGGGACCTCAAAAGATCACCTAGTCTAGTTCTCTGCTGGAGCAGGAACATCCAGATCAGGTCCTAGTGGAAAGAGAAAACCGTGGGTATTGAATGTCTCCAGAGAAGGAGACCCCACCCCTTCTCTGGGCAGCCTGTGACACTATTCTATCACCCTCACCTTGACAAAGCTTTTCTCCTATTTCTGAGGAACCTCGTGTGTTCCAGCTTGCACCCACTGCTCCTTGTCCTATCATTGGAAGTCACTGAGAAGAGCCTGGCTCCATCCTCCTGACACTCTACATCTCTTGCATCTTTATAGACATGAATGAGGTCACCCCTAAGTCTCCTCCAAGCTAAAGAGACCCTGCTCCCTCAGCTGTTCCTTGTGAGAGAGATGCTTTGTTGCCCTGCACTGTACCCTCCCCAGCAGTTCCCTGTCCTTCCTGAACTGAGGAGACCAGAACTGAACACAATATTCCAGATGTGGCCTCACCAGGGCAAAGTAGAGGGGGAGAAAATATGCCATTGCTATTGGTTACTCACAAGATTACTGAAAACAGGTATGTGCAAGTCAGGTGATGCAATTTCTCTTTTCTTTGAGTTGACATGGGTACATAAAAATAGTTAGAAGTTCCTGAGTAAATGGCAGCATTCGGTAAACACAGTAGAATGAAGGAATAACTCCTAGAGAGGTATGAGTTTGTTTCTCCTGGCAGTTGGCAATATGTCAAATGCATGGCACAATTTATGAGTAACTTCAGCACTGCTGCTGAACAAATGGAAGACAGCTTTGTCACTCTGCATAGGTGTCTGAAAATCAACTTGGTTGTTTCGAGAACACTTCCAACAGACTGCAAACAAAAAGTGAGCTTGTGATACTGGGGGTGGAAGCATCAAAAAAGGAAAAACATCAAAAGCTGTCAATAAAGTCTCTGAAAATATCTTGGGATGTTCCAGTGTTCAGCTGGCAGAAGCAGCTGAAATGAAATCTACAGGGCTTTCATATAGTTCATTTCCTTACTAGCCCGTTTCTGTTTAAGGTTAGTCAGAAAGCATGTGAAGAACAAGAACACGTGATTAAGGTGTCTCATAAAATACAGCAGAAAATACTCTCTTCTTCCATCAAGTGGACGCCAATTGATTTCAAAGGGCAAACAGCTGTTTGCTAGAATAAAACATGCTAATGAGATTCAGAGAAGCCCATTTTGGGCCAAAAGGTGCTAAGAGTGTGTGGTGTAGGATAGGAGGATAAGTGGAAATTTAAAAAAATAATGTTATGTAACAGAGCAGCACTGTCTGTCACTGGTGCATATTAGGTGTGTTATCAGATGGGTGTTATTTGTGCAGTAGTATAAGAATGCATTTGCAAAGAGACAAATATTATCTCACAAACTAGCATTCTTTGTACTGTAAAAGACCTACAGCAAAGAAAATCCATATTAAATCTTAAGATTTTTTGGATGTTCAGATAACTCTTGTAGCCAACTCCCCCAGAAATCCATCAGTCTCAAGGCTGAGGTTATTCACCATTATAGTCCTTCAGAGAGGCTTGTATAAATTTGAAGATGACAGTAATGGGAATGAGATTATATGCATTATATTGAATTTAATAATATTCACTCCGATTCTTAGCTATGACCTTGAATTTGGTTGTACCTGTAATGCAGTTCACTAGAGAGAAGCTGAGATCCTGGAGCATCAGATCTGTCAGGATATGTCAGATGTGTGCATCAAGTAGGATGAAAAGTAAGTGAGAAATGACATTGGTACTATACTGATTTTAAATCCATCAGAAGAATTAGATTCCCTGCAGCCTTGCAGCATTGGGATGCTTCTACAGAACTTTTCTCCCTTGCCAATGGAGAGGTCTATCCTGCTGTTATGCTGGATGATTTTTCTTGGTGTGCTTTCAGCCCACTGGGAATTGCTGGGATCAAAGCTGTTTAAGTCAGCTGCAAGTTTCGTTCTAGAAGACTAGCACTATGTTGTCAAAATGTACAAGTTAGTAGGAACTGAAGGTACATCACACAATCAGACAAAAGGAGTAGCGTGATGCTAAGACAAAGACTTTCAGAAGGTGCAGTATAAGGCATCATGTAAAAACCAGATTACTTAGAATATATTCAGATGGAAGTACAGGAAGCCAAGAGCAGAGACTATTTCTGTTCTGTTTGCAGCGTAGGTTCCACAAGAACACCATTTCATAACCACCCAAGACAGATTGGATTTATGTTTTTTGCTTAATACATAAACTTATCTATTGAAAGAAGTGAATCCAAGACAACTTGACCCATCTTAATCTTTGTCTTTAAGTCCACAAGAAACCTTCCTTCGAAACAGCTGCAGAGCTTCTGATTTATTGCTGCTGTCACAATGATGTGAGCAGATCACCAAACTGAATGTGTTTTGCAGTGACTGCTTACAATTGCTGGTATTTTTGCTTTGCTCCTACAAATGCAACCTCTTCTGTCTTCTACAGAAATCCATGCCCTTTCTTTCAGTGTCTGCGTACTTGAGTAGATATTCAAATTGTCAGCCTGCAGTTGGAGGGTATCTCCAGGCACTCACTATAAGTGGAACATCATCACTGTTGGCTATATGAGCAGATATTATATGAGTTTATACATATGGAGTTCATTGTACCATTTGAAAATTCCCTGTTATTTGTCCTGGTCTCTGGTCACTACTTTATCCATTCTATTTGTTTGCCATTAAAGTCCAGGCAGGGTTTTGGAGGAGGAATATCACACCAGATTTGGGAGACAGCAGCTGATTTTCTTCATAGAAGTGTGCTGAATTCCTATAACATTTAGAATCATAGAATGGTTTGGGTTTGAAGTGACCTTAAAGATCATCTAGTTCCAATCCCCCTGCCATGGGCAGGGACACCTCCCACTACACCAGGTTGCTCAATTCCTCATCCTGCCTGGCCTTAAACACCTCCAGGGATTGAGAAGGCATCCACAACCTCTCTGGGCAACCTGCTCCACTGTCTCATCACCCTCACAGGAAAGAACTTCTTTCTTCTCTCCAGCCTGTATCTCCCCTCTTCCAATTTGCATCCATTACTCCTAGTCCTGCCAACCTGGGCCATATTAAAAAGTATTTCTTTTCTGTTTCTTCAGGGGATAGACCAACTAAGCTGTGCTCCAGCTGCTTGGACAGCTGGCTTGAAGATAACTGCTGTAGGATTGAGACTGCTCTTACTCATTACTCATTTAGCAATGGTCTTTTTTGTGTGTTCTGGTTTTGAAATCTCAGTAGTGGTGCAGATGGTTCTGTGGATGAGTCTGCACTACTGCAATAAAAGGAACAGACTTGCAGAGATGTTTAGGGTGCCAGGAGAGATCTCTATTTATGGTTCTTGTAGTTAATCTTCAAAAGTTGTCCTTTGCACATCACTGAGGAACTTTCACTGAATCAAAAAGTAAGGTTCTGTAACTAAATAAAAATTAATAAAAGCCAGAGCTTTATTTTAATTTTTGCTGCATCCTCTCTTGCTGCTCCAGGGACTGGAGAGAAAGCAAACAGCTCCCAGAAAACCCCAGTGCTAGGAACCAGCCAGTTTCAGAACTGCTTGGGTGCTCTTCACATGCAGATGGTAGGTAAATTGTTTGGTTGGGAGGAGAGCAAGTAAGCTCTCAAGCCTGTTTGTGTGTGATGAGGGAAAAAAGGTTCTAAGTTATACTGAGAAGAGTAATTACATGGTAACTGTTAAGGTGGTGTATGTCAGCATCGCAGCAGTGCAGATCACAGCATGACAGATCTCAGGACAGATACAATCCAGGTTAGCTCCAGGAAAACACGAGAAATATTGCTTCCGACACTCACCAAAATGGGTGGAATAAAATCTGCTGCCAGCACCTCATGTGGTTTGAAATAATGACTTCAGTGTGGCCTTGGAATTTTGTACCAGCTGAGTACACCTGACCCTAAAAGGTTCTCAATTTTTCTTTGGATGCTACTAGCAAAATTGTAAAATAATAAGAGGCAAACAAAGGACAAAGACAGAGACTGTACCGAAATATAACTTCATTTGACATAATTTGCTGATTCACTTTTGGAATTGATAGGAACTAGAAATATTTCAACATTAGAGAGCACTAAAGTGAAGACAAATTTTAAGTTACTTGAATAAAATCTCATACAATAGTACTGTACATGCTTCTGTTATTTTAATGTTTAAAAACAACCAAAAGAAATTGAACAAATCAGGGAAATGTTATACAAACTGAAAGACACTGAACTATTGGAGTGGGTCCAGAGGAGACCACAAAGATGATGAGAGAGCTGGAGCAATTCCCTTCTGAGGACAGGCTGAAGGAGTTGGGGTTGTTGAGCCTGGAAAAGAGAAGGCTCAGGGGGGACATCAATACCTGAAGGGGGCTACAGAAAGGCTGGGGAAGGACTTTTTCATAGGGTCAAGGATGTCAGGACTANCTTTGTCTATTTACCTTGCCCAACAGAATCTTGGTAGTTGCATTATTAATTTTCTTACATTGTTTAAAGACAACTAAAAAACCAACCAACCTACCAATCAACCAACATGCACCACACTATGCAACTCAAACCCAAATCCTTGAGCTCTATGTCAAGAATAGTAAGTTGCTTAATTCTTTCTTTTTTCCATTTTGCTATTCCTGTGTTTTCTTCAGGATGCAAAGGCTTATGCAATTTGATAGTGCATCATCAGGAAAGCCATAACAGTAGTTTTGGGCTGGGGCAATTAAAAAAAATCTCATCTACTCAGAGCCAGATCATCTCTGCCAAAGTCAGCAATAACTGCAGTGTATAAGAGAAGCTGGAATTGACTGTATCTCTTCTGAAGCAGAGGAGAGAAAATTGCTTATTTATTATCAAAATCTAGTTGGTAGTGAGATTGTTGATCAGCACATGAATTTTTATCATTGATAAATAACATTCTGGAGTCTGGAAAAGTCTTGACACCAGGAAGTAAAAAAAAATCAGAGGACTGTAAATAATTTTTGTAGGCAATGAAGTAAAAACCCACAAGTTTGTTATTAAAATGTTATTTGGACTTAAAAGATCTAGTTTGTATTTTGTATTAGATGCTCTTGAAGGAAACTAAAAAGAAAAAATGTTTTTTATGCTTAATTTCTGAACAATGTAAGAATGTTTTCCAGGTATTCATTATTTTAATGTAATATTTCAATTTATTCTCTTATTGTTTATTCAAAAAATATTAATCTGGGCCAAAATTTTCAAAGCAGAACAAGAATTTGGGATACTCACTCAGACATTGTCTGAACATAGTCTCTCAGAATCTGAAATGTTTTTTAAACTTTGTCTCAAGAGCTGCTTTAAGCTGATTTTGTTTCTTTTGTTTTTATTTTTTAATATATATAGACCTACCCCCACCCCTCCCCCCCTACTGGATGTGCTTTATCTCCCTGGAGTGTAACCAATGTTTCCTACTGTTTCCTTAAAACTCCAATGACTAAAAGACCAGATCTTGCAGCATGAATAGCTTTTGCTCTTAAAAGTAGTCAAGTTAGACTTTTGAAATTGTTGTGGATGCAAACTGTAACCCACTTTGGGTNCCTACCCCCATCCCTCCCCCCCTACTGGATGTGCTTTATCTCCCTGGAGTGTAACCAATGTTTCCTACTGTTTCCTTAAAACTCCAATGACTAAAAGACCAGATCTTGCAGCATGAATAGCTTTTGCTCTTAAAAGTAGTCAAGTTAGACTTTTGAAATTGTTGTGGATGCAAACTGTAACCCACTTTGGGTCTGACCAACTGTTTCAAATAGGACAGGATACCATGTCATTAGGGTAGCATGAGCTACCTACTGACAAAAGCAGAAGACACATCATAGAAACCAATCCTTCAGCCTGATTCTTTCACAAGCTCCAGTCCCAGATATTCACAAAAAAGTTCCCTGAAGCATCAAAGTTTCTGTTCTTATATTTAGCTAATAATTTTTTGTTAGCTATTAATTTTTTTAATTCCTCTCTGTAAGGCTTAAGTTTTATGATCCATGAGATGTTATAAGAGATGTCTCTGTAATAACAAGTATAAGCACTTGGGAAACAGATCTGCAATCTCCATCAAAATTTCCAGTAGGTTTCCCTATGCTGGAACTTTGACCCATATTAATATTGATAAATATTGAGCTCTTACAGTCTTGAAATGACAAATTCAGCTTTGATTCCTTCATCCACATTGTAAAAGTTTTGTTTATCATTCTTTTATCATTTCTACTCTTCATTTTAATTTATCTTCCATTCAGACAGGCCAATGACATGAGTAACTTGTGGTCCTTCAGCTTTTACTCTGTTTATATTTAGTTCCACTTCTCTATGTCCCAGACAAAGAATAAACCTTGACTATTACTAACCCTTTGGGTTGAATTGTTTAACCAAAGATTTGTAAAAATTAACCGTAACTGATTAAAATCAGGTTTAGTGTGATGTTTAAAAAAATGGATAATTAGCATAAACAATATCCCTGTAATGAGCTCCACTAATAATTTTGTGTTCTTTTCATAGTGGATTAGTGTATACTTGCCTCTAATTACAGGAAATCCTATTACATTAATTTGCATTGTCCTGGTAATCTGATTAAAATAGTATAGTGTTAAAAGTCACATTCATTGTAATGAGAACAGGACTCTTCCTGAAAGTGAAAAGTGCTTCTGATTTGTAGTAAATGTGCAAATATACAACTAGACATAGGATTTGGGTCTGTTTCAATACAGTGATAACACCTCCCAATAGCCTTCAACCTTTTATCTCACAAATATGGGAACATTCCTATCAGGATTTAATCAAATACATTAATGAAGCTAAATAAAGGTCTGAATTACTACTAATTAAAAAAATAGGCTCACAAGGAATTTTTGGCAGGATAATATCTCTGAATTTAGTAATGCTCTCATTTCAAGGCATTTATTCTGATGTGTACAGCTACAGTGCACAGTAATTGCCATTTGACTTAGAAAAAACATAAGGAAATGTAAGGAAGCTTTGATCTGTGTTTGTTAATTGTTCCATAAGATAATTAGGGGCTGGGTCTTTGCCCTTGGAGAGAAGGGATACTTTACATTACAGTTATGGCTGCTGTGAAATATTTTCAAAGCTAGAGCATTGTAAAGAGTCTCGGTTACCAGCTCAGTCAGCAAAACCCAAGTTCTCCACCTCTTGCTTTAACAATACATTTGTTGCCTGAAACCTCAGAAGGTGGCCAAAGTATTCTCCTGTTTGCCCAGAGAGGTTGTGGTTGTGGACGCGCCCTCAGTCCCTGGTGTTTAAGGCCAGGTTGGATGAGGCACTGAGCAACCTGGGGAGGTGTCCCTGCCCACGGCAGGGGTGTTGGGACTGGATGGTCTTTAAGGTCCTCTCCAACCCAAAACATTCTATGATTCTTCTTCCTAGTCAGCTGAGCACAGTCTTATGAACTGCTCAGTTTTTACAGTGATTCTGTAATACCTCCACTATATCAGTTCAGACACATATTTTTTTTCTCAGCCTCCCATATTCTAAATTCTTGTTTTTCAGAATTCCATACCTTCGCTTCAGAGAACCATCATTATCCCTTGCTTTTTGCAAATTCCCCTTCTCTTTTTATTACTGTGTGCTCGGAGGTTTCCCCATCAAGCATATCAGTGAAAGCTATTAGCAGCTCCACATCCCAGAATGACAGCAAGGTCTGGTCACACCTCACCTTTTAGTCAAGTTCTCTCACAGTTCTAACAATACACAGTTAACAGGACTAATTAATTAGGTCACCGTGTGCTTAGATTGAGATGTGTTGCAGATGGCAATCTAATCCTTACAATCTTTTTCTGGGAAGTGATGCTGCTTATGCTTCTTGTTCTTTTGCATCTCACACTGAAATTGTCTGCTTGGTGATTTCTTCCCTCGAGTAGTTTTCTACATGAATAAGCCATATCAGAGCGCACTAATGGAATTCATGCATATGCTTATTTTTTTCTATATTAAGCTTATTTTATCCTGTGAGAGGGTCATGCTTGTCAGGCATAATGTGATATTTGGATAATTTTTACTTCAGATGTTCTTTTTTTTCCTCCCCTAATTAAAAGTAAAATCTTAGTCTTACAAGTCTACATGAAATGAGTAAATGTAAAAGTACTTGATAATGGCAGTATAGCCCACTTTGTTCTAGCCTGAATTCTTCATTTCAGTAGTGTTCTTGGTTTTGCAGCAACCTAAAATTTAACAATATCAAGCATCTACACATCAAATCTGGTAGAACAGCACTAACACTATTTGTACAAGAATCACAGATTGGTTTGGGCTGGAAGGGACCTTCAAGATCATCCAGTTTCAAGCCCCCTGCCATGGGCAAGGACACCTCTCACTACACCAGGTTGCTCAATGCCTCATCCAGCCTGGCCTTAAACACCTCCAGGGATTGAGGGGGGGGGGCATCCACAACCCCTCTGGGCAACCTCTTCCTGTGTCTTAACTCCTTCACAGGAAAGAACTTCTTTCTTATCTCCGGTTTGAATCTCTCCTCTTCCAATTTGCATCCATTACTCCTAGTCCTGTCATCACATATCCTGTGAAAAAGTCCTACCACAGCCTTTCTATAGACTCCTTCAGGTATTGAGAAGTTAGTGTGAGGTCCCTCCAAGCCTTCCCTTCTCCAGGCTCAACAACCCCAACTCCTTCAGCCTGTCCTCAGAATGCAGGTGCTCCAGCCCTCTGAAAGACATCTCTGTGGCCCTCATCTGAACCCACTCCAACAGCTCAGCCACTACTAACTGAGTCTGACTGTAGTGAGTAAGGGATATTTACTTGCTTGCAAGTTTCTTGTGAATATTTCAATTGCTAAATCAAGCAATTCCCTTCTTCTAGATAATCCATAGTCAAATAGAAGTTCAGTGAAAATATTCTTTCTTCTGAGAATGCACAGAGAACATCCTTTCCTTCCAGAGAAAAATTATTCACCTCTTCATATTTTGGCAGCTCAAATGAGTGACACTCTCCTTCAGAAATGTGAGTTAGTTTTCAGTGATTTTTTCAGTTAATTACCATAACCACTTAGACATAAACATGAGTTAGTTCTCAATGTCAGTTAATTGCCATACTCACTTAGAGTTTTCTGCCACCACCAGTCAAGCCAGCCTGTCATGAATACCCTTCAAAGAAATAGGAAAACTTTCCCTTTTGCAGATTGTGCAGTAAAATAAGATGGGAAAATTCCTTCGAGTCTTGTTCCTTTTTTACTTTTATTACGCTACTGTATGCATGTTCATAAGTCTTCACATTTTTCTGGAATTTACAGAAGACACAGTAATGGAGGAGAAAAGAGCTCTGCACTATAACAGCTAGATAATGTTATTTAGAAAAGCAGAAAAACCCTATTATATCTGAAAAAGTCACAGAATCCTGTATTATGAATGCATACATAGGAAACATACACACACTTTTCCTTACTTTTGAGGAAGGAGCAAATATCCTCTGGAGCCACTGCATCTGATATACTTGTAGATTCTAAGGAATTCTTTCAACTTTGACAAGTGTGACCTCTTTCTTTTTCCTTCTGGACTGAAAATGGAAGATATATGATGTTTACACATGGCAGACTGAAATGGCAAGAAAGTCTGTTTCAGTAGCTTTCTTGCCAGAGGGATCTGCATTAATGGTCTTAATTCACAGAATTCTTTAATAATATCACAATCGTAACTGACTAACTGTACAAATGAACAGAATAAAATATTGCTAACAACTACGTCAGTAAAAAAACCCTCTTTAGTAAACAGGAAGATTTATATTAAATTAGAGATGGTGACCAGTCATCTAATGTCTTATTTTAATGGCAGTGTTGTATCAATCTCTGGAATGTTGACACTTTACCATCTGAATTGTTCCCAAATTATACTAAATATACAGAAGTTTAGAGTATAATGTGTATCAATATGTTGGGTTTTTTTATCACTTATCCTAGTAAGTTAGCAAGGGAACGGGTACATCCTAGAAAGAAACAAAATGGCTGTCACAGGAGTAGTAAAGGTCAAAGACACCACTTATTCTGGTGAGATTATTTATTTCTCTTTGCTAGATGCCGTAGCTTATGCAGGTTTGCAGAGGAAAAATTAGCTACACTGGGAAAAAGGAGTATTTTTGCTTGTCTACCAGCACAGCCATGCCAGTTAGAAGAGTGGCTTTTATTCACCTCACATTATTGCAGAAAAACACCATTACTTGGAGTAACTTAAACACAGCCAAGACTTTTACAAGTGCATCTGTAACAACTCCAGTGTCTTTTGAATCAGACTTAAATTCCTTCTCCTCCTGTGAGCTCAATGGAGACTGAGAGACACAGATGAATGTCAGAAAAGGATAGCACCTAGTGACACCTGGCACTGCAGGGGTGCATGATGTGCTAGTGATAAAAGAAAGCAAAATAAGTTTCTGTAATCATAGAGTCGTAGAATAGTTTGGTTTGGAAGGGACCTTAAAGATCATCTGGACCCGAACCCCCTGCAATAGGGAGGAACACCTCCCACTAGACCAGGTTGCTCAGTGCCTCATCCTGCCTGGCCTTAAACACCTCCAGGGATTGAGAAGGCATCCACAGCCTCTCTGGGCAACCTGCTCCACTGTCTCCCCCCCCTCACAGCAAAGAACTTCTTTCTTCTCTCCAGCCTAAATCTCCCCTCTTCCAATTTGCATCCATCACTCCTAGTCCTGCCATCACACATCCTGTCAAAAAGTCCTACCCCTCCTTGATCTAGTGATGGGCTAACTCAAATCTGAGTTACTGAAGAAGCTCAGTAAAGATATGAATGTAAAATCAGCAGAAGCTGTAAAAGCTTGGTTTGCACCACTCGGAACCTCATATATATTCTAACACTTCTACAATGAGAGGAAAATGAGAGGCACAACTTTAAGAAACAACTTTATGCCACTAATACAATCCCTTATGGGATCCCTGATGGGATCTGCCAATGTCCAGCTGCCTCAGTGGCACCCTCCAAGAGTCTGCTCCCACTGACAGAAATTATACCAACCTGCAACAATGTAATGGGTGTCAAACACTAGGTTCAGAGGAATGTAGGCAGCTTTCTATAGTGAAGGAGCATATTTGGCAGACAGAAGGAGTTTGCATGGAGAACAGCAAATATGATCAGGCTACCTCTATGGCCTTTCTGCTGGGTGAATTCTGGCCTCCTAACTGAGTCCACACATGTCCCCAAACTAACAGTGGGATGTCTGGAAACTTAGCCTAATCTGGAGACTGCTGGCTGATTCCTATCAGAGACAGACTGTTCATCTGAAAAGCAAGTAAGATGGGATCTCTTTACTCTTTCAGCTGTGGAAAACACAAGTGCTTAAACTAAGGAACAAAAACATAAAAACAAAACCAAAAACCAACCAACCAAAGAAAAACCAAGTAGAACCTGACCTTGAGGATAGCGAGCATTTAAAAGGCAGCTAGTAATTTTCAGCATATTTTGCCAATGTAACTTTTGTGAATTTTAACTTTTTCATCAGTAACATGCATGATCTTGTAAGTGAGTCCAGAAAGAAATCACTTCAGTGATTACCCTGAGTGCTGCTGACTGTTCTACTGGTTCCAAAGAAACTTCTTTCTCTGAGAGGATCCTCCCTTCTGAGGGAAGTCTGAGGGAGCTGGGTCTCTTAAGCTTGGAGGAGATTGAGGGGTGACCTCATTCATGTCTATAAATAAAGAAAGGGTGAATGTCAGGAGGATGGAGCCAGGCTCTTCTCAGGGACCTCCAATGATAGGACAAGGGGTAATGGGTGCAAGCTGGAACACAGGACGTTCCACAGAAATAGGAGAAAAACCTTTGTCAGGGTGAGGGTGAGAGAGGAGTGGCACAGGCTGCACAGAGAGAGTGCAGGGTCTCCTCTGGAGACATTGAAACCCTACCTGGATGCCTTCTAGTGTGACCTGATCTGGGTGTTCCTGGTCTGGCAGGGGGATGGGACTAGATGATCTCCTGAGGTCCCCTGACACTTTGTGATTCTGTGTTCTGAAAGGCAATATATAACAGAGCAGCACTGAGAAGGAATGAGAGACACAGAAATTACACCAATTAAAATTAGAGGATAATTTTTTCATCAATATTCCCTTTTTGCCTCTTGCACATCAAGAATTATGGAAGAGGATATTTAAAAAATGTACAAAAGTTACCTTGTTAGTACCAGGTTGATAGAGTTGAAAACATCACTGAAAACTATAGAACTAAATCTGAAATAACTAAATATCTTAGAAATTTAAGTAGATCAAGGAATTCCTATTTAATTAAGGATAGATATCACATTACAGAGTTTTGAAGAAGCTCAGTAAAGATATGAATACACAGCCAGGTTCCACTATAAATCTTTATGCAAGGTATTGTTGGCATATTTCCTAACTGTTTTGTAGACAGATACTTAAAAAAAAAAAAAAGCCCCAATCCCGCTGCTGTAAAAATGAAAAGGAATGCTTTGGGACTCTCTTAATACACAGCCTTCTTACAGGGCAATGAACTCTGAAACTCTACCTGCTTCTTCCAGGTTTGTCAGCTTTGCTTCCCTTGCCTTATTCTACCACTGCAACTAGATCAAGACTAGATTTTCATCCAAGAATAGGACAGGTGTAACATTCAAACTGAAATGTGACATTCATTCTAAATATGGTGTCATCATTCTTTTAGTCAATATTTCCTACCATTTCATGGTACAGATGATTTTCTTAATAGGATTGTACAAGTGTCAAGGAATATTTCAATGACGACGCAGCTAGAATGCTGCTAATGATGATGAGAACAAAACCCAGACCACACTTACTCTCTTGTAATTTGTGTGAGCAATGAGCATTATTTCATTCAGCTAATGACTAGACACACAGATGGAGAAAGCAATATGTTTCGTTTAGTTTTTGTTTTTAAGGCAAAGTAAGATCTCTGAATATTATCAAACTGATTTGATGTTCATAGAAGATACAGACTTTCCAGTTAGCATGCTACTAGCATTAAGTACAGAAATCAATTCCTCCTTCATAACTTTCCCAATGACTTCAAGTTTACCATCTCTCATCGCTTTTAATGCTTGATCTCAAGAAAGAATCCATTAACAGTATCTGGAGAGTTGTAGATATACAGTCTCATATTGGGCATTGAGCTGGTATTTGAATTTGTTAAATCATTTGTGACACAGACTTCAGGACATTTGAACACATGTCAGATTTCTTAGCTCAAAATGCAAAGCCATCCATCTCATTAACTACTGTAATACAGCTATTATGCTTCTAATTAAAATCTATTGTGCTTATAAGTAATAAATTTATCCTCTCTCCTTCCTGTATAATGTACAGGTCTAGGTAGCAAGTATCCTACTACAGTCTTGAGGTATATCTTAACATAAAAAATTAAGAAAAATTATCACTGAAATGCTCATCTTTGAGCCACAAATCATAGAATGGTTTGGGTTGGAAGGGACCTTAAAGATCATCTAGTTCCAAACATCCTGCCATGAGCAGGGACATCTCCCACCAGACCAGGTTGCTCGATGCCTCATCCAGCCTGGCCTTAAACACCTCCAGGGATTGAGGGGGCATCCACAACCTCTTTGGGCAAAAAACAAAGCGACAATGTTATTGACAGTATTTTTCCTAGCTGACAGTGCCTCCTTAGGCACTCTAGGAAAGTATTACAGTTCAAACTATCTGTGTTAGTGTCTTCACTAAAAGTTGTCACTTCAGCATGGATTTGTGCGTTAGGACTTGGGGCAACGGGTGCAAGCTGGAACACAGGAGGTTCCGCAGAAATGTAAGAAGAAACTTTTTCACAGTGGGAGGTGACAGAACACTGGAACAGGCTGCCCAGAGGGGTTGTGGAGTCTCCTCACCTTCATCTCACCCTACCACTGGGCTCTCCTTCGTACTTCACCTTGATCCTCAACTCACCCTCGTCCTCCTCATTTTTTGCCCTCAACCACACCCGCAGGGCTCCGAGCAGGTGGTGAGGCTTCTTTTGTCCGCGCAGCCTGGCTCCCACAGCCCACAGCCGGGGAAGATTAGAGAAATAACATGGGGTCGTTCTAGTCGTTAATGGGATTAGAGTCGAGGCCAGCGAGGCGGTGGGGAGAGGGCAGCGCAGCGCGGCCGGGCTACGGCATGGCGCCCCTCTGACGGCGGGAGGGCAGAGCAGCAGCCGCGCCGCATGGGCGGGGGCGGGATACCCCAGGTAATCAGGGAGGGGAGCGCCCCGCCGTGCCGGGGATAGCCGGCTAGCCTGGGAGGACCGGGAGGGAGCGACCCCGCCGGCGGGCCGGCTTGTGGGACGAAGGGGAGGCCTACGGAGGGCCTAGCGAGGGGAGTAGGCGGCCGGCCGGGGACAGCGCAGGTGAGGAAAAGGAGATGGCAAAATGGGGGGCGAGCGGCCTGGTCGGGGGCAGGTGCGGGGGGCTGAGAGACGGGAGTGCTCCAACGGGAGGAGGGAGAGGAGCGTGGGCCCGGGGGAGGGCAGAACGCGGCGGGAGGTGGAGGAGAGCGTCAGCTGGAGCGGGGAGAGCGGGAGCGCGGCGGGAGGCGGAGGAGGCGAGCGTCAGCTGGGGGGAGAGATAG
>VZTY01021562.1:66882-94027 GCA_013400935.1 Turnix velox
TCCCCCCCCGTGCGGGAGGCCGGGCTGGCAGGTGGGTTTCGAAAGGGTCAAAGGGAGAGAGAGGAGAGCCGCGGGTTAGCGCAGCGCTGCTCCCCGCCCGGGGCTGTTGTTTAAAGCCTGCTTTTCCCCGGACTAAGTCCCGGTGCTTTTCGGTGCTGGCCGATTATGTGCTGAACTGATTTTTCTGGGTGAATCAACACTATGTAATGAAAAATGTATTAAAGTATAATGGTGTAATATAGGTGAGTAGGGCAGCGGCAGGCGTATGGTGCTGCAATTCCCAGGCACTCACGGACTTCGGGGAGCCCCCCGCTTGGAGCAGTGGGACGTGGGTCATCATCAGGACAAATTATAAGGAAAAAAAATAAGTCCCTGAATGCACGAAGTCAGATTTTTCGAGGAGGGAGTTGTAAGGAATGAATTTGTACTTGGATAAGGTATTTAGCTGTAATGGTCTTGTGGTTTTCTTTCCTTGCGCTTACGTGAAGGAAAGTGAAGTGTCACAGGAGGCATGACTAGTCATTTGATTTAAAACTAGGTAGTTCAGCAATAGAAATATTCCCATGTCAGTAGTTGTAACAAAAATGGGCCTTACTTGAATTGTAGATTTTTTTTACTTCTCCCCACCTTAGTCAGCCAGCACAGACAGTGTCAAGGAGATGCATCACTTGAAGAAACATCATATGGAATCAGTAAGATTTTTGTCATTCATTCAAAATCCTGCTGTTCCTTGCAGATAGGAACAGAATTTGACAAATCTGTTCATCTTGCAGTTGACAGACTCAAATGTAGGCTTAGACACAAGTGTTGTACAGGTAAGTTTCATTACATTTAATCAAAGGTTTTTATAGTGTAGTCAGTGGCTTGGTTTTGGTTATGTAAGTTACATAAAGTGTACTGTACCTCTGTTACTCCTTTCCTGTCAGTGTGCAGCACTCTGTGCACTGGTGTGTTGTTACATCTTTTGAGAAGTTTAATTATGAGAATATATTGTTCTATTTCCTATTTCCTGTGTTGCCTTGGAAATGTTTGCTAGCTTACTAATGTAAAACTAATCTACACTTTACAAGTAAGTCTGAAAGGACCTGATTCAACTACTTTATGCCTTCAGCTGGAGTTCAGTCACCTCTGTAATGACTAGTTTCATGGTAAAATTCTGTGCTTTTTTTTGAGGTACAGCTAAACAATGGAGTGGAAGCCTACTAATCCAGGCGATAACATTGCATTTCATAACATTTATAACTTGACATCATGTTGCTGCAATGCAATGCTGTGTGAAGGTTTAGTTGACTAGAAATGTTAAGGAAAAATAAGGTAATTTTTTTTTTTTTAGAGAGATGTATGAATGATTTGAGCATTTGAAAGCATGTCTCTGGGATAGCCTTATGTATAAGTGACATGATATTATGTATTCACATTTCCTTTAATAGCATTAGGCATTATTTATATGGATAGGCATTATGGAAAAAATACTATTTTCAGATACATTTAGAAAAATGCTTAAGTATATTTTGTTGTGCTATATTTTTTCTTATTTGTGCATAGTCTATATCAAATAATACAGTAGGAAATTCTGAATATGAGTGTGTTGCTGTGACTAAATGTGTATTTCCAACATGTCAAACACAAGTGTATTCCAGTATCCTATTACTTGAAATCTCAAAGGCACCTAAGAAAATGTAAGAATCAAGTCAAGTGATAATCAGAGGATGCTTTTTTATTTCTCTTTTTATTAACAGAATTTTTGTACAAACTTAACATCATTCTGTTTTCACCAATCAGATTTGTAAACTCTTTGGTAATACATACTGGAAGTGGAAGCAAAGACATAATTTAATAAAAACTGGTTAAAATGCTTATCTTTCTGTTGGTGGAGATAATCCACCTGAATCCCACTGAAAGAAAATTAAAAAGGTAATAGCAATGCTTCATTTCTTATAAAGCATCAGTCACTCCAGTTTTCTCCCGCTTCCCTCCCAAAATGTCAGTGCTAGTCTGTGATGCATGAAAGCAGAGCTACAGATGAAAACAAAAAAGATGGACCTTGATGGCTCATGGTTTAAGAACAGTTAAAAATTTGCTGAGAATGAAACAGAACTGAAAAAAGAGGAGGAAGACTCAGACTTGAGTGCAAGTGGTGGAGCCAGAAACTTGCTTGTATTAAATGTGGAGCTTGATCAATTTATGACAAAGTTTACCCGAGGCAATGGAGTTGAGGATTTGGTGATGGAAGAAGTTGATGGAGTCTCAATCTGCTGTGTGTGTCTGGTGTCATAATGTCATATGTAGGAACCTAAATGGGGTGAGCAGGATATTTTTAATCATCTTGCTGGGAGGGAGAGTGAAGACAGTGTTTACATATTAAACTCATCATTGTAATACTGCTTTTGGAAGTAGAGGCAGTTGGGCTAAGGTGCTGAAGAAAGGCTAACTGCTGTCCTGGGTGTGCCTTAGAACACTAAATTGATTTAAATATTTACTGAAATCCCTGTATGTGCAGCTTGAATGTTTTCATTGCATGGAGATGCTAAACCCCATCATTAAGGGGGACTGCATCAGTGGGCCGTAACTTCTTGTCACACTAACTATTACATAGAGCAGAAATGCACAAAAGAAAATGGGAGAATAAGGGACAGAATATCCTACCAACTCTAAAAATTCTTCTTGGTGGTACTCTATTCTGTTTCTTACAGTGTTTGTGCTTTGCAAGGCCTCGTCTGCTTTAACTTAACAAAGTGGTGAAATAAGACATTGTGACGCATGTAATGGAATGCGAGTATTCCATCTTTACATTTCCTGCATCTTTTAAGAATGGTTTGTAGCTGTCTGAGGCAGTCTAGGCTACAGGAAAGAATGCAGATGCAGTGCACTGCAGAATTAGAGTTTTGACAGGATCCAATTCCCCTCTTCAGTGCTGCCATTAGGAGAACGTGTGGTACAGAAGCCTGGATGTTAGATGATAGCTGCTGCTTGTAAAGTATTGCATGGGCACATTTATTTGCAAGCACAGGAGGAAATTTATTTGGAATTGCTGAGGAGTAACCAGCATATCTGGGATTAAGCACTGATCTAAAAGCTCTGTTGACTCAGAGTATTTGTATTCGTGCTGAGGCTTGAGTGTAGGAGTCTGTGTTTATAATGAAGGATGCCTATTCTATCATTAAGACCATCCCCAGGGAGAATGGTGCCAAAGTGCCATTGTTTGTTTGTACAGTTATATTTAGAATAATTAAATAATGGGAAATGTCACTTCAGTATGGGAGAGAGAAAGCATCCAAGATTGAACCTCTTCTGTGTGTTTCTACAGAACTGTGTGGAAAAATACAGATAGTAGGAGTAGATGTTTTCCATTTTTAATTACTGGTTCTTGTTAATAGTTGCATGAAATGTGGACAAGAATATTAGTTTAGTTTGTTATAAGCATTTATACTTGTCACCAAGGTATTAAATTTGTGTTATTTTCTGATGAAGGCAGGATATTGTGCTTGGAACTGAAGGTCTTTGCAGGGGTGCACAAGAATTTACCACAGCAGCACACTGGTTCAAACTTGCTTTTTTGTTTTTTTTCTTCTAACAAATATTAATAGCGAGTAACTCTTAAGTGTTAAATCTCCCAGTCTGATCAGTGGGAATATATCCCAGCTTTTCCACCCTTGTGTTTGAGCCAAAAGGCAGTCAGATCACATTCAGCTGAGTTCAGCTAAAGTCCTCACTTGCTCTTGTATCGAGGAAGCCTGTCATCCTATGGGAGGACATATCATTAGAGTAATTTTATACATATCTCATCTAACATCTGTGTAACTACTAAGGATAGAAGCTTCTAAGAAGTCTGATGTGTTGTATTGTGAAACCATTTATAATTTGCTGGAAGCACCTAAATGCTCTTTTATGAGGCAAACAGCCAGCTTGAAGTGTAATAATTGTTTCAACAGTGCAAGTCTTTTTGAGGCTCTACAGTTGTCAAAATTCTGTCCTTCCTGCATAAACTCCATCATTAATACTAAACTCAGAAAGCAATAACAGAAAACTTGTCATTTCAAGACCTGTTTTTTAAATATTCTGGTGCTGTCTCTTAGAAAGCTCTTCAGAAGCCTAACCACTAAACGAGAAGAGTTCTTTTAAATTCTTAAAAGATGTTCAGTGTGACATCTCTGTCTAGAAACTAACATGACAATTTAGTTGTGTCAGACAAAATTTAATCACAAAAAAGGGTTAGATAATATTGAAGGTTGTTGCAAATAGTAATTGCAAGTAAATGCAGCTTTTACAATTAAAAGCTGTTGTATATATTCCATTTAATGATGTTATGACCCGTATTAAGTTGTTGATGAGTATCAACTCACCTTGAAGTCACTTTTACACAGTATTCCTCTAGCAACATGTTTGTCAGTGGACTACAGATGCTAAAAGTTTAAGTTAGTTTTTGCTGAATTCACATAATAGGAAAATAATTTAGAGTCATGGTTATGTAATGTGATATATGATCAGGAACCACTCAAGGTCAATGGCACTGTTATAAGAATTGTGGATATTAAATAAGGGCTTTGGGCTCTAGGTTGGATGTACAAAACGTTTCTATTTTACTTGACTAAAGTTTCCAAAAATTAACGAATTGGGGTGCCTTAATTAAGGATTCCCACAATGAGCTTTGTTACAAAAGTGTTTTCAGAATATTGAATGCTATCTTTGAAGGAAACAGCACATTTCAGATAAGGCATCTGGAACTGTTCCCTTTGTTCAAAGGTCTTTATTCTAGACTGCTTTTTTTAAAGCTCTAGGTAGGCTTGAACATGACATTCTTGAAGAAGCTGATGAGCTGCAGACATTTTAAAAGAGCTCTTTCTGCTTTAACATGTGATAATTACTCCATACGCCTGGTGTGTATACTTCAGCCAATGGCATAGCAATTAATTTTAATTATCTATAATTAAGCAATACAAATATAAGGTGAAAGGAGACAATCGGATGCAGTAAATTTCATCAATAATAATTATTTTAAAACTTAAAGTTCAAATGCCATAGAAGCATGGAATACTGCATTCCAGCTTTATGTTTGCTGAAAAAGAACTAACTCCCCTGCTCTGATTACAGTGAACAGTTTAGGAACAAAATTGAGAAGGATTTTAAGAAGCTGTTTTACAGATTCTTTAATTATTTAGTTTAAAGTCAAACTAAAACACAGTGGGCCTTGTCTTGTGAATTTGCATTCAGTGAAGCTGACACGTGTGCTTATCTTGCAACTTCATAGTCTTAATTTTTGAGCTGTATTCCTTGTGGAAATTTCTAGCACTTGAAAGAATTCTCATTGTAAAACTATGAAAGTGTTACTGGAAGCGATGCTTGAGAGTTTCATTGCTGCATCCACCATTCTGAGAAGATCGAGTGAAACAGATTCCAGTCTCTTTTGAGTCTGTTACTACTTCTCTTTGCTAAAACAGTAGCAGGATCACCAAGTAAGCTGGTATTTATTTTCACTGCACTTGTTCCAAAGTTTCCTTGTCAACTATAGTGTCAGACTATCCTAATTCTGTAAATATGGGTGTCTTGCTTTGCATCCTTCCTTAGGTGCACAATAAAATGCAAAGCTTCCGGTTTCCCAGTGATGATATTGACTGAATTTTTCTTTGGTTGGTTAAATATTTATTTTCCTGTAAAGAGGCCTAGAAATTAATGATTTTATAAAGGATTGAAGGGAATGTTTAAATGCATTATTTCTTCCCATAAAATCGTATTTTGGAAGTTAAATCTGATTCAGAAGTCTTTTTTCTGATTATCAGAGACTAACCAAGTAATAGCCTAATTTACTCTGCATCAGAATGAAAAGACAGATGGATTCCAGGGGCAGCAAAAGAACTTTTTCAGCTGAAGAGTGGATCTCCCAAGTGCTTTTTAACTTGTTTTTCATGCTCATAAGTCTTCAATATTTTTTTTTAATAAAATTTCTCTGAGTCAAAACATTAAGAAATGCATATGTGTAGTTAACGCACTTCAGTGAGTGGTTTGAAATGTAATTCAAAGTTAAGAAAAATCCAGTGCAGCTTGCAGCTGTTGGGAGGAAAAAATTTAACTTCTATGAAGTATAAAGAAGAAGACAAACATCTCAGTCAGTTAATGTGCTGGGGTTGCACGTGGAGATTTATTGACCCAAGTGATAAGTAATGAAATAGGCAACCCTCAAAGATTTATCTGTAAAGACAATCTATACAAACCTGGAGATGTGCAACAATGGCTGTGTCTGTGGTCTCAGAATATGTTCTGTTGTGTACATGTGGATTAACTTTATCAGAGTTGTTTGTTAGAGCTTGATAACAGAAAACACATCTATGCAATATGAGTCTACTGTCATCCTCTGTGTCACTCTCTGCCTCTGGAACAAGAGTTGAGACAGTTACCTGTCTGCCTTTGGAAATTTGTCCTGATGTGTTTTTTAGAATTTAGACCACATACAATTACACCAAAAAAATAAATTTACAATGGAATTAAAATGCCTGAATGCTATATTTATGTTTTCAGTTAGAAATTTTTATTTGTCCTGGCAGTTAAAAGTTGGCAGTGTATTAACCAAAAGGGAAAAAACCAAAACCGCTCAAGAAGGGCATTGAGCTGTGGGAGCAAGTCCAGAGGAGAGCCACGATGAAGATGAGAGGACTGGAGCGCCTCCCTCCTGAGGACAGGCTTGAAGGAGTTGTGGATGTTGAGCCTGCAGAAGAGAAGGCTCAGGTGTGCAAACATCTTTGCATCCTGAATTCAAAATGGGGCTACAGAAAGGTTGGGGTAGGACTTCTGAATAGGATATGTGATGGCAGGACTAGGAGTAATGGATTCAAATTGGAATAGGGGAGATTCAGGCTGGAGATAAGAATGAAGTTCTTTGCTGTGAGGGTGAGACACTGGAAGAGTTTGCCCAAAGAGGTTGTGGATGCCTCCTCAATCAGGAAGAGCCAACGGGCCCGGCTGGATGAGGCTTTGAGCAACCTGTTCTAGTGGGAGGTGTCCCTGCCCATGGCAGGGGGTTGGAACTGGATGATCTTTAAGGTCCCTTCCAACCCAAGCCATTCCATGATTCCATTCTATAATTCTTACCAAGATGTTTGTGTATGTGTAAAACCCAAAAATCCTCAGGTATCAGGAAGCAGAATATTGATTTGGTAATCACGGGAATTCAGCAAAAACTTGAAGATCTTTATCTTTACAAATTGCATAAGAAATTTTAAAATATCTGTTCTTGGTTATTCCCACTTTTTCTTCTTGCTGACCCCTTTTCATCCTGATCTAGAAGCTGTGTTGTGCTCACGCTGTGGTTACTGTATTTTCTGCTTAAAGTGTTACTATGGCCCACTCAATGCAATGTCCTTTTTTTTTTGTGATATCTATGATATTTCTCTACTTTCCTTTCTTCTTATGGAAACATTTATGTACATGCCAAAGCTGTTTATTCAAATAAAAGAATGAAAAACATATACTTAATTTTTTCTTTATGAGAGGAATCTTAATGCTTCTAGAGAAGAACTGTCCAATGTCCTGGGAAATGCAAACAAGATACATATCACTTCTCATTTAAATTAGATTTTGAAGTCTCTGATAGCTGTAGTTGAGAAATTATATGAAACAAGTCTGAACTTAAATTAAGAATTTTCTGGTTTCGGATGAATCTTTGTTAGCACATTTGCTGCATAGGAATTTGCTTTTACTTAATGTGGTATCAGACTGATTGTGTTGCATTTAGAATATTGGCCTTGAAAACCTTAGTACATTTGATTAATTTTACTTCTGTTTATTTCTGCTCATTAGCAACTTCCACCAAGCTCCTTGAGATACAAATTGCTTACTCCAGATGTTTTGGGTACAAACTATGTATGGATTGCAATGTGATAAAAGACTTATGGTGTAGTTCCCTAATATCCGTATAACTTTTTACCGATCCTATTAATTTCATTATAGTTCATTGTTATTCATGGCTATAAGAGCTGAAGTGCCACTGGCACTCGAACTGTAAAAGGTCAACAGCCAAATAGTGCTCAGATTTAGCTGGGGGCTATCAACATGTGTCACAGAATTCAGCTTTTCACTCAATAAATTGGGAAAAAATATTCCTCTTATTATTTTAGAAATTTACTTACATTTTTCCAGTATGTCTTTTGTTTTTTTTTTTTTGCTGATACTTCTCACTTATATACAAAAATGGTGTGTATGGTACGTTTTTGCCTAAATCTGCAAGGAAATGGTGGACTTTATAGCAGTCTGATTTCTGTCTGCTTTTGTGGTCTTGTTTTGACTCTTGCTGCTTGAAACCAAAGCTTGGAATGGTATTTATTCCTTATTTGTGTGGCATGGAAGTGTCTTTTCCTTTGTAATTATTTTTTTTACTTCAAGCAAATATATTCCATGAAGACATATGATCTTTGTCTGATTTGTTTCTTTCTATTTGACAGGGTAACTCCATCTTCTGAAAGTCCCAATGGTGCTACCTGTAGTGTAAGTCAGGGAAAGCCCTCTTTAAGAAGAATAAAAGGGAGAATACACAGAAGCAAGAGTCTTGATAGCATTGATTTCTGTGAGTTCACTGTAAGTACCCCATCTTTTTATGTTTTCCTACATGAAGTGATGAGACTCTTCCTAATAACATGGTTGTCCTTGTGTTGCCAGAATTAGAAAAGGTATTGTCATTAATGATGCTGTAATTGCTGTTCTGCAGTGCCAAACGTTATCAGTGATATTACTGGTGTAATTGGTGATTCATGGCTGTGTTTTTGCTCTTTTAACAACCAGAAGATACAAATTTTGAGGTCAGTTTTTAATATTGCCACCTGTGTAAGGTGACTAAATTAACTGGAAGCAGAGTGAATATGAAGAAATGATACATGTTTTTAGATTTTGGCTTTTCATTTAGATTGTGGAAGTTGTATCTAAAGTGAAATAGCTTGGTTTTTTTTATAAGACCCTCAAAATTACTTTAGTTTTGCACTAGAAAAATGAAATAAATGTTCCTGAAAAGTGTGTGTGCTTCTAGCACTTCAAGGCCAGTATTACAGATGATACTGTACTCCGGTTAAGCAGTACTGGTATGTACTTATTTTTGTCTCTTTGGTTAGGGTGTAGGTATTTTTGTCTTAAAGTTTTGAAAAATTCAATATGATCACATTTTCCAAGGATGTTGTGAGTGATGCTTTTAGCTTTTCTTATTCTACTTGTCAGTCTGGAGTTGTTTACATTCAGATAATGTGAGAAAAAAAATAGGCAATATAGAGGAGGCAATATATAGGCAATATAGATGGGCTAAAATAATTTCATCCATGCTATTTGTACTGGTTTGAGAATATTAGAATTAATCCTAAATGTGGTATGTCTTGAACTGTTTTCCTCTCAGCTGAGGTGAAGCCCAGTTTTGAAATGCTAAAATAATTTCACAGAATATGTGGAATGATAAGCCTGACATGGAGGCAGATGTCCTGCTATTTGTTCTGGTTTCATAATATTAGGATTAATCTAAAAACTTGGTATGACTTGAAGAATTCTTTATAGAAACAACATTAAATGTTTCCCTCTCAGCTGAGGGGAAACTTGGTTTTGGAATGCTGAAATAATATCACCGAATATGTTGAATGATAAACCTGTTGTTTAAGACAAGTATGAAAGAAATGGGCAGGAATTACATGCTGTCTTTAAAATATACAAATCATTGTTGATGGGGAGATACTGCCTGGCGCTACTGCAATTTGGGGCAATGTCTTTATCTGAAGCAAAGCAATTGTTGGACTGTTGGATCCTTTGATGTAACGTTTTCCACAGATGATGGCAGTGGCATAATTTCTATTTTTTTTTCCTCAGGACTGTTTTGATTGAAATGACAGTGTCTCGTAGTGCTGACTTTGGCACCAGAGCTGGGTGTTTGGTGTTTGAGGAAGCTATGAATTGGTGGCAAGGGTTTGGGGCTCAGCCCTCAGGATGATGTTCCTGCATCTGTAGCAGCTCAGGTGCCCATCCTGGGGTAACACTTGTGCCATCAGCTCCTGGGTTGGTGGCCCACACAACCCAATCCAAAGCTGAGTTTGGTGTGTGTGTGCAAACTGGTGCTGCAGCAGTGTGATCGTTACCTTACTGAAGGTTAAAAATTCCCTCAGGGACAAGATGACTGAAGCAGTAATTTTAGCATGTGCTATACTGATCTTCGTCTGTGTGGTCCTATTAAGGAGTTTTATCTAAATCTATCTCTACTCTTGGGACCTTCAAAGAAATAGAGATTATAGCCAATGGTAAAAAAGACTATCTGGCATGCCACAGAACCTTTGCAAAGAGAGTTGAGGGAGATAATAATGGGGAATGTCTGAATGTGTAGCATACAAGTGTGTGGAGTGTGGATAGGTATGAATTCATACATTAATAGACAAGTATTGATAATTTATGTCAGGAAAGGGAGCTCTCATTTTATTCTGAGGTCTCAAGTTAAAGAATGATACAAGTTTAAATAGCTAAGCACACAAATCTGTTATTATGTGGATTTTCTTGCTGCTACATAATGTGGAGTCTCACTAAAGTATTTTTTGATGTTGCATAATGGTATGTGTATTGTTTTAAAACTGTGGTTAAAAATACATCTAAAGAAATAATTGAGAAACAGCAATTAGTATAACGAAGTCCTTCCAGTGTGCTCCCAGAACTGAATGTTTTTCAAGTTAAACACCTTTTTCTAGTAAGAATGCTCAGGATCTAGCAGTTAGAATAAATTTGAAAATAAAAGATTGAGTAGAAGTGGGAGATTGTACACAATGAAGGGAAAGATATTTATGCTGTGGTATATACCTTCTAGGAACTTCAAAGATGCAAAGTTTCATATTTAAATATTGATAACTTGTGTTGACAAAATCCAAGTAGTTTGAGCATCAGTGAACTGTTGAACATATAATGAGGTTGAGATCTCTTAATAATTCTGAATGTTACTGATTTCCCTTCAAATCAATACCAGTGTAAACAGTAAACAGTGTAAACCAGTGTTCCTTGTCAGTAAGCACATTCTTACTGAGGACAAATCCTACCAGCAGAAAGATGGATGTAAAAAATAAGTTGTTCTTTCTTTTCTCCAAGCATGAGGAAGTGTCTCCAGTGGGGAAGCTCAGGATTTCCATGCCATATGCATGTGCTCAAAAATCAATATATGCAAATAGTATATTTACTGCTGTACTGTGACTTCAGCTGTGGCAGGGGATAAGTTGCAGGAGCTGTGTTCAGCTGGGAGGTGTATTAAAAAGCAGAGGTTTTCTTTGCACAGCAAGGGATAGCCTACAAAGAGCCTATTGCAGGTATAAAGCTTTAGCAGAGGCCAAGGGTATCCTGGAGGGACTCCAGTTGGTGCCTCCAGGGGGTTGACTGAGAGGTGATGCTTCCAAGTTTCTTGTTTGCCACAGCTGTTAAAGTCTGAAGTTTTTTGTATTAATGGCTTTTAGTTAACAGCTGTGGCTTTCAATATGGATGATCTACCTGAGAATTCTGCAGAGGTCTTTGCCTGTAAACCCTCTGCATCAAATGGGTTGCTGCTGCAGGGGCTTGGTGGAAGAGCTGTCCAAGAGCAGAATTCCTGAATGGTGCATGGCATTTCTCTGTCATCAGTCCCCCTCAATACCACACTGTGGTATCCTTAACATCCTTTTAGGATGTATAAGCTCTCCCTGATTACCAGTGATGTGAGGCTGCATGATTCCTAACAAAATCTGGGCTTTATTTCTTAATAATACCTCTGCTGCTTAAGTGGGTGATATGGAGCTTTGTAATAATGATGCCTCTCATCACCATTCTGCTAAGACACTGCACAAGAGGACAAAGTGGTGAAAGAATGTTAAATTGCAAGGTGATGGCACAGCAGCTGCTTTAAAATTTGCACCTGTCTTAAACTTCTTGCATCCTTTTCCATTTCTTTATCCTCTCCATCCATCAGTGTTACCACTTAGTCAGATTAGGACTTTCCCCACAAACTCAATAGAACCTGTTTTATTGCCCTTCAGTTCTTTAAAGCATATCACCATGCTGTCCTTCCCTAGATATTATTTCTTGAAATACTCAGCTTAGGTGGTATGTGTTAAAAAAACACAAAAATATCTGTATTTTTCATGTAATGAAATTTTTCATGTAATGTTGGTAAATGGTCATCTGCAACCCAGAAGTGTTGTAAACTCCTACTCCACATGGCAGAAAACTTGGGGGAAAAGAGAAAGGCTATGATTGTCAGCTGCTGGAGAAAGATGTGAAGTATATACTGCTGTGTAGAGTGAGCTGCTTGTGCTGATGTTCATCTCAGCTGTATTTTATTCTTTATCGCACTGAAACAAACTAGCTTTGCACAAGCTACTGCAGAGCAGTAACACTTCTGAGTCTGATTCATGGACAGGAATTTTTTTTTCTACTAGACATTGTGCAAGCAATCTCAAGATTCTTGCAGTCTATTTATAACAAATGTGACTAACCTTTGATTCTTTAGCTGCATATGGCTCTCAAGCTGTTCCTGTGCTGCACCAGTGCTAGGGCCTCTGAAGGTCATGGTGGATGCAGGTGCGTTTGGGACAGCCTTATGCAGTAGCACGGTGGATGCTGGGGAGTCGTTGTCCTCAGTGGCATCTAAACACTACCGTGGGAGTTCAGATGACAGCCCTGGGGTGTTTGAATGGATCTTGTGTTTGCTGGCTGTATGACAGATTTTGTACATGGCTCACAGTGTTACAAACATTGACCACCCTTACAGTGTGGAAACGCAGAGAAATTGTTTCCCTTCTTACACTGCAAGACCATGCTGATGTTTTGTGCTCCTTGCATGAACTTTAATGGAGGTGGGATGTCCAAGAGATCTTCTTTTTCATTTTTAGAATTGCAACTCTTTCATTGAAGTTCCTAAAATCAGCATCTCTAAAACTATGCTTAAGGGAATGAGGATATGATGCTTTGCTGCTAATAATAGCCCTTGTGGATGAAGGAGGCCTCCTTGAAGGTCAGAGCATTGCAGTTGCTTACTATATGAACAGGTCCAGTCCTACGTGTTTTGTGTAGGCAGCTGGTGTTCGCCTGCTCTCCATAAATGTGCACCTAGCAAGTTCTCAGTAATCTCCTGCCATTATGAAACAGATAATCTCTACTGTGCTTCCACTTGCATTGGGTGTAATTCCAAGGAATTGTTTTTGCAAAAAGTTAAAAAAATGCTGAGTCTCTCTCACTAGTCCAACCCCCTGCAGTGACAGGGACATCCTGCTCCAGATCAGGTTTCTCAGAATCTCAGCAAGCTTGGCTTTTAATGTCTCCAGTGTTGATGGGGCCTCCACCATCTCTCTGAGCAACCTGGGCCAGTGTCTCACCACTTTCATGGGGAAGAACTTCTTCCTCATGTCTGATCTAACCCTGCCCTGCTCCAGTTTCAAATCACTGCCCCTCATCCTGTGCCTCCATGCCCTGGGAAGCAGCCCATCCCCAGCTTTCCTGGAGCCCCTTAAGACACTGTAAGGTCTCCCCAGGTGCATCCTTCTCTTCTCCAGCTCTCTCAAGCTGTGCTCCAGCCCCCTCATCATCCCTGTGGACTCCTCTGGCCCCTCTCCAACAGCTACATGTTCTTCTTGTGCTGAAGGCTTCAGAGCTGGACACAGTAACTCCAGGTGGGGTGTCACCAGAGCAGAGCAGAAGCAGAACCACCTCTCACCACCAGGCTCATGTCCAGATTTTCATCCACCAGTATCTCCAAGTATTTTTCTGCAGAGCAAGTCTTGCCTTCTCCAGATGCATTATTTTGTCTCTACTCACCATGAAGTGAATTTGGCCAGAACTGTGGTGTACTCCTGCTTTGGAGGACAGTAAATGCCAGTGCACCGATTGACACAGTTGGGTAGGAAGTTACTCAAAAGCTGATAAAAGAGAGTGCGAAGGGCTGTATGAGTAAAGCTCTGAGGAATGCAGAACAAAATAGAGGAGACAACAGAAGAATGAATAATTGGAAAGTGAGTATTAGAGAAGGCATAATTGCCTCTTTTTGGATAGAGAATGCATTGAGTTGGAAGGGATGAACCGACAGACCAGTGAATAAAATCACAGAATTGTAGAATCATCAAATGTGTTGTGTTGGAAGTGTCCTTCCAAGGCCATCTAGTCCAGCCCCCTGCAGTGTCAGGGACATACTGCACTAGATCAGGTTGCTCAGAGCCTCAGCAAGCTTGGCCTTGAATCCTTCACTCTCCAGTCCTGCTGGTAGAGATCTAAAGCATAGGGCAGGATGAGAAATCAATCTGTTGCTTGAATTGTCCTTGCCAGCATTCTGGGTAATTGTTGCTGTAATTAGCCCCACTCCCTCCAATTAAAAAAACATGTAGTGATCAAAGCAGGATGCTGTAGTACAGATTAGAGTGTGCTGTAGTTCCTAGAACTCGATCCTCAGCAAGGCACTCTAGTCGGTATTGAAGGACATGGATTTATTGCTGTTTCAGTTTAACCCAAACTCATCTTCCCTTTTAGTCATCTTATAAATATCTTCTGAGGTTGTAGTTAGAATCGTAGAATAGTTTTGAGTTGGAAGGGACATTAAAGATCATCTAGTTCCAACCCCCTGCCATGGGCTAGAGTTAGGTTTTTAGGGTTAGGGTTGGTCTATGGGTTAGGTTTAGTTGTTACTATGTAGTTTGCTATTACTTAATTTTTCTTAAAATAAAAAAGCTCTGACCTTATGCTTCCATGTGTCTTGATTTTTTTTTTGTCAGGGTTATTAGGGTTAGTTGTTATGTAGTTTCCTCTTATTTTGTTTTTCTTAAAATAAAAAAGCCCTGACCTCATACTTCCATTTGTCTTGATTTTTTTTTCTGCTGAGTATTTTGATTTGAACATGTGTCTGTAAAACCAGTAGATTAATAAAAGAATAATAACACAAATAAATTGTATTGGAGTTGTTTCTTAGGATGTATCTTAGGATATCGTAGGATATTTGAGCTATTTCTTAGGATGAAGGCATAATGCTAACATTCTTTAAAAAGTCCTGCAGGTATTTTGATTGTCTCTGTAGATGTGGAAAGAAGAATTCTTTAGCACAGCTGGAATCTTGTGGATGCCCTTAATTTGTTACCGTTCAGAGAAGTGTGGATGTGATGCAGCTGTTTCTGATAATTAAATTTGCTATAGTAGCTTACTCTTGCTTCATATTATTGTTGTTGTTCTGTGACTCGTGTCATAACAGTAAGTTCATTTATTAATGGATATGCGAACACAACACTGACCTTACACAGCTCAGCCAGATTTGTCCAGTTTGTTGTTCCTAAGGTAGCTGGAATGATAACAATTAAAAAAAATGTGTTATTTAACCAGTTAGCACACTTTACAGTTAATGAGGTGAACATCCCTTACATCATTCTTTTGTATTTTATTTGTCAGTAAGTAGAAAAGAATTTAAAAAAATACATATTCATGGTTTTAACTTACATAGCTCATAGTTTTAAATATAGGAGAAAAACCCTATTAAAAAAAAGTATAGTACTTTAATTGGAGCAAATTTTAAAATATAACACTGATGGAAAGGAAAAAAAAACCCTGCAGATTTTTAATTCAATATTACAGCTCCTCTGGGAAAGAGGAGTATTATGAGCATTGTTTATATGGCATCTTGCTCTTTATTTAAAGGCAAATCCAAAGTTTTATGTAAGAACTATTCCAAATGTCAAGGCAAATTATTAAGTCTCAAGCGTAACACTAGGTGAAGGTTATGCAGCTTCAAGATTAACCTCAGGATGTTAACCATAAATGAACAAGTAATTTAATTTGCTGAATTCTAAAGTGTGATTGACCTTGATTTGTGTTTCTGAGTTGATTCAGACTGATTGATTTATCTTTCTGAATAAATTCAGCACACCAGTTTAAATCCACCAAGGATATGAACTTCCTAACAGTCATTATACTAGTGACTAGGTTTACATTTCATTTCAATTGGAAATAAAATTTTGAGTGAGGATGGTTTCTGGGTTATTTTTATTTTTTCTCCAAATGATATAGTGATCTGGGGCAGATGGAGCTGTGCTGAAATACTCATTGGCATTTAGTGGAGTAATACCTGGTTTGTTACTTCAACATTACCATACTTGGGGTATGGCTGTGACTTGTCAAGTCTCTTGCTTCTTCAGGAAATGTTTAATGGTATGTACACCATTTTGCAGTTTGTCTTGAAATTACATCAGATCCCTTTTGTGTGGTTTTGTAGAATGCTTGCATTACATGTCCACTCATGTTTTCACAGTGCAGTTGCTTTCAAGTCATCTGAAGCCCCAGGCAGGATGAAGGCCCAGTTGTCCTTCAGCTGGCCCAGGGGTACAGGGAAGCAGTGGAGTGTCTGAGGGTGACCACTGTCCACATTTCTTGCTTCTTTGGGAGTTCATAATTTCTGAACTGGATTCCATATGCATCCACATGATCATAGAATCATGGAATGTTTTGTGTTGGAAGGGACCTTCAAGATCATCTAGTACCAACCCCCTGCCATGGGCAGTGACACCAGGTTGCTCAGTGCCTTGTCCAGCCTGGACTTAAACACCTTGTATTAAAGTGATTTGGTGGGATGACATTCATGTAAGTGTAAGCTTCTTTAGGCAAATGCTAATCTAATCTTTTTTTTTTCTGAAAATCAAGGTTTCTAATAAATCAGATACCTTAATATTTGCTTAGGCATTAAATATTTATGTAAATAATTGTTTCTGTCCAGAAGAATTTTATGTGAGTGAATCTAAACGGTTGTTGAGTTTAAATGCATCTGGTCTTCCATGCCAGAAATTCTGCCCTGATTTATTCCTAGAGCAGAAATTAAGAATATACTGCTCAATCTATTTTCCTGTTATTGATAGATCTGATTTGTTCGACCTTTCTCCAGTGCTGTGCTGGAGGAGATAGGCAGACAGCTTATATATGAGGGAGCAGAGAGAATGCAATAATTTCTGTTGCAGGCTAAGCCTGGTGCTTAGAAGTAGCAGATGAGAGGAATGTCACTATGAATGACTGCTCAAATAGAGCCCTAGAATGTATATGCTGAAAATTCTAGTGCCGTGGTTTTTTTAACATTTTTATTCAGTTACTGGTTTGTGGGAATTTGTTTTTGACTTTTTTTTCTTTGGCTTTTGCCAGATTTTTTCTTCACCTGAACTGCTTTACCTTGGGAATGAGAATTTGTCAGATCTTTAAAATTTACCTATTATTGTAAAAAAAAACAAACCAACAAAGTCTTGATTTTGTTAGCAAAAGCTGCTTGGAATTTTCTGTCATGAAATCTGTTTCTAAGTATGGGCTCCACTGGCTGGTCCTTGAAGACAGAATAATTTAAGGGAAATAATAAGGATCCTATAGAATCATAAAATGATTTGTGTTGGAAGAGACCTTAAAGATCAGCTAGTTCCACCCCCCTGCCATGGGCAGAGAAGAATATAAGGAGAGCCAGGCTCAGCATGCAGCTTTTGGTGGTGCAGAAATTTTTCTTGCTGCTTTTTCCATCAAAAATACTCACGTTTGCTGTGACCTTCAGGCACTGCCTTCTGCTTCTGCTACTGCCTTGCTCTGTACCAAGCAATGCTGCAGGAACCCTTCTGCTTGAGGATTAGTATTCCCCACACACCTACAACTTGTCTGTGCACTGAAATGAAGAGAATTTCTTCCTGAAATATGAGAACTGAATGACACAAAAAAATCAGAATAACTTCATAATGTATGCAGAAAGACAATAAGCATGATTAAAATAAAGATTTTTGGGTTTTTTGAGAGATTTTTTTCCTTTTCACAGAGGGAATTCTCCTGAATTGCCCAGCTGCTGATGTTCTCACCTAGCAATGCGCCAGTCAGATGGACCAGGTTGCTATGGTGGTACTTCTTGAGTTTTGCAGAGGAACAAGCACAGATTTACTTGTAAAGGATGCATACAGAGTGTCTGCCAATGTTGCATCCAATTTTGTTCTGATGAGCCTGAGGATGCACTTATCCAAACATTAAAGGAGAAACAGAGGGGCAAGCTGGGCAAAATCTTTAAATATGTTGATCATCATTAGATGACCGTCACAATTAGTGTCTTTTTCTTAAATTACAATGGAAGAAATATTAATTGAAGTATTCCATAACCATGTTTTAGGTACTCCAAGTGCTACCAGAACATTCTGGAAGTGGACATTTCACAGCACTGGGTTGTAGTTTTGTCTTTATACTTCTAAGAATGTGTTTTTAGTTATATAAAGAGATGAGAAGACAGTGTGCGTTCCTCATCAGCTGCAGAAGACCTCTATTTCAGCTCAGCCATGCTCAGAGTTATCTGCCACTATCCATATGCTGTTGTGGATGTTGGTCTATATAAATTATATTAAAAAATATGTATATGCACACATGCATGTGTGTTGCATGTAATACACATTGCTTTACTGGTAAAGGTCACGTTCTGTCACTATGTTCTCCACATGAATTCTAGTGTTTTGTTGCCTAAACTCTTCCCTGGGTTGCCAGTGTGTGCTTGCAGCCCACAAGGCAACCCAGTCCTGGGCTGCATCAAGAGAAGTGTGGCGAGCAGGTCAAGGGAGGTGACTTTGCCCCTCTACTGGGCTCTGGTGAGACCCCAACTGGAGTTAATGTGTCCAGTTCTGGAGCCCTCGACATAAAAAGGACATTGAGCTGTTGGAGCATGTCCAGAGGAGAAGCCATGAAGATGATGAGAGAGCTGGAGCACCTCATTATCAGGACAGGCTGAAAGAGTTGGGATTGTTGAGCCTAGAGAAGAGTAGCTTCTCAGTACCTGAAGGGAGCTACAGAAAGGCTGGGAAAGGACTTTTTCATAGGATCCAGGATGGCAGGACTAGGAGCAATGGATGCAAATTGTAAGAGGGTAGATTTAGGCTGGAGATAAGAAAGCAGTTCTTTTATGTGAGGGTGGTGAGACACTGGAAGAGGTTGCCCAGAGAGGTTGTGGATGGCCCCCTCAATCCTTGGAGCTGTTTAAGGCCAGTCTGGATGAGGCATTAAGCAACCTGGTGTAGTGGGAGGTGTCCCTCCCATGGCAGGAGGGTTGTAACTAGATTATTTTTAAGGTCTCTTCCACCCCAAACCATTCTATAATTGTGCTGTCTCTTCCAATAGACCATCTGCAAGCACAGAGCCTGACCATAAACAGGCCATCCTTCAACAACAGTGGTAAAATATTTTTGTCTTCCTGTCAAGGTCTGCATTCACCAACCTTTTTTTTTTGCTCTCTTGAAGTCCTGGTGGTGGCTCAGGTTTGTGTCATTTATCACGCTAGTTAAATATTACTTTTTTATTTTAAAAAATCAAGTTTCCATTTATCTCTTTACTCATCTTTCTTACCCAAAATGACTGAGAAGTGTGCCAAGGCAGGCAGGAATTTGCTTTTAGCAGATCTTTCCTTTTAAGAGGATGTGCCAGTTCTAATGTGAAAGAATTGACAGAATGCTCTCAGCATCCCAAAAGACTTTGAAATATGGGCTATATCATAAGGTTTTGCTGAAGTCACTAGTAAAACGTTAGAAAATGTTGCTAAAATAATGGAAATATAACTCTATGCCTTGAAAGTTGCAAGTGAAATACATTCCACCCACCTCCTAAACCTTCAACCTGAATGCAGAATGAAATAAAGAAGATTGATTGAAGCACCTTGGAATTCAGACAGCATGAATTTGCAAAAATGTGGTAGCAAACTTCTAGGAGAATGTTGAGGGGTTATTTTTGTCCAAACTCTTTTAAGTTTGGGGCTGTGAATGGGAGGTGAATTTATAAGCACTGTTTAATCTGGAAAAAGGGTTGGAGTGCATTGGTGGCATGGGCAGTAGCCTGGGCTGCCTCATTGTGCTTGCAGAGATGCTTTTATTTTGCAGAAATTCTGGTTTCTTTTGGTACAGATGTCCTTTTTGTCCTCTGGCATGGCTTTTCTTGATTTTTCAAAGAAATATTGGATGTTTGCTGCCCATCTATATCTAAGAAGAGCAGCTTGCTTCTCCCACTGGTATAATATGCCTCTGCTTATTGCTCTGCAGTATCCTGTGAGGGAGCAGACAGGACTGGATAACCTCTAAAGAGCAGCTGCCTTTGGATATTTGGCACTGTTATTAGCAATATACTATTGGGATCACAGGCTCCTGCAATAAATTTAGCAATCTTGGCTGCTCTATTGTTATACTTATCTAGCACGCCTCAGAGCTAGAGAATTTGTAAAGTACATATCCTGTTCTCACCGTGGTGAATGCAACTACCCAAATAGGCAGCAAATAAGAAGAGTTTATATCTTTGTGAGGGTTTGGTGTTTAAATTTTGATAGCTAATGGCTTCCTTCAGCTGTATTCTGTAATGTCTTTCATTGCCCTTGAGGGCCTAGGGGAAGGGAGTTGAAAGGTGGTTTATTGCTGCAGTTAAGAGCGTGGCGGCCTGAACCTTGACTCAACACGGTGACCCCAACCCCGGCCGCTCGGGCCATCAGCATGCTGGCACCAATGTGGTGGATGACAAAATGGCGTTTATTCCCTCGTGACATGGCGTTATATAGCCCAGGTCTGCAACGTCACTTCCGTCCGCTTACATCATAGACTTAACGCTATTGGCTAACAAATCAAAACAATAGGGGAGGGGGAAAAAACCCTATCTTTCCGTACATCATGAAATATCTTCCGGCCGCCAGACCCTACCTAAAAACTCGTAATTATGCAACAGTTAATATTAAAGAAGGGGGGGAAGTCAGCAAGGACAAGAGATGTTCTTGGAGCTGCCCAAATGTTCAGAAACCACAGGGAGCTTTCTGAACCTACACTGAAGGAACGTTACGTGTAGGCAATACTGACAACTGGGTGATGTGCTTCTCAGTGTGGATTCCAGTGGGTCTTCAGACAAAGGGAAAATAATGAAGTCACATACTCCAGTGTAACATGGAGATCGTACAGCGTAACCGAACTAGAAACACGGTTAATTTTATTCCTCTTTTAGGAGGCCATTGTGTCCTATTGATAGAATCATGGAAAGATAGAATGGTTTGGGTTGCAGGGGACCTTGAAGGTCATCTAGTTCCAATCCTTCTGGGTCCTTCCCCATGGGCAGGGATACCTCCCACTAGACCAGGTTGCTCAATGCCTCATCCAGCCTGGCCTGAAGCACCTTCAGGGAGGTGTTTCTTTGACCTGACTAATGAATGTACAATGAGATGATTGTGAATTAACACATATCAATGTTGGATTCTGCCTGAAGTGCACAGCCAGAACTTCAGCTGCACTTTCAGGTGTATTTTTCACATGTGGACAGTGAAACACTATGTGACATCATGATTCATTTTTTCTAATGAGGTAGTTATTTGAGCTCCCAAATGAACAATCCCTGACAGTTGGGTGAAAGCTTTTCACAAATTATTTCTTGATGTGCAGTCTGTATTCTTTTATTCTCAAACCCTTTGATCCTTGTGAAATTTGTCTGACCAAATAATGGAGGTTGAATTAGTTATTTGCCAGTGTTTGGATAACTGGAGAAATACATGTCTTTTCCTTTCTCTTCAAGGTAATGTAGAGGTCACCTAAATCAGACATTCAAATTATAACACCTCACTGAACAATCTTTCTAATAACTACAAGCAGTGTTTCCCTTATGTTCCCTGGCAACACATTCGGGCAGTACAGCAAAATAACTTTGAATGCCTGTCTGTTTACTACCAAATTGTGACCTTACCAAGCAGTAACAATCCAGAGATGCAAGCACCTGAGCTGACCTGCCTTCATTTCTCCACTTCATAGTAATTCTTCTCTTTGTTCGTGGACAAACTAGAGTGAGTTCAGACAGGTGCCTGGAAATGTGGTGCATTTATCAAGAAAGATTGCAGCCAGCACTTCCTAAGCTCATACTTGTATTATTAATCTCCTCTAGAGTATCCGTGAATTCACATCTACTATTGTGCACCCTGTGAGAGAATCCTAGAATCAGAGAGTTGGAAGAAAACTTCTAAGGTCATTTAGCCTCAGTAAGCCTGGCCTTGAATGCCTTCATTTGGGGCTTTGTAAATGGGTGTATGAAAAAATACAATTTGGGATGGAAAATGGTCCAATTTTTTAGAACAAATGCAAAACCAGGAAGATAGAATCATAGAATCATAGAATAGTTTGGGTTGGAAGGGACCTTAAAGATCGTAGAGTTCCAACCCCCCTGTCATAGGCAGGGACACCTCCCACTAGACCAGGCTGCCCAGTGCCCTGTCCAGCCTAGTCTTGAACACCTCCAGAGAGGGGGCAAATAATAATGGGTGAGTCATGAGGCTTTGCTGGACTTGATCCCAAATATCTAAAATGGCCTGACAGGTGCTTCATTTTTGTCTTCTACCACTGCAAACTTTTCTATTTTGGATGATACTTGCAATGGTACCTTCACTGTGGAGTATTCACAAGTGTGGCAATGCACAATGTGCAGTGATGCACTTTCTACTGCCGCACACTTTTGTGAAGACAGGCCTTAAGTTACTGGCAAAGTGTTTATAGTCAGCAGAACCAGAATGTTTTTAAAATTTCTGCTTGTAGGGAGCTATCTGGGAATTTCAATATGGAGATGATGTTCTTTTCAGATCATACCTTTATAAAGGATCTTTGATAAACTTCTGGAACTAACACACCATGCACGTTTGTTGCTTGCACTACAATCAGGCATTAGGTATGCTTGACTAGACCATGATTTGTGACTTCAGAAAAGACCAGCCAAAGATATGCAGTTATATTTGGGTTCTTATTGATTTTCCTTACTCAGGGGTTGCGGTGGCTTTGATGTTAATGTTTACACAGCTTGTCTTCTCTTCCTTGTTTTCATCTTCAGCTCCTGTGCTTCTTGTTATTTATGTTACTTTAGTAGTTAAAGCATGCTATTTGCATAAGAGCCCCGCTGTACCTGATGCTCTATAAACAGATGATTCAGTTCTCAAAGCATAAAATTATGTTAAAATGTGTTAAAAAACCCCACTAGTGCAGATGTATCAATTATCATTAATAAAGTATTTTATTATTACGGTAGTGATAGTTCGAATTCCTCTAATTTTATCTGAAGTGGTTTTATGTGTTTGCTCTTTCATCTCTTCACTTTCATGCCAACATCCTAAAATAGTAAATATATATCAAATTGAGCTGGATGTATCTTGAAATCACATTTTTTGAGGGCCTGTAGTTGCTCTGCTGTTAGAAGATGGCCACTTGTTCTGCTGCTTCTGTGCCTGCTCGAATCGAAAGTGGAAGTGGATGCTCAGTGTCCTGTTGATGGGGAAGACCATGTATAAGGATGTTAGAATGGAGCTTATTGAAATGGGGGATTGTGAACAGACCAGGATAAGTGTGAGATTCAGCAAAAGAAGGGTGCTGTAGGAGAACACATGAGAAGAAGCTCCACCCAAGTGCTTTCACCTAAAGGACATGGTATGGAATGTGTGTTTCAAGAGTGTATGGTCTTAGAAATGTCATTGAGGAGACACCTTGGGTGAAATGAGGAAGAGAGCAGGGTAATAGCTTTCTTTGAAAAAAAAAAGAAAAATCCTGAGGATTGTTCTCATCTTCTTTGTGTTTCATAATTAGAGGAAAAAGATGTCTATTCTAAGATTGCTGTGGGAATCCCAAGTCTCAGACAAACAGTGCCAAGGTGCAAAGAAAACAAACAACTTGTAGCAAAATATCCGAGAAAAGAAGCAGCAATCTCTTGAATGATAATGTGACCAAGAGGAGAATTAGACCCATTGATTGCTTCTTTGGTCCTTGAGTAAGGAGTTAAGGCGTGAGCCTGATCTTGGTGGTTGCTTAGGATAAGACCCAATTGAAGTTGATGATTTTGTCTAAACATTGCAGTGTGGAGATGCTCAACCTCAATAAGAGTTGTAAACTTAGCAGCTATTGTTATTAAAGATAGGCTTTTGTGCTGGGAGGTGATTGTCAGAGAATGTCACCTCTGCTACAAGGACAGACTCAGAGCTGGGTTTGTTAAGGCTGGAGGAGAGAAGGCTGTGGGGAGACCTCACAGCAGCCTCCCAGTGCCTGATGGGGCTCCAGGAAAGCTGGGGAGGGGCTGTTTGCCAGGACATGGAGACACAGGATGAGGGGCTGCTAGAGCAGGGGAGGGTTAGATGAGACATGAGAAAGAAGTTCTTCCCCACGAGGGTGGTGAGGCACTGGCCCTGGTTGCCCAGAGAGGTGGTGGAGGCCCCATCAACCCTGGAGACATTGAAGGTCAGGCTTGCTGAGGCTCTGAGCAACCTGATCTGGAGCAGGATGTCCCTGTCACTGCAAGGGTGACTGGACTAGATGTCCTTTGAAGAGCACTTCCAACCCAACACGTTCTATGATTTTGAGGCCTTTTTGATTGAAGAGGTACCAAGGAGTACAGAAAAAAATCCCAACTGATGGACAGTGATTACCTTGCTGCTTACAAGTAGAAGCCTGAAGAAGCACAAAAATTTCAGAGACTACGTTTTAGTGAAGACTTATTTGGGTGTACCACATTTCCTTCAGATGAGTTAGATCTTTTTTCTGATTGTACTGAGAAGGAAAAGCAATCTTTGCCTTATTCCATGTGTGAAAATGACAAACTGAATGCAGGAATGCATACCTAATTGGAGGTAAAAACCCAAATAGAATGGAATTTGAGAAGCAACAGAACGTCAGCACACGGCCTTTTTGTAGTCATTTCGGAAGAGCACCAGTAGGGTGCACAGTTGGGCTGCACAGTGACATGGTGTTGACATTCACTGTCCTTTTAGCCAAGGGTTTTTTGATGTATGTCACAAGGGATTTTTTAAGTTGTTCCTCTTGGGGAAGCTTTTGATTGATCTCCCCCTTGTAACTGCGGAAAAAGCTTTGCAACTTGGTTACAGTATGTACCAAAAACTTGGATAAGAAAAGACAAAAAAATTCCTCAGACCTGCAAAAATGTGAAAGAAACCCAAACCTGTGTCTTTTAAGTCACTTATGACTCACAGTTTTGACAGACTGAATTTGGCAGCACTTGTGGTACTTTGGGTATATTTGTGGAAGCCCACAATAGAGGGGCTTGGATTTTGTCATCCTTTATGTTCAATAATTCAACACAGATTTTAGTCTTTTAAATTTGTTGGCGTTCTTTTGAGATCTTTTCAGGAGTGAGAGTTAGCTTTGAATTGCTTGAAAACTATTATTAAATAGATTATGTAAAGAAAGCATGATCTTCTTTGGAGGTTTTCTATCCTCTAATCAGGGACAGAATGCCTGGGAGTGGTGCCAAAAGGATGGAGTTGGCAGGGACTGCACATCCTATAGAAGAGGGGAGGGAATTTAGAGTCAAAACCTGAGCATGGAGGAGAACAAGCCAAGAGCAGGGTGTGTAGCTCCGAGGAGAAGGGGCAGAAGCAGTGGGAAGTTGCAGCTGCTTGCTTGACCAAGCCAAACTGTACCTTCTCTTCCACAGCTGGAGCCAACCTGCATGTGGTTTCCAAGCTGCAGTCCCCTACCCTTGTCCTGTCCTTAGGGGCAGCACTCTGCAGATGTCTTCACATCTCCATTCTACTTCTGCCCCCTTGATGGATGTCCCATGGGACAGGGTGGTTGGCATGCAACCCCTACATCTGACACCCTCACAGAGCCTGCCACAAGCCTGGAACAGACTTGTTCTGCTCCAGGTCTTTCAACGAATGTCAGGGGCTGGAAGTAATGGTGGATTTTAGGCTTCTTTAGAGTGGAGTAAAAATCATCCCCTCCAGGTTGAGCTGGGACAAGTCTGTAGAAACAACTAAATGTTCAAGATTTTAAGTGTTAGTTAAGTTGGTTGAGTCCAAGCCTCTGAAACCGGGTAAGCTATGTTTTTATTAAATTACAGTAAATTACAGAAATTAAAGATTTGACAAGAAAGCTGGGGAGGGGCTGTTTGCCAGGGCATGGAGCCACAGGACGAGGGGTGGTGGTTTGAACATAGAACAGGGTAGGGACAGATGAAACATCACAGAATCACAGAATCACAGAACGACCCGGGTTGGAAGGGACCCCAAGGATCATGTAACTCCAACCCCCATGAGGAAGTTCTTCCCATGAGGATAGTGAAACACTGGCCCAGGTTGCCCACAGAGGTGGTGGAGGCCCCATCAAACCTGGAGATGTTGAAGGCCAGGCTTGCTGACGCTCTGAGCAACCTGACCGAATGCAGGATGTCTCTGTCACTGCAGGGGATGGACTAGATGGCCTTAGAAGGTCCATTCCAACCCAATGCATTCTATGGTTATATTACAAAGATTTTAGAGAAAATCTTCTGACACTAAAAGGATAGGTAGCCATCTAAGCCTGCTTTCTACTCTTTGATTAGACTAATTAAAGTGCATTTGAATATAAAGTATATTAATCTTTAAAGAAGATACTGAAGTATTATGCAACAATATTTCTTATGTTAAGGATGCTTTATGAAATTGCATTATGTCAGATAACTTCCAGCAGTAATTTTTTTGTGAATACTGGAGTTCAGATGGTATAGGTAGCTCCAGGTCTAAAAAATGGTGTTGAAAGGGGATGAAAGATAAGGTGTTATCAAACTGTGTAGACTGCTTCTCAGAGGTAGGTGTGTGTTTTCTCCAAAAGCCAGCCACTGCAATATAGTGAGAGGTAGTGCTGTTGAAGTACTGGCAGAACAGGACCAGAGGTAACACAGCAGCAGTCATTTCAAGCATAAAAGGCAATCTTGGTTTAGATCACTCTCTTGATATGAAGTTAAAGACTTTAAATACAAGGCATGCTCTTGTCCTTTTTGAAGAATTTTATTTTAATTTACCCTGTAAATACGCTAGATTAATTTTTATTAAGCTACTTTGTGACCCATTAGGAACGGTTTCTCCCACTTGCTCTCTCACACTTTACTTAGCAATGTGTTTCAGATGATACAATTAATCAAATGAACTTTAAAACAAGTAAACAATATGTTGTTGAAATTGATCTCTCTTGACTTTCACCTTTTTGGGTGGCTCAGAATTTTTTTTTTCCAAAGGGCATCTAAGGGAATCCTGTAACTTCTTTTGAAGAGCCAACCCAAGCTTATTGTTCCACTGAAAACCACCAATATTTCAGTCAGGGAGGGACCACAGCAAGTAGTTTAGAGAAAGTATCTCACATCTGTCATTGCTTTCACACCTTCCCATGGATGTAAATCGGAAGAGGTG
>VZTY01021564.1:0-10274 GCA_013400935.1 Turnix velox
TTTCAATGAGTTCCAGCTCTTCGGTGTGTCCTTAAACCACAGCTTCCCTTCCCAAATGTAACTCCTCCCCAAGCACTCTCCCCTCCAGGAGAGAGCCACAAATGCAAAGTCACTCCCAACTCAGCATCAACAGCCCTCTCCTGCTCCCAGGAAGGTGGGATCAGATCTTTCCAGGGAATTGAGGAAGAGGAAGGAGGCCAAGACTCACCTCAGGGCCCACCACCAGCCCTGTCTGTAAGTTCTTCCATCCCATCAAGGGATCATGAGCTGAGGTAAGGTTTGATGGATAATTCTTGCTCCTAAAGTTCTCCAGGAGAATGGAAAATGGTGCTTAGCAACAATTTTAAGACACAAGCAGGTTTTTTCTTCCTCCTTCTCATACTTTATTTAGAGCCAACTCCTTTACTCACCAGCTGCCTCTGCTCTGCCCAGTGCTGGAGCCTCCAGTGTGCCCCAGCACAGGCACCAACCATCCTTCTTTGGTTAGAAAAAAAGGCTTTTCTTAGAATAAAAAATAGCAAAAATACCAGCTTGGCCACACACTAGAACACGTCACAACAGATCTGCTGCCCAGGGGTCCCAGGACAGTCCTATGGCTTTTTTTTTTTTTTTTTTTTAAATTTAATTCAAGTAACAGCTTCTACAGAAGAGCTCAAACTCCAACTAACCATCCAGCAGCGAGGAGAAGACCTCAGCACACCTCAGGCTGAGCTTATTGAGTACAGAACCACGAAGGCAGCTGCTGTCTCACCTCTGTCTCCCTCGGGGAAGGGCTGATGCCACCATGAGGGTCCCAAGGACCCTCTGAGAGCAGCTTTGGCAGCAGGAGCAGGCCAGGAGTGTAGAGGTTCACACCTTTGTGTGACTAAGCCTTCAGCTGCCACCTCAAAGCAGGGAATTCCACTTCCAATAAATAAAAGTATTGCATTTTCTATCGGCCTGTTTGGGAGTCAGTCTGGAATGTCAACTCAGTGCTAAGAAGAGGAGAGTCCCAGGTTAAGCCGTCAAGGCTTCCAGCTCTTTGGGCTTGAAAAGCTTCTTGGCAGCAATGATGGTGTTCTTCATCAGCATGGCCACAGTCATGGGCCCCACTCCCCCGGGCACTGGGGTGATATAGCTGGCTTTCTTCTTCACCCCTGGGGGGAGGAAAAGCAGAGCTCAGCACTCAAGGAGAGAGCAGTGATACTTCCCAAGCTCCTCAGGAGCTGCAACCACCTCAGATACCTTCAAGTTCTCCAGTTAAAGTTTTTCAAAGTGGAGTTTTTCCCCTTGTTACTCAGAACCAGGGGAGCAAACCCTCCTCTGGCCATCCCTGCCCCTGAGCCATCTTCATCACAAAGCCAAAGACAAGGGGAGAGCAAAAAGCAAGGTCTAAGAGCTGGATTTACTGCACAGAAATGGAAGTCCATGACCAAAGGAGCTTCACACATCCAATCACAACAGTGCAGTGACAGCCTGAAGGCTCACCCTCTCTCTTTCTTACAGAAAGTTCCTGTGTTTTTCACCAGGCACCCAGAGGTGCAAGGCTCACCACATCTGGGCACAGCTGCAGGCAGGAGATGAAGGAGAGCAGCAAGCCAGAAGGTAAGCTCTGCCTGGTTTTATTTGAGAACAGGGGATGAACTGGAGCAGAGGCAAAAATAACCTCTAAAGCCTTGAGTTCAGGCTCAATTCTCCTCTGCCTTGCACCAAGCGGCCTTCCCATGGGATGTGGGAGCATTAGATCCCACCTGGAATACGGTATCCAGGCCAGAGATGTTACAACAGGGCCAGAGGAGGTCCCAGAGATGCTAGGAGGGCTGGAGCCACCTCTGCTGGGAGGGGAGGCTGAGAGCTTGGGGGGGCTTCAGCTTAAAGAAGGTTCTAGGGAGAACTTAGAGCCCCTTCCAGTCCCTAAAGGGGCTCCAGAAAAGCTGTGGAGGGATTCTGGAGCAGGGAGGGGAGGTGTGGGACAAAGGGGAAGAGTTTGACAACAGAAGTGGGAGATTTAGGTGAGATCTGAGAGAGAAATTCTTTGCTGGGAGGGGGCTGAGCCCCTGGCCCAAGTTCCCAGAGAAGATGTGGCTGCCCCAGCACTGGAGGGGTCCAAGGGGCTTGGAGCAACCTGGGCTGGTGGGAGGTGTCTCTGCCCAGAGCAGGGAGTGGCACTGACAGAAGGAGCTTTAAAAAATGTCCCTCCCAACAGATCTGAGTCCATATTACAGAAAGGCTGCACTTTCAGATACGACACAGTATGGGGTGCACCCAGCAAGAGCAGATAAGCGCAGGTCTACAGCTGCTGCACTGTGTGAAGTGGGACCTTCCCCTGCTCTCAGAGCACTCTCAGTGCTTAGTGTTGAAGGAACCAGAAGCAGAGTCTTTCCTACCTTCAAAATCCACATCCCCAACCAGCCTGGACTTGGCAGTGACAGGATCCTGTACTCGTGTGATCCCCACATCAATAACTGCAGCTCCTTCTTTGATCATATCAGCTGTGATGAGGTTGGGAATTCCTGCAAGGAACAACTGCACACTCAGAGGGGTGATAAAGAGGCTACCAAGATGCTGAGAGGGCTGGAGCACCTCCCTTGAGAGGACAGGCTGAAGGAGTTGGGGTTGTTGAGGCTGGAGAAGAGAAGGCTCAGGGGTCACCTCAGAGGAGCTTCTCAACCCCCCCTTCAGGGGGCTGCAGGAAGGCTGGGGTAGGACTTTTGAATAGGGTCCAGGATGGCAGGACTAGGAGTGATGGATGCAAACTGGAAGAGGGGAGATTTAGGCAGGAGAGAAGAAAGAAGTTCTTTGCTGTGAGGGTGGTGAGACCCTGGAAGAGATTGCTCAGAAAGGCTGTGGATGCCCCCTCAATCCCTGGAGGTGTTTAAGGCCAGGCTGGATGAGGCATTGAGCAACCTGGTGTGGTGGGAGGTGTCCCTGCCCATGGCAGGGGGGTTGGAACTGGATGATCTTTGAGGTCCCTTCCAACCCAAACCATTCTATAATTTTCTAACCAACTTGGGCCCCCCTGCCTCACCCAGCAGCTGGATTCATAGTCCTAAGGGTTGGCGTTTTTCTTTTTTCCTCCAACCTGAATGATTCATAAGATGCAAATCTAGCCACAGTTGTACAATTCACCTTTACTCCTTGATGTCCAATTAGGAGTTTGAGTGGTTTGTTGTGAAGAAGTGGAATTCACCCCCAGGGGAGAAGTGAGAGAAAGGGTGGGGAGGAAAGAGGCCTCACAAAGCAGATAGGACCAGGGCACCCTCTCCGTTGAAACTTAGAAAGCCCCACCTGAAGGTAGCAGCTGTGCTTGTTTCTGCACCTGTACCAAGCCAACAAGCTGGAACACTGTTCAAAACCACCGCAAACCAGCTTGGTTGGGGCACTGGCTTCACAGCAGGGGTGGGGAACAGCAGCTTGGGGCTAAACCACTCAGGGTGGAGTGAGTTTCTCTGCTTCTGACAGATACCACCTAATTCTCTCCCCTCCCCTCTCAGGCTCACACCCAGCTTCTGCTGCCAAAGAGACTCCCCAAACCAGCTCAGCCCCTCCACACCAGAGCAGAGTTCACACCTCTGAGGGGCTCCTTGTGCTCTGAAGCCCTGCAGCCCTCCCTCGGGGCTTTTTTTACTCTGTCCAGGTGAGCAGATGCAAATCTTATCTTTTTTCTCCTCCCCACACAAACAGAGGTGTCTACAGGTGTCCACAGCCTGTGGCTGCTCTCTCGATGTCCCCAGGTGCTGGCTGGAACCCAGAGCCCTCCTGCCAGATGTTACTTTACATTTCAAAGGCAGAGATAAGCAGCTCTGCTGTGTCATCAAGTGTGTGTCTCCAGAGCTTAATCACAGGATTAACTGCCTGCCTCACAAGCCCCTCAAACACCATGTTCAGGTTGATGTCCCCCCAAAAAAAGGGCATTGAGGGGCTGGAGCAGGTGCAGAAGGGCCATGGAGCTGGTGAGAGGTGTGGAGAGCATGGAGAAGGGGCTGGTGAAGCTCTGAGGGAGCTCGGGGGGTTCAGCTGGAGAACAGGAGGCTGAGGGGAGACCTTCTCACTCTCTGCAACTCCCTGAAAGGAGGGTGTAGCCAGGGGGGCTCTTTTCCCAAGGAACTGGCCATAGGACAAGAGGGAATGACCTCAACTTGTGCCAGGGGAGGGTTCGGGTGAAGACAAGGAAAAGTTTTACCCTGGAAGGGTTATCAAACATGAGAAGAGGCTGCCCTGGGTCAGTGGTGGAGCCACCATCCCCAGAGGGATTAGAGACAGGCAGATGTGGTGTTGAGGGACATGAGGTAGTGCTGGTTTGGGCAGTGTGAGCTGGATGGTTGGACTCAATGACCTGAAAGGTTCCATCTAAACTGAACCATTCCATGATTCACTCACTGTCCAGCTACTGACAGCCACAAAAGCAATGGCTTTAGCCTGAGCTGCCTCAGGGAGGCTCCAAGACATTCAGTACCCACAGGAGTGTCCTCCTGCAGGCCCAACATTCCCACCAGACCAGCACACAAGCTGTGGAGTGGCAGCCTCTGCACCCCAGGCCTGTGCTGGTGGAGTCAGGTCTCACCTGCTGCTGCCACCACGATGTCAGCACGGATGGTGTGCTGCTTCAGCTGCTCCTTGGGAGTGTAACGGTGCGAGATAGTGACAGTGGCATCACCTGTAGGAGGGGTCACACAGAGCTTGTTAACTCACACCTGCTGCCCAAACCCAGTTTCTTCATTCACACCTGCAGCCCAAACCCAGCTACATCAAGTTTTCCCCTCCATGACCACCAGGAACATCAGAACCTGGTAACAAACCTCAAGGAACAACCTAGAGAGTCAGATCTGGTAAAGAGGGAGGCCATGAAGTGTTAGAAAACTGAGGAAGAGAGCTCTGAAATACTACAACTTAACTCCTCAGCCTTGACCACATTCCACACCATGCCCTAAGGGCCTGCAGGGACTGGTTTAAGAGCCTCAAAAGGATGATGAGGGAGGCTGAAGGCCTCCTCCCACAGGCTCTGATGCCACCCATCTCCTACCTCCTGGGCGTTCGTGCCTTCCATCTGTGTGCAGGAGCATGGCAATGGGCATGCCCACGTTCTTTGACCTGCCGGCCACCACCACATTCTTCCCCAGTGTTGGGATGCCTGCAGATGACAAGATGGACCCTTAAGACAAGGACAAGCTGGATTATGAGGAAAAGCTGAGGGAGCTGGGTCTCTTTAGCCTGGACAATCATAGAATGGTTGGGTTGGAAGGGACCTCCATGATCATCTAGTTCCACCCTCTTCCAGTGTCTCACCACTCTCACAGCAAAGAACTTCTTTCCTCTCTCCAGCCTAAATCTCCCCTCATTCAGTTTGCATCCATCACTCCTAGTCCTGCCATTCTGGACCCTATTCAAAAGTCCTCCCCCAGCCTTGGCTGGAGGTCCCATTCCCATTGAGCAGCTACTCTGAGGTCCCTCCTGGGCCTTCTCTTCTCAAGGCTCAGCAACCCCAGCTCCCTCAGAAGAGGGGACTGAGGGGCGACTTCATTCATGTCTATAAATATGGAAAAGGTGAGTGTGAGGAGGATGGAGCCAGGATCTTCTCAGTGACCTCCAGTGATGGGACAAGGGGCAATGGGTGCACCTGGAACACAGGAGGTTCCACAGAAATAAGAGAAAGAACTTCATGACCTTGGTGAGGGTGAGAGAAGCACAGGCTGCCCAGAGAGGGTGTGGGTCTCCTTCTCTAGAGACATTCAAACCCCTCCTGATGTGGGACCTGATGGAGGTGTTCCCTCTCCAGGATGGGACTAGGTTATCTCTCCATGTTCCTTCCAATCTCTCACATTCTGGGATTCTGTGTGAATCTCAGGTAACAGGCAAACACTGCAGTGGGAGCAGGAGCTCACCAGTTCTCTTGATGATCTCCCACACCCCCCAGGGGGTGGCTGGCAGCATGGAGTACTGGTCCAGGCACATGCGCCCCACATTGATCACATGAAAACCATCAACATCTTTGTCTGGAGACACAGCGTTGCAGATCTTGCGCTCATCAATGTGTTCTGCAATAGAAAAAGCTTTATTTCTAAGGATCCACCAAAAAGTTGCCCTTTGCAGTCAGACAGAACCCTGAGCTGCTGCACCCACCCCTTCAGGGTTTGGAAACTTGAAACTGCTGGAGTCTTGCAGTGAGCTCCAGGCTGGCAGCTTCCACAAGGGACTGGAACCACTTGGGGACTATGGCATAACTCAGCTGAGAGGGTATTTTTAGGCAGCTTTGGGGTCACAGCCAGGCTCAAGCCCCTGGAAGCTGATACTCCCCCACACATGAAGAATTTTGAAACCCCCAGGAACTAAATTCCTACAGACAGCTGTGAGGGAATAGCTGCAGAGAATCACAGAATGGTTTGGAAGGGACCTTCAAGATCATCAAGTTCCATGGGCGGAGACGCCTCCCACTAGACCAGGTTGCTCAGTGCCTCACCCAGCCTGGCCTTAAACACCTCCAGGGACTGAGGGGGCATCCACAACCTCTCTGGGTAACATGTCCCAGTGTCTCACCACCCTCACAGGAAAAAATTCCTTTGCCTTTCATCTCTCCAGTCTAAATCATCCAATTGGCATCCATCGTGGAACGTGTTGGATTGAAAGAGCCCTTCCAAGGCCATCTATTTGCCCCCAATATGGACATCCTGCACTAGATGAGGTTGCTCAGAGCCTCAGCAAGCCTGGCCTTGGATGTCTCCAGGCTTGATGGGACCACCACCACCCCCTCTGGGCAACTTGGGCCAGTGTGTCCCCAGCTGAACATCTCAGAGCTGCCACCTCTTGTGTCACAAGATGTTCCCTCTGCTATACCTTAAAAGCTTTACATAAAAGTCAAAGAGATGGAAATTTGGGTTCTCACCAGGTAAGGGGAGCTGTACTAACAGGCCATCCACGTTGGCATCGTTGTTGAGTTTGCTGATCAAATCCAGCAGCTCCTCCTCAGTCACAGAGGCTGGCCTGAGGATGGTTTCACTGCTGATCCCTGTGCAGTTGGAAGAGCCACATTAGACACACGTCTGGGGACAGCAGTTTCCTTGACCTACCTAGATTTCTGCTGCTGTTTCATTGCCCTACCAAATCTGTGTAACAAGCACCACCTCCCAGGATGGAGCCCTTCAAGTCTTGGATGTTATGATTGAGGACCACCATCAGCAAATGGCCTTTGAGAGACCCTCAGAGAGCTTGGAGAAACCCAACCAAAGTGTAGGATGTAGATGCAACTACACCTTCGGTGGTCCAGTATGGGGTTCTTAACCCAGAAAAATCCTTGCATCAAAGAAGGCTACAGCAGCACAGAACCTAAGGGGAAATGAAACCATCTCTTGCCTTCCAGCCACTTTTTCAACACTTCCTCTCCACAAGCTCACATGGTTGAGAAGCCTGAGGGCAGCAAGGCTGCTGAAGGTTGGCTGTATCTCAGACAGCTGAGGCAAAAAGGCAAATCAGAGCCTGTCTGCACCTCACACACCCCCAGAAAAGCTGCAAATCCAAAAAAGCATTGCCCCAAAGCACTCAAACTCAAATAGACACTGCACAAGGGAACATAGAATCACAGAATGGTTTGGGCTAGAAGGGACCCTCAAGATAATCTATAAATCTAGCTCCAACCTCCCTGCCACTATACCAAGTTGTTCAATGCCTCATCCAGCCTGGCCTTAAACACCTCCAGGGACTGAGGGGGCATCCACAGCCTCTCTGGGCAACCTGGGCCAGTGTCTCACCACCCTCACAGCAAAGAGCTTCTTTCTTACATGTCAGGACCTACACCCCAGGGAAACAAAGGCAGCCCAGAGAGTCAGAGCAAGCACTGGGAGGAACATGGACTGAGATGAAGAGCTGCCAAAAAGCTTCCCCCACCCCTCAGCAGGCAGAACTCCCAACTGAAGTGAGATAAAATAATCACTTGTTTCACTTTTTGTAGCATAGTGTGAGACTTACCAACATCAGCAGCTGCTTTGGTTTTGTTGAGCACGTAGGAGTGACTGGCTGGGTCTTCACCCACAAGAACAACGCTGAGGTGAGGTCTCTTGTTTCCAGCTGCCACCCACTGCTCCACCTCGTGACGGGCTTCCTGTCTGATCTGTCGGGCCAGCTTCCTTCCAGAAATCACAACTGCATCATTTCTGTGACAGAGAAAGCATTACAAAAGCAGTTAGCATTCATGGCATCAAACCCAAGCTCATGAGCTAACAGCATCCTGGGCTGCAGCAGAAGAGCAGGCAGGTGGAGAGAAGTGTCTCTGCTCTGGTGAGATCCCACCTGGAGTTATTGCCTCCAGCTTTGGAGCCTCAGCACAAGGACATGGAGCTGTGGTAGAGAGGCCAGAGGATACCAGCAGGTTGATCAGGGGGGTGAAGCCACCTCTACTCTGAGGACAGGCTGAGAGAGCTGGGGCTGTTCAACCTGGAGAGGTCCAATGGGAGACCTCTTGGTGGCCTCTCGGTACCTGGAGGGGCTACAAGTTGGAGAAGGACCCTTGGATGGGGTCTGGAGCAACAGGACAAGGGACAATGGTTTGAAACTAGAGCAGGGGAAGGTTAGATGAGACATGAAGAAGAGGTTCTTCCCCATGAGGGTGGGGAGACACTGGCTCAGGTTGCCCAGAGAGGTGGTGGAGGCCCCATCAAGCCTCAAGACATCCAAAGCCAGGCTTGCTGAGGTTCTGAGCAACCTCATCTAGTGTAGGATGTCCCTGCTCAGGCTGGCAGTAGATGATCTATGAAGGTCCCTTCCAACTCAACCAATTCCATGATTATATACAGGTTCACTGCCAAGAACTTACACAAAACAGAACTTGCTCCACAGAAGTGAGGTTTCCAGAGAGATTTGTGGAATATTTCTGGCTCACTGAACACAGCACACAGAGTGCTCCAATTCTGTTCCCAGAGATCCTCACCCTCCACAAATTCCTCACCAAGGCCATCAGACCTCCAGGAGCCCATCCCACACTCTCCCCTGGCTCAAGAAGCTGCTGCCATCACTACAGTCACGCTCTCAGGGAGGGGGTTGTGTCCCTGGCTCCAACATCTCCCAGGGACATCTCCCTGCTCCAGCCACGTCAGAACTGCTTCTCACACGCATTTCTGGGCTAAATTGGGCACAGTCACTGCTAAATACATTCCAGGCAACCAGACACCCTACAGTAGATGGGGAGGCTGAACTGCAGCTCACTGGGAGGCCACAGCTGCCCGTCCCTGCTCACTGGGAACTGCCCATACTCTGGATTTTTCCTTTAGGTCACTCTGTGGCCGATTTATAGATCTTTAAATCAGATATTTAATAGAGACCAGGATGGCAGGACTGGGAGTGATGGATGCAAATGGGAAGAGGGGAGATTTAGGCTGGAGAGAAGAAAGAAGTTTTTTGCTGTGAGGGCAGTGAAACACTGGAAGAGGTTGCCCAGAGAGGCTGTGGATGCCCCCTCAATCCCTTGAGGTGTTTAAGGCCAGGCTGGATGAGGCACTGAGCAACCTGGTGTGGTGGGAGGTGACCCTGCCCATGGCAGGAGGGTTGGAACTGGATGATCTTGAAGATCCCTTCCACCCCAAACCATCCTATGATGCTATGATTAATCTCATTCAGTTTTTGAGAGGATTCACCCTCACAAACTTCACTACTAGATTTAAATCTGGCTACAAGATCTCATACAAGCAACTTTCTCACCTGCCCAGTTATTTCCTGTGCAGGCAAAGCTGCTCCCTGCATTTGCTGCACCTTCCCAAATCACAAAACACACCCCATTTTTCAAAGGAATCATCACAAAACATGCATCACAGCTTCAAACCATTCCACTCACCACAGGAACACCTGAGGAGACCCACAGGGGAAAGCTCCAAGGGCTGCTTCCAACCCTCCCTGCAACAACCACGGGGAGCTGAATTGCTGCAGTTTCCCTTCAAAACCTCATCTACTGCTTGCTCTCCAAACCTCTTCTCCTACCAGGATCCCACTTTAAGTCCAACACTGCTCCTTTCTCAACTTCTCCAGGTATAATCACGATACTGGAGCTCAGGGGACAGCTACCACAACCCAAGACTCTGCAGACCAAAGGGACAGCCACAGGGTTCTTGTGTCAGGTAGGAAGAAAGCCTTTTGCCTAAATACTTGAATGACTCAGGATCTTTTTCAATCTCCAGCCTGCTCAAATATTTAATTTCCTTCACTAAACAGGCATTAATTGGTACTTATCACAGAATGAGCATTGGAAGGGCCCATCTCGGGCCATCTTCTCCAACCCCCTGCAGGAAGCTGAGTTGGAATCATAGAATCATAGA
>VZTY01021569.1:0-18791 GCA_013400935.1 Turnix velox
TTTTCTTCCCAAAGCTTGAGAGAAGGCAGGAGAGGCAACAGAGGATAAACCGATAAAAAACTCAGGTGAGTGGTGTGTTCCACCTCTGCAAAATATCTATAATGGGAATATAGCAAAGCAGCTCCCATTTCCTTCCCAAAGCCTGAAGGATGGCAGCAGAGGAGGCAGCAAACACTGAGGAGACTCCTCACAAAGATCTCCCAAAGGGCAATTAGACAAGGGGTAGTTTAAGATAAAATTAATTTTTAAATTGGTTATAGCCTGTTTGGAAGACTCAGTTAGAATCATAGAATAGTTTGGGCTGGAAGGGACCTTACAAATCATCTAGTTCCAACCCCCCTGCTATAGGTACTCTGACTTAGTTGCTGATAGCAGACCAGGACAAGAGGCAGAACTCCTGGTGCTGCTGTGAGGTTGATGCCCCCTCACCCATCTTAGCTTTGAGGGAGATGTTTTTCCATGTCTCCTGTTTCCTTGACCTCATCTCTCTCAGAGTGAGGCTTTATTTTAAATATATACACACACGCTGTGTGTCAGGGGGAGATACATCACAGATTTGGCAGTGCTGCTGGAGCCCAGCCACAGACAGAGCATCAATCCATCAGTGTCAGTGTGCAGAGCTNCAATTAGACAAGGGGTAGTTTAAGATAAAATTAATTTTTAAATTGGTTATAGCCTGTTTGGAAGACTCAGTTAGAATCATAGAATAGTTTGGGCTGGAAGGGACCTTACAAATCATCTAGTTCCAACCCCCCTGCTATAGGTACTCTGACTTAGTTGCTGATAGCAGACCAGGACAAGAGGCAGAACTCCTGGTGCTGCTGTGAGGTTGATGCCCCCTCACCCATCTTAGCTTTGAGGGAGATGTTTTTCCATGTCTCCTGTTTCCTTGACCTCATCTCTCTCAGAGTGAGGCTTTATTTTAAATATATACACACACGCTGTGTGTCAGGGGGAGATACATCACAGATTTGGCAGTGCTGCTGGAGCCCAGCCACAGACAGAGCATCAATCCATCAGTGTCAGTGTGCAGAGCTCAGGGCAGTTAGGATTTGTTTACATCCTGAGAGGAAGAGAACATCCTCACCCCTCTGCTTAGGTCAGATGCAATTTCAGGGAAAGGAAGAGGCTTGCAAGCACTGAGTTGGCCAGGACACATGAGAGAATGGGAATTCCCAAAGGCCAAGTGAGGTTTAAATCTGACCTTGCCTCTTGGGGGCTATTTACATTACTTGACAGTACTTATCCCATAGTTTTCCTTATTCAAACTAAGAGCATTATGGAAGATCCTCAAAAGCCATCAATTCCCTCTCCTTAGGTTCTCCTACAGAAGTCCCTACAAATGATGCAGTTCTTAAGTACTAAGTAGAAAAATATTCTCTTCATGCTTTTTGGCACCTGTACCTCATCCCTTAGAACTTTTTGGGTGCTCTCTAGAAATTGGTGCTGCTGCTGAGCTGTTCTGCTGCCTGGGCCACTCCAGAGCAGAGGAGAGGTGATGGCATCACACTACAGCTGGTGGGAAATGCTCAGGTAGCCAGCTCTCCAGCTCCACCCTACCTCCAGAGGCCACATCATCTGCCCACATCATCTGGGGCAAAAGCATTGCTGACATCCCTCCAGTACACATGGTGGTCTCCTGTGGAAGGAGTAGATCCATACTCAGGCACAGACTTACTGTGGGATCCTTTGTTCCATTTCAGCAACTCCAGAGTTCTCCAAGGAGACACTTGAACCTCTCAAACTTTTCTCCTTTCCCTATTGGATGCTCTGTGTGGCTCCATCAGCCCTGTCCTGCAGGGAAGGAGAGCTGGTCCCCTCACAGAGCTCTCTGCTCATGTTTGGTTTGTGGTGTCCTTGCACTCAAATTGATAATAATTATTTCAGCAGCTTTGCTGTCTTATCCCAGTGTTTTCTTTTTGTCTAGAAAATGGGACAAAAAGAGCCAAAAATGGGATAGAGCCCTTTGCACTCTTGCTGTAGAAACTTATCTCCACTGTATTTTGTAGCCAAAGCATCATGACTGAACGTTGGAAATCAGATGACAAAGGAAGGACTGTGTGTACTCTGGCTTTGATTTGACTTAAAAAAAAAAAAAATTCAGACTGGTTTCTGCTGAGCACGTTGCTGAAATCCTGTCCAAAATAACTTGATAAACTTCACTGCCCTTCTCATGTTCACAAATAATGTGATCAAAGCACTTGATAAGGAAAGCCTGTTTACAGGCTCTGTTGCTGGGCTTCACATGTTTGACTTTTGATCCATCAGCTGAATATTAGGAAAGCATCCTCCTGGTCTGGGATCCTAGGAAAAGGCTCTTCCAGCAAAGCAGGGATGTAGTAGTCTCTGTGTGGAGTTACTTTTGCTGCAGCTTTGGTGGAAGAATTTCTGTCTTAATCAGTTCATTCTATTGTGCTGAGCTAAACTAGTCAATTCTGGGTTATTTTTGAACTGTTGAGCATAATCTGATGTGTTAGTGGGTACTCCTGCTCAAAGAAATTAAATTTCCACTGCAGACTGCCCCTTGTCTTGTCACTCCCTCCCCTGACAAACAGCTTTTCTGTAGCCCCTTCAGGCACTAGGAGGCCACTGTGAGGTCTCCCCCACAGCCTTCTCTTCTCCATCCTCAACAGCCCCAGCTCTCTCAGCCTGTCCTCATAGGAGAGGTCCTCATGGCCTCCTCTGAACCTTCTCCAATAGTTCCATGTCCTTCTTGTGCTGAAGGCTCTAGAGCTGGACACAGCACATCATCTTGAAGGTCTGCTGTGCACCACGCCTTTCATCCTTCTCTGGGTATGAAAAAGTGGGAAGCACTGGCAGAGAGGAATCTCATTTCAAATTAGAACAAGGCAACTGTGCTTGTGATAATTAATCCTGATGAAACATGAGTGATGTATTTTAATGCTTGCAGAAGCTAAGCTTTTAGAACTGCTTGATCCTGCACCCACACACTCTTTAACTTGGCTCTACAGAGGTGCTGCCAGTCTCTGTGGTCTCTGCTGAGCTGCATAGAATCATAGAATAATTTGGGTTGGAAGGAACCTTAAAGATCATCAAGTTCCAACCCCCACCCATGATTCTGTGATTCAAATAAACCTGAAATATCTCCCACCTTTAATGCTATCAATTCAACTATTCAATATCAAATCAACACATTTTAGAAGGTGCCACAATGAGCTTTGCATGTTACACACATTTGGGGAATAAGAAGAGGGGAAATACCTTTACCCTTTGATGGTTGATTTCCATTTTGTATTGTCACCCACTAAAAGCAATCTGGAGCAATCTCCAGTCTTTTCTGCAGTTTGCTTTGTTTAATTCTGGGAAGTCCCAACATTACTGAAGCAGGTAAGACACTGTCAGCTGCTGTGAAGTAGTTCACTTGGGCAGATTCTGGATTTCTTGCAGTTTTGTAATGCTGTTTCATAGAATCATAGGAAGGATCCTTGAAAGGCCATCAAGTCCATCCCTCTGCAGTGAGCAGGGATGTCATGCACTACATCAGGTTGCTCAGCCTCAGTAAGCCTGGCCTTAAATGTTTTCAGGGATTGGTCTTCCACCACCTCTCTGTGCAACCTGCTTCATCCTAAATGTTGTCTTTATGGATCTGTCCAACACAACTTTCATACCTATTTATTTTCTTTTTCCAGCTTCTGGCCATCCTCACTGCTTCTTCTGTCACCTGGAGCTTGGCTCTGACCGGGAAGTGCCTTCCAGTTTTGTTGACTATGTGGATGTGGAGTTTGACATGCCCACCACTTCTGCCTCCAAAGCCACTGTTCGCTCCATCTCAGTGGAGGACAAGACTGATGTGAGGAAGTGGGTCAACTATTCAGCACACTACAGTTACAAGGTAAAACCAAGCATGTGGCAATAGAATCATAGAATAGTTTGGATTGGAAGGGACCTTAAAGGTCATCAAGTTCCATCCCTCCTGCCATAGGCAGGGACACCTCCCACTAGATCAGGCTGCTCAGTGCCTCATCCAGCCTGGCCTCCAGAGAGGGGGGATCATCCACAACCTCTCTGGGCAACCTCTTCCAGTGTTTCACCACCCTCACCATAAATAATTTCTTTCTTATATCTAGCCTGAGTCTACATTTTTCCAATTTACATCCATTATTTCTAGTCCTTCCATCACATACCTTATTAAAAAGTCCTACCCCAGCCTTTCTGTAGCCCCCTAAAGGTATTGAGAAGCTACTCTGAGGTCCCCCCTGAGCCTTCTCTTCACCAAGCTGAGCAACCCCACATAGCTGTGGTTACTTTGCCTAGCACTGTGTCTTGAAAAGTGTGGACAAAATACCTTGGGCAGATGAGAAGGGAGTTTGGGTAGCAGTTACCCTTGTGGCAAACAAGTGGTTTATCCCACTGCAAAAATGAATTAAGATGGAATAAATTTGCTTGCAGTTACTTTGTGGAAGAGTGTCCTGGTCTGAACTAAAACAGGCCCCATTTTCTGTTCAGTTATTCCCCCCTCTTCCAGTTTGCACCCATTACTCCTATTCCTGCCACCCTGGACCCTATTAAAAAGTCCTACCCAAGACTTTCTGGAGCCCCCTTCAGGTATTGAGAAGCCACCATAAGGTCCTCCCTGAGCCTCCTCCTCTCCAGGATGAACAACCCCAACTCCTTGAGCCTGTCCTCAAAAGGGAGGTGCTCCTGATAGAATTTGAATCATAAAACTGTTTGGATTAGACTGAAACGCTGAGTAAATAAAATCCAGTTTTTGCTCCTTGATCTATTTCTCTTCATAATGCTCTTAATTTACCAAAAGTTCCTTCAGTTGAACAGGACATGAGTTGCTACCAAGGAAGATTTAAAAATCTTTTCCTCTCTCATTATAAATGTTCTCCCTCTTTTTCCTCCTCCAGGTCAAAATAGAGCAGAAGAAAAGCTTGAGTGAGGATCTCAAAGGAGAAGATGCTGCAAATGTCAGTGAATGTGCTGTGCAGTGAAGGAAGATCAGTGTGCAGGTCCCCAGAGTGGTGTTCAAAACCATGACCCGAAGATGGGACTTGTAGGGTTTTGGTCTTTTTTTCTTGAAGAAGTATGGAGTGCTACGTTTCAAGTAATACTCTGAAGAGTATTTCTTTTCCTTGGGATGATCCATACTTTGAGAAGCTGCTGGCCAGTGATTTGTTTGGACCAGACCTTGGAGCTTTTGCTGGAATGATTTAAGAGCAGTTCGTGTAGACATGACTCACAGTCAAGTCTGTTTTTTCTGCCTCTTCACTATCAGAATTCTGCACTGGAGAATGGTCTGGCCACAGTTGCAGCCAAAACATAGAGCAGCCTTTATCTCACTTAAAGTCTTTCCCCTCCTGCATTCAGCAGGCTTTATTTTTGTGTGTGTGCCTGTTGGTTTGGTCATGGCCAGATTGATTCCCTTTTGAGCTGCCAAATAAAACTCAGGGAGCATGCAGTGAAAAAACAAAAAAAAACAATACAAAATGCCATTTCTGAAGTGGTTAACAGAGTGAAAACCCTGAGCACTGTTCTGGAGAATCAAGAAACTCTGCTTCTTAAACATAGTAAATGGGCAAGAAGATGAACTTCAGATGGGACAGCTGATTGTGTAGCTGTTCTTTTTTTCACCCTTTCATGTCTCATCCCCTCAACAAGCTCATGTCATTGTGCACAATTTCATGCACAACTCACAGGAAAACTTCTGCAGTTCCTTAAAGCTGTTACTCTGGGCTCTTTTATCATCTTGACTGAATGTGGTTATAGCTGCTAGTGACAGGGAATGTGTGTTTAGTATGGTACAGGAGGGGACTTTTGCTAAGACTAGATCATTCCTGCCTAGAAAGATATTTAAGGGAAAAACATTGGGGTTCAGTTTTGGGTGGGTTTGGGTTTTTTAATGTTTTCCCAGATGGATAAGATGCATATTGGATGGGTGGTTACTGGTAGGGTCAGAACACAATTACTTTAACAGACAATACTTTTTGCCTTCTTGAAACTCCTTGGAATGTCCTTGCTTCTATTGCAGATTTACTTTCATGTCCTATCTTGAATGTACAATGTAAGTAAGCTATATCTTCATGAACACCACACTAATTGAAGATTCCCTAGTGGAGTTTTTTCAATCTCCAATAGGCTTAAAGGAACAGCAAGTCATATTACAGAATCATAGGGTTTAAAAGGACCTTCTAAGGCCATCTAGTCCAACCCCTGCAGTGAGCAGGGACATCCTGCACTAGATCAGGTTGCTCAGAGCCTCAGCAAGCCTGCCCTTGAATTTTATCTGCAGAGATGGGGTCTCCACCACCTCTCTGGAAAAACCCAGAATTTCTTTCTAATGTCTCATCTAAACCTGCCCTACTCTAGTTTAAAATTCAGTTATTTATAAATAAAAATCACAGCACTCAAAAATCACCCCCTCACTTATTTTTGTAGCTGAAACAGCGTTCAAAATGCATTTTTGTAGTTGATTCCATAATCTGACATAATATTTTGTCTCAAGGTAACTTGAAAAGTTACCACTGACTTCTAAGTCCCACATTTGGGAAGCCTTGTCTATGTAATTTCAAATCATGATGAATTACAATGAAAGCTTTTTTATACACTTCTTTTACATTTCATATGTCAGAAAATTACTGCTTTCACTGTGACTCCTCTAAAGATCACTGCCATGTTATGATATCAGGTGAAAAATGAGCTGAATTGCAGCACCAACATTTAAAACAAGTTATAGGGAAACTTCTAAATCCCTTTTTGTATAGATTTAAATTCCAGCCTAGTGTTATACTGTTGCACCACTGTAAATATGTAAAGTCTCAGTCCTTCAAGGACTTCTTATTAGGTGTAGAACATTCTCTTGCAGAGGACACCACTTAGTATGAAGCTTTTGCAGCATCTCTCTACATGGAAGATTACTTTTAACTTTTATGGAGCATTCCAGGGTTGGTGGTGGGTTAAAATTGCTGGTGAAGTGTAGAGAATCACAATTGGTTAATTACTTGTCTAAATTGTGAGATGTTTTGAGGGAAGAAAGGGCTGAATTCCTGTCTGACCCCCAGCTGTGTGGCAGGCTGGGCTGTGTGTTGCATGGCAACTCCTACCCATTGAATTCTCTCTTCTTTTCAAAGCCATTCAAAGAACTTCTGGGTTTTTTTCCCTGCAGTTTCTGAAAAGGACCAGCAAGGAATCCAACAAAACCAAGCTGAAGGAGTGCTGAGATACTGCTGAGGAAGTGTGAGAGTGTCTTTTCAAAGTAGCAGTCAGGAGAGGCCTTGCTCTGATCTTCAGGTTCTAGATTTTTTTCTAATTCTCTCCTCAAAAACTCAAATCTGTGATAGCATATAAGCAAAATTATTTTGCACTCTTTAAAAGAGTGAAGAAAACCGAAGGCATGTATCATTTTCCATCTCAAATTCTTAAGCTATTCAGTCTCAATCCTACAGAATATTACATGACCCCAAAATTGAAAATTAACATACTGGAGGGTTTTGGATTTACTTAATTTCTCTACATTACTGGTTTTATTCAAAGAACATTGGTCTGACTGATCTCTCTTACATAGCAATGTGACACAGGTATGTTTTCCAGTCCTCATGGAATTATTCAGGCCAAACTGAAACATTCTGGTTTTAAAAAAAAACCCTATTTTAATCCATTCTGTTCTCTGCAGACTGTCTTTCTGATGTACTTGCCAGTGAATGTGCAAGAGCTTAGGATTAATACTTTGGCCAGAACTTCAAAAGAACTTAAGTTTCTACTGAAGCACTGAAGTAAGTAAGTTGGATTTTTCACAAGAGCACTAACAAGGCAAATCTTTAAATAATCTGGTGTTGGTGTCACCGTGGGATTTTTTCAAGTCCAGCACCATTACAAGCAGTGAGTGTTTGAACAGAATGCTCCTTTGACTGTTCTAATTTGATTCTAAAAGTGCCAGTTTTTCAATGTTAGATACTGTCACTGTGTGAATTTTATGAATGTTAATCATATACTCTTCATCTGTAGTAGTAATTTGGACAGACTGGGGAAAAGAGCTGAGAGTTCTATGAGTTTTAGATTTTGCAGGAATGATTTAGATAGAAACTACGATTTAGATACAAGCTGTGCCTGAAGATGATTTTTTTTCTATTTAGAAACAAAAAATCTCTTGGAATAGATTCAATTTAGTTCTCCTTTTGAGAAAGATAGATTTATGGTCCTCTGGTTTATTGGAAAACTTTGTAGTACACAAACACTCGTGCAGGAAATGTGCCTTCAAGGTTAGCTGTTTACTCCCATTTACAACCTTATTTATATTTCCCTGTTTCATTTTTGTACTGTGGACTTGAGGAATTACCTTGGACAGGGGATTTTGCCTAGAAATAATGAACTTAAACAGACTTTGATCACAGAAAGGTAAAGATGAAAAACATCTCTGGGCAGCTGAGCTAATTCCAGTGAACACCCCCTTCATTTATTCATCATGGGCACTCTGCTAGCAAAGGCAAACAGGCCAATTCACTGAGAATTATTGTAACTGAGTAGTGTTGGTTTTGTCCTTTTATTTAGTCTCAAATTTAGTCACCCTGCAAGGGGGACAAATTTTAGGAGTCTTAAACAGCATCATTTTTCTGATGGGTTGCTGGCTGACTTATTCCCTTGACAGGATCTCCAAGACCTGTAGGTTTCCCTGTCCCCCTGGTTTGGTAGCTGCTAAAATTCCCTTTTGATCAGTCACCTCCCAGGATAGAGAGTAATTGCATGCAAAAAAGCATGAAAGCAGGAGGAAAAGATATACAAAATTCTGCCTGGAGGTGTTTACTCTGTTGCTTGTTGACATTCTCAGTAATTTCCTTGACTCTTGAGGACACACAAGTTTCCAAAGGGTCAAAAATCCCTTTCAGTGACTCTCAATATCCCATGTTTATAACTGAATTCATCTCCAAGAATCCACAGTGCACAGAGGTCACTTATGGATGGAGCACTTAATCCTCTTCTGCTACTAAAGTTAAATCCACATCATGAGTTTTTTGGGGATCTGAAATAATAGGCAGAGCTCTTTTAGACTCCCTCTTTTGCTCAGCCAGCCACTCATCCATCCATCCATCTTCCCATCCATCCTGCTCTCTCTCCTAATTTTGCAGTTCATTCTTTGCACTATTGGTTGATTTAATGGTTATTTCATAACGTGTTCTCCTACCTTTTTTTTTTTGTTTTGTAGAAGTCTATACACTGGCTAACTTCCTAGAAGTGATTTTGTTGGGGTTTTTTCTTTGTTGGTTTTATTTTTTTTAATTTTTTTTTAATTGGTTGAAATGGGATGTCATGTTTTGTTTGAACTGTGGGAAAAATAAATGTTGAGATGAAACAGCATATCCCCCTTTTCCTTGTGAAAGTGAAGTTGCATGTACTGTATATTCTGCTAAGTGGCAATCCTGAATTGGAAAAAGGCAATTGTTTTGAAGGACATAAAGGACATAGATTATGAGCAATGAGACTATATACAGAAAAAGTATTTCCTTTGGTCATCCACATTTAATAATGGATTGCAGAGGACTTGGACAGTCCTGAGCCATGTAGAATCATAGATTGGTTTGGGTTGGAAAGGACCTTAAAGATCATCTAGTTCTAAACCCCCTGCCATGGGCAGGGACACCTCCCACTAGACCAGTTTGCTCAGTGCTTCATCCAGCCTGGCCTTAAACATCTCCAGGAATTGAGGGGGCATCCACAACTTCTCTTGGTAACCACTTCCAGTGTCTCACCACCCTCAGTAACAGATGCAGAGGGCAGAGAATCCAACATTTGAATGAAGTTTTCCTGAAACAAAGGATTTGAGAACCAATCCTTCTGCACAGGGTGTCTTTTTTCCTTCTGTTCTCTGACCACTGAAGCCAGGAGTGGTGTTTTCCTGTAATCAGAGAATCTGCTCTCAAAGGAAGTGTAAAAAGATAAAGACTGAGCTATTTTCAGAGTCCTCTGCTGTTCTTTCAAACTCAAGTAAGCCATGTATCATTGCAGACATCTCTCCACTTCTCTTAACAGTCACTGGGACCAGTCTGCTGTGTTTTACAAAAGCACTCCCTGAATTGGACTGAAGAGCTGGGCAGTCCCAGTGGCTGAAGAAAATGGGACAGCAACATAGGGACTACTTGAGTTCTTGCTCTGAGACCAGCATGTTCTTTGTGGTGTGCTTCTGCACAAAGAACCCTAAGTCAATCATTTTGTATAAGAAAATGCTGGTGTACCTCCATTTTTTTTATACTGTTTTTTCTCAATGATGGTTGTGACTTTGGAGTAAAACAGGTCATCAAGAAGGAAAATGAAATAGAAAGATTCAGGGGTTCTTAGTAATAGCATTTTGTTTACTGTTACTCAAGCATTCAGTGACATTTGGAAATGATGCTACCAAATTGAGGGATTGTATTATCCATCACAGCTTGCAAAATGGTTCTAAAAAGAGAAAGTTACAGAAAAAGCTCTAAGTTTGAAACCAGAGAGCTGAATGTTCTTTAGTAATAGGACAGTCCTTTGAAACAAGACAAAATGCCCTCCAAGAGATGGAGAGGTTAGATAGTGCCAGCAGGATGTCTACCCAAAGATATCACTAGAGTAAGATAACACAATCTGTAGAGAAAACACCACCAGTTTTCTTTCAGTGCTCTTGGTGGCAATGATTGGCCTGACTATCTCATGCAGATACCTTGGATATTTGTGAGCAGGGCAAAAAACTGCTGCAGGTCAGCCTGGGAAAAGAAAAAGATGGAGAAACAGCCCATTGTTTGAAATACAAAAGACATCAATCCCAGAAAACACTCCTCTCCTTTTGGTCACAGTGTTGGAAGCTAAAAGCTGCTGCCATGTATGAAAAAGTGGTTGTAATTGCATTTTAAGCTGATGAAAAGTATCTTTCTTGATAATGGGATTGCAGACCCTTATAGAGAGGGGTGTCTTTACCACTGTCCATGGCTACACTGGGGTGCCACATTCTGGGGTGTGTGGGGAGTCTGGTCCTTCCCTAGTCAGGGCTCTTCTGCACTTATTTCCACTCGAGATGTTGCAGACAAAGTGGGAGCAAGCAGCATGACCTGAAGAGCTTCTGAAGGCATATGAGGAATATGGTGAAAAACAGGAGGAATACAGCAGAAAGTGATTTACAAAGGTGAGAGCCTCTTTTGTGAAGGTTTCCTTTTACAGGGAAAAAGGGAGAGCTCTGCTCCTCCACATATATGTGAAGATTGTTCAGCAGATTTATTATTACAGGGAGTGCTCAGATTAAGAAGGGAGTGCAGAGATGGAGGCTGAGCTATAGCAGAGTCCTGCCTTCTAGTCAAGGAAAACAAAACAAAATGGCAAACAATGTTCAGCTAAGAGATGAATAAAGCTCAGTCACTGCAGCATCCTCCATCCCCACCTCCTTTTGATCAAAACCTTGTCTAAATTGCAAAATATCAGCAGGGTTTTTTTTCCTTTTTATTTTTTTCTTTCTTAAGCTGTTACCCAGGAGGAAGAAATGTCCCTGGGACTTGCAAAGTGACAGCTGGTGCAAGAGTAAAAACAACATGAGGATTGTGGGTGGAAAACAAGGATACACTTGAGTTCCAATCTCAGCAGAGAAAAATGTTTGCTAAAAACCTCATGAAATCCCGTGACAAGTCAGGAACTATGCAAAATATGTGGCCTGAGGAATTCCAGCCTACAAACATTGACCCTGGGAAAAAAGGGGAAAAAGCATTGAAGAAAAGATTGGGTGTGAATATTTTGATGAACAAATGGATTTGGATTTGAAACTGAAACACCAGCAAAGTCATAGAATGGTTTGGGTTGGAAGGGGCTTTGAAGATCATCTAGTTCCAACCCCCCTGCCATAGGCAAATTCTTAAGGTTGATTTCCACCTCCTCTTTCCAAATTTCTTCCATCAGTACCTTGTTAGGTGATGAGGGGGGAGGCAGGTCAAGATGTCCATCAAAGCCTCCAAAAGGGGAGATTTTGACCCAGATTTTGCTCTTTTTCATCAAATCTTTCCCCTCTTTGCCCCAAAATCACATAATTTTGATCAAAGGCAAAGTCTGAAGCCTGATTCCCCCCTCCCTGTTTCCCAAATTTCCCCCATCAGGTGATGAAAGAGGGTCAATATGTTGATCAAACCCTCGTAGGATAGAGAAGCTAAAAGGCACAGGCTGATGGAAGTGTGAGTTGACACTGATGGTTCTGCAGGGTAAGTTGTGGTCTGTGGTTTGAGTCAGGCTACTTAGAACGAAAGTTCTTTATGGTGAGAGTGGTGAGACACTGGAAGAGGTTGCCCAGAGAGGTTGTGGATGCCCCCTCAATCCCTGGAGGTGTTTAAGGCCAGGCTGGATGAGGCATTGAGCAACCTGGTGTAGTGGGAGGTGTCCCTGCCTATGGCAGGGGGGTTGGAACTAGATGATTTTAAGGTCCCTTCCAACCCAAACCCTTCTATGATTCCACCTAGAGAAGGGAATTGCAGAGCAGAATGACAACGTTCAATTCAGCTTCGTGTTCCCGCTGCCCAGGCTGGCTGGAGCTGAGGGACTGTTGCTCTCTAGTGGCCGTTAGAAGGTGACACGTTTTTGCCTTAACCTCTGGCACCAGTGAGTGACCGACTCAGTCTCACTGGTTTTCAGGATCATGAACCCCACGCAGAATTTTTTGGCCTGGTGCTGAATTGCTAAAGTCCACTTGAATCTTGAAGCTGGATGGAAGAGCAGAATAAGTTGAGGAACTGAGTCCATGTTCAGGTGAGAAAAAGCCAACAGATAAACTAATTTTCCAGTGTTTTTTACTGCTCCTTTCACCAAAAAAGTTCTTACCTGTCTGCACAATATCGGTTTCAGTTTATCCCCACACACTTTAATGCCTCCTACAGGAAATGCTGCTGCTTCCATAAGAGTGTGGTGAGGCACTGGAACAGGTTGCCCAGAGAGGTGGTGGAAACCCCATCCCTGGAGACATCCAAGGCCAGGCTTGCTGAGCCTCTGAGCAACCTGATCTAGTGCAACTTGTCTCTCCTCACTGGTGGCACCTCCTAGAGGGGGTTAAATTGGAGAAAAAAAGAGTTTTTACACCTTAAAATTGGCAGAGGGTCTGTGTGTCCTCTGCAAGAATGGAGGTGGCACCTCCCAGAAGGGGTTAAAATGTTAGAAAAAAGGGTTAAATTGGCAAAAAAAGGTGTTTTTTGTGCTTCAAACTAGTGTGATCCTAGAAGGCTGAAATAGCCAAGTCCAGCTTGGCTATTTTCAAGGCAAGAGTTCTCCTGTCTTCCATCTCTCAAAAGTTCTACTCTGCTGCCAGGTTTGGAATGTCCATTGTGTGCCAGGAACCTGTTTGCTGGTCAGAGAAACTGTGCAGAGGTAAGCCCAAGAGTTTGGCCTCCTCTCTCCTCCTGGTGTGAGGGTACCTAGAGGGCTAGGACAGGTAAAGAAGTTCAAGACTGAAGGGAGAGACTGAAGACTTCAAGGATTTGCCCTACTGACCAGATTTGTCAGCCATGGATTGCAGGTACTGAAATGATGTTCAGTAGATTATGGATATAGATACTCCTATAGATAGTCCTGGGAGTAGGAGCTGGTCACCAGCCCTTCCTTCTCCCTCCAGACAAACTCCTTTCTCTGCTAAGTAGAATAATAGAATAGTTCAGGCTGGAAGGGACCTTAGGGATCACCAAATTCCAACCCCCCTGCCATAGGCAGGGACACCTCCCACTACATCAGGCTGCTCAGTGCCTTGTCCAGCCTGGCCTTAAACAACTTAAATACCACTACAACCTCTCTGTTCCTGTGTTTCACCACCCTCACCATAAAAAATTTCTCTCTTATATCTAGCCTGAATCTCCCCACTTCCAATTTACATCCATTATTTCTAGTCCTTCCATCACATATCCTATTAAAAAGTCCTGCCTCTGCCTTTCTGTAGGCCCCCTTCAGGTACTGAGAAGCTTCTATGAGGTAGTTTATGGTAATACCATATTTGAGGCTACTGCCTTATCTGTTTGCTGAGGTACTAAGGAAATAACAGTGTTTAAATACATCCTTCTGCTATATTTTCTAAGAAGTCATTTATAAAATGTTGCCTTCCTGAAACAAAACAATCCTCTGCCAAGAAAACGTCCCTGTGCCTTTGAAGTAAATCCCCTAAAGCATTGGGATGGTTTTCCTTTCCCTGCACCCCCAAAATGAAGATGAAAATTAGTTTCAGTCTGTCCTGAAATAATTTCCTACCTAATTTGTAAGTTTAAGAGAAAGATTAGTTAACTCATTTTCAGCTTCCCTTAATCATTTATCATTTCCTGTGCGTTATGAATCTACTGCTATAGAAGTTAGAGAAAGTAACTGAGAGTGTTACTGGGGGCAACTCTAAAACTGCAATAGCAAGAGGAAGATTTTGAAAACGTTCCTTCTCTTGATTTACTCCGTTTCCTGCTGGGGTTATTTTGGCTTCACAGGAGTTCTGCCTCCCTCTTGTGGCTGTATCTTTCGTTTTCGATTTAGGAAAGACACGTTTCCAATGCAGCCACCAACTTCATGCCTGATCTCAGCCTCCTCCTCAGTTTTCCTAGAAAAGTCCCATTATGTTGGGAAACTCCCCGACAAAGGAGAGAGTATTTTTCACTTTCATGTGGAAGCAACTGATAAAATCAGGGGTAATTCCTGACGGTTGCTCTTGCTAACTGGGTCATAACGTTTGGATTCAAGTCCAGCCTCCACCTAGGAGTTATCAAGGTACATTCCAGGTGAGGTGATGTCTTCAATGAGTGCTAAAACTCATAGCTCATACATTTAAGGTGGTCCCTTTGTCCTTTCTTATCACCTTCCACTTAAATATCACCTTTTCAGACATTCAGAAATTGTGCTGAAATTCATCTAACTGGAATTAAGGGCTGGAGCAACTGCCTTATGAAGACAGGCTGAAAAAGTTGGGGTTGTTGGTGAAGAGAAGGCTCAGGGGGGACTTCAGAGTAGCTTCTCAATACCTGAAGGGAGCTACTGAAAGGCAGGGGTAGTACTTTTTAATATGATATGTGATGGGCAAACTAGAAATAATGGATGTAAATTGGAAGGGGGGAGATTCAGGCTAGATAGAGGAAATAAATTCTTTATGGTGAGGGTGGTAAAACACTGGAATAGGTTGCCCAGAGAGGTTGTGGATGCCCCCTCTCTGGCGGTGTTTAAGGCCAGGCTGGACGAGGCACTGAACCCTTCCAACCTGAACTATTCTATAATTCTATAATATTTCACTCTCTGATGCTGGTATGAATTGGGAATAAATTTGCTGAAGTGAACCCAGCTTTGCTGTGGACCTCTGTCCATCACTACTGCTGGCTGGAATCATTAGAATCATGGAATGGCTTGTATTGGAAGAGACCTTAAAGATCATCTAGTTCCAACCCCCCTGCCATAGGCAGGGATACCTCCCTCTAGATCAGGCTGCTCAGTGCCTCCTCCAGCCTGGCCTTGAACACCTCCAGAGAGGGGCATCCACAACCTCTCTGGGCTAGGAAAGCCCTCGGGCAAGGTGGGATTGGCAGAATGTGTAAGGTGAAGCTGTTCCTCTTGCTCACACCCTTGCAGAGGAGCTCCAGCTTTCAGAATTTTAGGGGATTTTTTTCTTTTAAGCTGTTTAAGAAATAGTACTCTGTTCAAATCATGATGCATTCAGTCTGTAGTGAGTTAAGCATCAGGTTAGACTTGCTCACATGTGAGAAATAAGAAAGTAATCTCTGCCCTAAGACTAGTAATGTTCCTTCCACGGGCATTAGAGCTTGCTTACAGCATTTTAGCAATGGCCAATTCTTCTCCAATAAAAGGAAGCCCGGAGACTTTTCTACATGACAAAGCATTTGGCAACAATGTTGTTTTGAAGCATTTCCTCTTCTGGCCACTTATTTCTACTCCTGTCAGCTCTTTCAGTGGCACTAACACGTCCTTTGTGGGGCTGCACTATGAACTAGATCAGGAAACCCATGCGGGTTAAAATTTAGCCAGCAAAGAGCCCGGCACAGCAAGGAATTGGCACAACTACAAAAGCAGAGCACGGTGCCACAGGGAGGGATGGAGCAGAGAGTGGGATGGGAAGGAAGTAACTATGGCCTGAAAGCTTCATTATCACTGAAACATAGAATGGTTTGGGTTGGAAGGGATCTTAAAGATCATCTAGTTCCAACCCCCCTGCCATGGGCAGGGACATTCTGCATTGCTCAGTGTCTCATCCAGCCTGGCGCTGGATGTCTCCAGAAATGTTGGAAGTTTGTGGGAAAGACAGGCTCAGTGTCTCAATCCACTTTTACCTTCGTTTTACCTTTTGTCAACCAGAGATGTGAAAGAAAACATCTCTGATCCCCAAAGTGGTGATCAGAAGGTGTAAATGAACATAGAAAGTGGCCACAGCCTAGAACTTGTTGCCTTCTCCAGCTGTGAGTGATCAGTTACTAGAAAAAACTGTTTCAAAGACCAAGGTGCAGCTGTGTGATTAGTTTTAAGGATGGACTGAGGTCAGCTCTTCAAGCAGAGGGCTACAGGTAACTCTAGAAAAGCAATGGGTTAGCAGAATCTAACAGGGAGTTTATATATAAAACAGAGGGAAGTGTGATTTTTGCTCAAAGAGTTTTCAGAGTTTTGAGAGGAGCAAGTGTAGAATTTGTGGTAGCTCTAGAAGAAAGTCTTGTGATGGGTGTTCAAGGCTCTGGGGGTTACAGGTGGTAGTTCTCAAGCTTTGAAGGTCTGAGAGACCTCCTGGAGATGTCTGGGGACAGAAGCAGTTCCAGTAATGAAGCAACTGTTGTAGCTGCTCACCTGCAAATGTAGTCCATGAAGATGGTAATTATACATGTTGTTTGGAGGAGGGAAGAGAACTTTCTGAAGTTGGTGACTCTATGGCTTTGATGGTGTAGTTGAGAGGATAGTTTCTTTGTCCTGTTTAGACACATCCTAAGGAGAAAGGCACACGTGCAAGTTGTTTTCAAGCAACTCTATGTAACAGCAAAGCAGTAAATGGTCTCTGAATGCATTAAATAAAAGTTCTTTGTGCTTGCTGTGAGCACTTGGGAGAAGCCAGGCAAGACTGAGGCTCTGAAATGCTCATAGAACATAGAATTGTAACATGTAGCAAGTTTCTCTGAAGGCCTTGTCTGTTTTAGGACTTCAAGCTGAGAATTTGCTGAGATGGTAACATCTGAGAGGTAAGCAGGGACAAACTGCTCTGTTCTAGGATGAGGAGCTTTAGCATTTGGCTCTCTGGGTGTGAGGAGGGCAGCTAAACTCTGCTGGGGGTAGTTTGCTTTGATAAAGTGTATTGCTGCGTTTTGAGTTCTGGAAGTGAACTCAAATTCAAAACCAAAATGCTTTCTAAAATTTCCTTCAAGTTAAAGGATCTTTTGGTACAATGAGAGGAAGAGCAGTGAGAGTGAGTTAAACATAAAAGCAAACAAAAGCTCTAAACTCACAATCATAGAATCATAGAAGGGATCTTAAAGATCATCGAGTTCCAACCCCCCTGCCATGGGCAGGGACACCTCCCACTAGATCAGGCTGCTCAGTGCTTCATCCAGCCTGGCCTTAAACACCTCCAGGGATTGAGGGGGCATCCACAGCCTCTCTTGGAGAGCAATGTATGAGTAGAACTCCAGCTTTTTTTCTTGGCAATGTTTTCAAGTCTGACTTTTTGTGTGTGCTTCTGTTTTATTCTTCTAACTCCTGCTGTTGCAATTTAAAGTGAATGAGTATCTCATTCTGCTGGAAAACTCATTTTGGAGACTGGAGCATAAAGTTTACTGCCATAACTAATAATAGTAATACTGTGTTGCCAAAGCCTTCTGAGAAATGTTCAGTGTTTTTAAGGAGCAAGTACAATATACTAGGTGAAAATTATATGTTGTCTTTGTGCCNTACCTTCTGGGAAGACAATCTGCTGAAGTACGTCTGGAAAGGTGCATGATGCCAGACTGATAGTGGACAGCCCTGGGTTAGATTTAGTAGTTGTTCAGTAAGTCTCTGTGAAAGAGTGGAAAGGGAAGTGTAGCTATCCTGTGCCTCTTGTTAAAGATTATGAATGGCAATCTGATTCCTTCTTGGTGGTGTGCCAGTCACTTCAGCAGTTTCACTTCACAGCATAGTACAAACTGTCTGTGAGAGACATCAACCTTCTAATGGCAAGTCAGGTAACACCAGCAGCTCCATCCATCATGTAGTTCATTCCACAGGCTGAATTATAGTTTCTGTGGGGGGAGAGACCCTTCAGTCCTGTTGGCTGCACTAAGCAGGTGGAAAAGTTTAGCAAAAAAGTGGAGCTTGGCAGCTCAGAATGAAAAACCTACAGGCTGGTAACTCAGCCCCAGGGGTGCTCACTGCCCTCACAGTAAAGAATNTTATGGTGACACTTCCCAAAGACCTGCTGGTGGTAAGCCTCCTTATCACACAATGGTTTGGGTTGGAAGGGACCTTCCAGATCATCTGGTTCTCACCCCTGTACTATGGGCAGGGACATCTCCCATTACATCAGGTTGCTCAAGGTCTCATCCAGCCTGGCCTTGAACACCTCTGCCAGATAAACAGAATTAACTGTAAAAGTAGCTTAATACCTTACAGATGCTGTCCAGATTATTAGTGTTGCTACTGCACTAGCCATAAATGTGTATTATTTCAGTCTAACAAAATGCTAAGTAGAATCCCTCAGCACTGATCCAGCAGGCAACTCTGAAGCTGGGGATGAAACAAAGTGAAGATTCTCCAGCAAGCAGCTGAGAGAATTCTCAGCTTGCAACTGAATTAGATGGACCTCAATGGGGCACTTCTTGTGAGTGCTTGATTTTGTTCTTTGGAGGCAATTGGGGTTT
>VZTY01021571.1:0-103285 GCA_013400935.1 Turnix velox
CTCCTCTCCTGCAGGCCTCCTTGAGGTACTGGTAGGATGCTGTACGGTCTATCTGGAGCCTTCTTCAGGCTAAGCAGCCCCAACTCTCTCAGCCTGAACTCACAGGAGAGGTGCTCCAGCCCTTGGATCATCCTTGTGGCCTTCCTCTGGACCCTCTTCAATAATTCCATGTCCTTCTTGTGCTGAGGGCTACAGAGATGGCTGCAGTACTTCATATGGGGTCTTACAAGAGCTTTACTCTTGACCTTCTGGCCATGGCTTTGGTAATGCAGTCCAGTGCTTGCTGAGTCAACTACAAGAATCTGACCAAATTGTAATGCTTTGGATACATTTCCTTCTGCTTAACATGTTTTCTCATATTGCTGATGCTCACTGGCTTCACTGCTTCTGTGTAGTGAGTAGACTTCAGAGTATATTTCTACTGCTCCTCTAAACCCAAAGGTTCTGGGAAGATGTGTAAACTGCAGTTTTGTCCTGGTGTCTGAAGCTGACATTGGATGGTAAAATTACCAACTTCTGGCTACTTGTACAGTGCAGAAAGAGGGTTTAAAGCAATTCACTACTTCTTCACAGTATCCAAAAAGGAGCTGCTGGAAAAAAAAGTAGAAACAAAGGGAGCTGGAACAACTTCTCTAGTAGATAGGCGTAGATATTCCTGCAACTCCTTCTCTCCTCAGAAAATATGGGGAAGAGAAGCCCTTTTATTACTGCATTAATCAGAAGCAGAGGTCATGGCAATGTGGAATTGACATAATAGGCATGTATAAATGTCTTGATTTGTCTTAGTCCAGCCATCAGATCAATAAATAAAGTGAAAAATGAGTACATGGAGCAAACCTGAAACTGTCAGCAGGAATACACAAGCCCTGTGGCACATTACCACTCTCAACATAACATGATTTAATATTTCTCCCCAGCATTCTGCCTCTGTTTACCTTACAGCAAATATTGAGGGGAGGAAAGGAGAGTATGTATGAGAATGATTCATAGAGAAAAACCAGCCTGAGATTCCCAGCCCCTTTCCCTTTGCTCACATGCTATAGCCACGTTCAGGAATTTCAGCCACTCTTTCTGGTAACTTTTTATCACTTCCTGTAAAACTTTTAAGAGGGAATCACTGCTTGTGAAAAGAGGGAGAATGATAACATTTCAGATTCAGGCTTCTCATTTTGAACTGAGATAATACTAAACCAACTTATTTTACTCAGTTGCATCTCTCTGGATACACAAATAATTGCTACAGTATTACACAATTTCCTTCAGTTTTTCTGTTCTCTGCAGCATATGTTGTGCTGTAACTAATAATGAAGTGATAACATTTTTGTGGAGAATTTTATAGCATAACTCCATTACATTGTAAACAATGAAAAGTCAACAAAATTATTTTTAATCACACATTTGAAACATTGTTCAAGAATCTAGGAATAAAATCTCCTACAGTCCCTTACTGGACTGCACAGACTTCCAGAATATTTTACGTATGATGAGCCTCAAATAAAAAATTCTGTTACTGTTAAAATATTGACATACAGTACACAAATACTTTCTTTCACATTCATGAGCTTTTTGCCCAGTGGAAACATTCAAATACATGTCTATGAATAAGAAACTTAGTCAAGAGTTTATCTTATTCAATACTGTTTAAAAAAAGAAAACAACCATAAAATTAAATTAAATAGAAGTTGCCAGACTAATTTGCTCCATTAGATGGAAAATGTTTGAATTGCTCTCAATGAGAGCAATTTTATCAATACTGTTTCCTTCTGTTGCAATGCAGGGGTTTGTATTTCTGCTGTTAGGAACAAGTCTATAATTTGCATTTTATGGGCAATATCTTCATCAAGAATGGCTGTGATAATTAATTTCAAAGGATGCACTTTGGTGTAAAATAAATAATGGTTTTACTTTCTGTGGTTTTGTGTAGCCCTGATCTACACATGCTATGGTTTTACTCTACAGTTCTTGTGCTTGTGCTGCAACTGGGTCGACCCAGTTCAGGTTTATTTATAAACAGAAAGTTCAGGCTTCTTTAAGAACACCATGAGCAAGATTTTTTTCCCCTGCTTGGCAATTTTGTTCCAGCTGTTTCTCACAGCATTTCAGCCTCACCAGTGGAAATAATAATGAAAGCACTAGCTTAAATAAAGCAGCATGTGATGCTATTGTCAAGATCTTGTTTCACAGATTACATAAAGCCCCTGTATTCACTCGTTCATTTGGCCTTGATATATGATTACTACTTGTGAATATGAAAATACAGTGAACCTAGTAGCAGCAATATATTCAAGCATTATTTTGCACATATTCCAGAGTGACTTTATACTCTCACCTTTGTTATCTTTTAGTTATGTTGTCATAACAATACTCCCAGTTTCCTATTGCAGTTGTAACAACATTACTATCTAGAATCTTTAACTAATTTTACTCAATACAAAAATGCATCTATCAGAACAAGTTTCTGATTACCAAGCAGTCAATTCTATCAAAGCTCTGAACAAATCAATTTCTTTAGGGGAAGAAAGAAAAATTTACTCAGAGCATATGTGAACTTTGTGTGATATTTCTTTTTTCCTATCTTTGCTACCTAATAATCCCCACATAAGACAAATTGTCTTCATGGATTATCTTATTTGGACTCTACCCCTTCCACTGAAAGCTGAGCTTTGCTTATTACAAAGGAATCCCATTTTCTGTCATGCTGGCTAATTCCTCAGGCAATATGTGGAAGGATTTCACTATTCCTTCCTGATCCTATTATTGCCTTAACTATCACCTCCCTAGATCTTCCATTGGTCTTTCACTTCACTACATATCTGAAATATATTGATTTATATATGGAGTATCATACACCAACATCATTTACATCTTCATTATTTTCCCTTTCTTACTACTAATAGAATTCTTAGCAGTGGCAGTATGAAACACTGATCCTCAGAGATTCTACTGGACAATTCCTCCTGTAATGACATTCTGTTTGTCACCATCCTTTTTCTACCATCACCCAGATTTTCTCCAGTTTAAAATGTTAAAAACCAAGCCAGTTTCAATTATTTGTTGTATGAAGCCTCTTGCAGATATGGCATTGATTATTTTCCTAACTCTCAAACTATATGCTATTTATCCCAGGCTCTACAGCACTGTTTAAAAAACATCCAAGCAGAGTGAGGGAGAAGCACCAGAATCAAGGCAGTGGCAGAGTACAGGTCTGTCACACCATATTCTCAGTAAATTGGTTGCCTTCTGAGTTCTTATGTGGTTCTGTCCAATCCATTTCATGGTACATTTTCTCACCTTCATTCACATCCTAGCTGTCCTGTTAAATGAGTTTTGGGGGTTAATACATCAGTATGGGGTACATTTTTTGCTGCTTACTCTCCTCAAAAGACATGTGATTTCTTCTTCATGTATGTAAAGTCTTTTTCCAGTCTAACAAGATGTGACAGAGACTGTCACACTTTGAAAAGGGGCTTCAGAGTGCAAGATTCCTGGGATGGATGGAAGGATGGATTCCCCTTTGTATCACATGTTGAGCATCCTGGCCCTAAATTTGTCTGTGGCTCCATTCCCTATCAAAGGCTGTTTCTACCACTCAAGCAGAGAGAGTAGTCCAATCTTGAGTAAAGAGTGAGTTGAAAGGGCATGTGCCTGAAACATAAAGATGAGGACTTCAGTTCTCCAGGCCTATGGGAATATTGTGAAGGCACACAGGGCTTGTGCAGCAGAGGCTATGTACTTGGTACAATAAAAAAACAAACACAAAACCAAATAAAACCATATTTGTACAGCTTCCAGTCTATTTGGTACTGCAAGTATGTTCCTATGTTGTAAAGTCTCAGTTAATAGGTTCTCTTGGGCTCGTATGGATCTAGTACAGGTTTTTCTTCCTAGTGCACTAAGTCCTCTGCCTGAAGGGAAACAGGGGCTGCAGCACAATCATCCTTAGTGAGAATCATCTTTCCACATTTACCAATTTTATTAGAAACTAACATAAAATTTTTCAGGTGGAAAGAGTCTTCTGGAATAACTAAAATTTAAATTGAATCATCAATACAATCAAAATCTGCATTTCATTTTTTAAATATTTTTTACTTACATACTACTGAAAGTTTCTTGATTTTATTCCACAAAATTTGCTTTTGAAATATAGAAATTGTTGCCACCCTGAGGATACAGAAAGGATTTTGTTATTACTCTGTTATCAATGATATAAAAAAAAGTCAGACAAGCAGAAATTCCCACAGAATTCAGCAGTTCAGTTATCACTCTACTTTTGTTTCTCGCAGCCTTTTTTCTTTTCTGTCATTTCAACATGAACTTTATTAAAGGTGCAATTCCCTTCTAATTAGAGGTTAGCCAGTACAGAATCATTAGAGGTGGGCTGAATGTTATATTCTAGTTCTTTATTGGCTTCACAATGCCTGGTGTTAAAATAATTAGAAAACATTTAAAGGATAAGAATGTTTGCAGGAAAGAAAATGTTAGCCATGTAGGGACATTTTGTATGATTTCAAAAGGGAGAGGGATTTTAAAAGCTTGTCCGTGTAAACACTTCTCTGCTATATTAAATCTGACTTTTCAGATTACACTGCCATTTTAGCACGCCACTATTATTATGTTTTGTGATGATGGGAAATAGAAAAAAGAAAAGATTGAGAGGTTCAGCAGTACCCAGATACAGCCTCCAATTTGTTGCATGATTTTTTTGGATCTCTCTTTCCCTCTGAATTTCCCTTTTCCCTGTACTGAAGAGAGGCGATATTAGTACTACTACTACAATACTACTACTACTAACCTTCATAACTGCTCCTTATGTAACTTCTGATGTCTGCACTGATAAACAGTAAGTGGTAGCAGCACATCTACACAGTGTAACACTGTGCATCATAAAACACCAGAACTAGCTCCAACCAGATGAGATTAGGTCTAGTCCAAGTGTGGATCAGCTTAGTGCAATGTATGTCATAATAAGGCTATAAAGCTTTCTTCAATCAGGCCTCTTCAAAATTTGTAGTCATTATTAAATTGCCCATCAATTCCCGCTTTCTAGAAATGTCCTCGATTGTTGGTGTTTGCTCTGCCTGTGGTATATCTCAAGTGACTTTATTGTAGAGAAGAACAATTGGTAAGCCACAGCATGCAGAGGAAGAGGAGGAGGAAGTGATCGTCTTTCAACACATGGAAGTAATAGTATCATAGAATGATTTGGGTAAGAAAGTCCATATTCATCTCCAGAAATTCTCCCCTTGGCAGCACAAGATGTTTCTGTGTACACTTCCGTGCAAGCTAGCCATGATTATTGCCTTCAGAAAGAAAGGCATTATACACCAGAGTACCAGTAACCCATTGAAATAAAAAGAAACATTGACTGTATAAATCTATGTGCTGTTTTTTGCAGCAATGTGTATGCAAATAGAAATCAATTAAGGCTTTGGAAAAACTAGATGTTTGTTAGTGTCTCTAATGGATATAATTGTGTCTGAACATTTGACATAAAAGTAAAATAACTGTAAAACAACTTATTTAATATGAAAAGGTCACGTGGTTCCATAAAAGGAGCATTAAGAGCAATTAGCCTCATACGTTCTACTTAAATGTTTACAGTCCAAGCCCAAGTAAGGGCAATCTTTTCCCCATCCATCTTTAGATGTTAATAAACTAAGCTGTATTTTACACATTTGTAGAATTAATGCAGGAAAATAATGCATATATAGTGATACTAGAACAGAGCTGTGAGTGAACCATGCACCCAGAATATCTAGCATGAGGGAACATATGTAATTAATGAGTACATTTTATGAATATGGGTATAAATTAAAGAGCTTACTGATAAAGGGCATGCTTAAGAATTTAAATTGATTTCAGGAGAAGAAATCTCTGATATCTGTTATTTGTTTTGTCTCTTCTGGACCAAAATTATTGGGACAGTGAAGTGCTGTGTTTGTGTGATAGAAAGCTTATTTGCTTTTTTCAGTCGAGCCCAACCAAAACAAAAGAGCTACTTAATTAGGTTTTGCTGCTGTTACTGAATGAGCAAAAGCTGCTCATTAATATATTTCATGTGACTATTCAGACAGGCAGAGAGTTTTAAAGCAGTTCTTAGGCTTGTCCTGAAGGGATGGGTTCTGCTGCTGAAAAGAAGGTGTTGAGCATGCCATTAAATGCTCCACAATTTCTGAGACACACACACACATACCTGTAAAATGGCCAGCCTCTTTCTGGAGCAATAGCTGAAGGTGAATAACCTCAAGGAGGTAAGCATGGACAGAGCAAGAATTTCCCTTCACCATCATGTCCACAATTAAATTAATGCAGATGTTACTGCTGATAAAAAGTGGTTCTGACATTTTACCAACTGGTTGTAAGAGCATAACTGAACTTGAAGCCCAAAATTTGATGTTACTTATATTGTTTTCATCAGCATGAAATACTAACATCCATTTACTCAGCACAACATGTAAATGAGAACAAAAGCAGGATCTTAGTGTCTATGGTAAAGATAAGTACAGTAAATCCAAGAAAAAAAATTGTGCTTAGTTGTGTGAAGTTTTTGTCTTTAGAGCAGTTGATTTCGTTCATTCATTCATTCCTTTCTTCTTAGAGATAGGTGCATTAGATATGATCATATCCTAAATACTGCATGAAAATCCATCTGTGCTTTGCATTAGCAATATCTGGTAAGCTTAATTCTCTTGCATCCTTGGCAATGATGTTATGTTAGCCTCCAGTCTTTGACTGAATATAAAGGCAAAGGAGTATTTTATTCTGTGTTCTTTCAAGGAAGTAATAGGCTTATCTTCCAAAAAAATAGAGAGGTCTATTCCTAACTCCTAGATGTGGAAGTTTATTTTTGTCTGCATTTTGATGAATTAGAAAATGTATGTTGTTCGGCTTGGCAATATTTTATCATACCAGCATTTCTCCTCTTTCCATTTTGAGTCCGTGAACAATTATGATGAAAGTCAAAATACATTCCTCTGTTGTAAAGGATACAGTGCCTTTTTCTTACATATAAGAACATTTTAGACCAAGATTAAAACAGAAGGGACATACTGTAGATGAGGAACCTGTATGTACAGTAAGTAGGAAAATTCACACCATTGGTTTCTGGATAGATGGGAAATTCTGTTTTAAGTAAAATATTCTGAATTTTGAAATTAAATTAACAAGAAAATCCCTAATTTTCTCTGAATGGTAAAATCATGTTATCAGTGTAGTTTCAGTTTTATGCAGTCTAATTTTCTACTACATTTCCCCCAGCTGTTAACAGCTGCACTAGAAAATTGTGCTGTGTTACAAGTCATATTCATCTTTCTTAAGTTACACACTCTCAAAAGAGTTGATGGTGGTCTGGGTAAACTCACTTCTCATAGGATAAGAACTTTTGCGATATGAGAGACAAATTCTCTGTGCTTGGTATGGTAAACATCCACAGTCAGGACCTGCATATTCAAAAATGCTTAATTGCCCCAGAAATACTTCTTTTTTATAAATTACACTAAATCTGGCTGCTATGTTTAGAAACCTTGGCTCACACTTGGAAATACATTTAAGCAGTCGAGCTGCTGTAGGTTGGTATTTCTGCTGCATTTTTCTAGGGACCTGCAGCCTTCTCCAGTCAGTTCTATTCTAGCACTCCCCACTGCTAACTCCACCCTCTATAGATCTTTTCACAGAGCATATGGTACGTGGCATTATTCAGCTAACAGACGTGGCTTTCTGATGCCTACAATTTGTTCTGTGCATGTAGGGACTTGTAGTTTATAAACAGAGGTTGGTACCACTTGATAAGGTCATTATGCTGGCTATTTTTGTTATATGTGCCAGCAAACTCCAGGATTAGGAGAACCCAAAGCAATATATCTGACAAAGACCACGTTTTTATATGTTGCTTATTGTAGATGGGCTGTTAAGATTATTTGATTTATTGGCTTTTTATGGGCCCTCTGCTATGCTAGTGTGATGGGTACCTTGGCAGTCTCTTTCATTAATATCCCATAATAGACTATTTATTATGCCACCATTGACTCATGGAGACATATTTTACTTCTCTGCAGAGTAAGTTAAAAAGCAGGATAGATAGGAGTTTAGTGTCAGGGAGTAATAAAAAGGGCTGGTTGCAACTACACCAGTCTGACTCCTGGGTATTCTATTAAGAGTGAGTGCCCACTTTAAAATTCAAGGAAAACACAAAGCTATTGGTCTTCCTTCACAACCAAATACAGCAAATGCAGTGTCAATGGAGAACACTGAAAATAGATAAGTAGACACTGCAAGCTGCACTGGGTAATCCAATGTGCTTAAGATATTGTTTTACATTTTTCTGAACCAGAGGTATGAGGGTGCTTTTGCTGACACAATATGGTTAGTTCCCAGCAAATTCAGTCCTCTTTCCTGCAAAAGACAGTGAAAACAAATGAGATCAGTCCCTTATAAGGTCTGAAAAAAATCTCCTTTCTGTGCTTTTAAATACAAAGACGTTTAATGTGCACCTGTGTTCTTCGTGGGTATGCTGAGATGAGATATTTTAATCCCTTACTGGGAGAATAACAAGGAAATTCTCTATCAAGGATGATAATGTTCAGCAGAATTGAGCCAGATTTTGCTCTGCTTTGCATCTGAAATCTTTGTAGTGGGTAGCTACAGTTTTCATATATTTTAGTAATTTTAATATATTCTAGACATTTGTTTTCATATATTCTAGGAATTGCTTAGGAACTGCTAGTTGAGTTGGGGTTCAGTCATCAAACTTTATCCTTGTTTGGTGTTTTTGGCTACTTCCTCCCAAGTACACCAAAGTGTACTAAGAAAGAAGTAATCATAGTCTGAGATTCCTAACCATACTCTTTGTACTCTTAAAGCTGAACACATCATTAGGCATTTGGAGACCTTGATCCTTTCAGCACAAAGAACTGGAAAATATAAACAAATCAAAATGTATTTGCTAGTTAATCTCCACTGATGTTAACTAATAAACAATTTTTCCTCTACCCAGTAGTAGCTCTCCCTTGCCTTTTTCTTTTTCACTTTTGTACAAACCTTTACAGTTGCAATGATCAATGCAAAAAAATACCAATAGCCGGTGAATCAAGAAATCATTCTTTTGAGAGTTCTCAAACATTCTCTGTAAATTGGGATAACTGAGATCTCCAATTACAGATATTTTTATTTCATAGCAAGCATCCTACAAACTTTTGGTAGTAAGAATCACGTCTTTGGGAATATGGTTCCAATACTTCCCTGTTCTTTATGTATTGCATGATTTCATAACTGCAGTTCTGTTGTCCATTACAAATATTGCCTTCTGCTGGGATTGGTGGGAGTTATATGTCCCTTCCCACCAGCTTTGCTTAATCTCTTGACTTTTATTCTTTGAAATTGGTCTGCTTTTTTCTATAGAGAATTCAATGTGTTAATATCTATTCCCTTACATGTTGGACATAGGAATTTGCCTTTTGAATTAAAAACCACTTTGAATGACAAAGAAATAAACCTAAACAATTTAAGATATCTATTGGAATAAGATATCAAAACTGAAGAAATAAACAAGCAGACAACTGTAAAAAAACAAACACCATTAATTATAATAATAGAATGAGTTTTGCATAATTTAGGTAAATTATAAGATCACTGTTCAAGATAACTTGTAAGGAAATAATATAATAGTAGATGAAATGTTGATAAACTGATCATAAACAATGTGCAGAATATATTAGCATGTGATAAACTGCTCAAATTTGACACCCCAGTGCAGGAAGGTTTTTTTTTTCTCAGTCTTGCTTCTCAGAGAGCATCCAATGCCAAGGTCTAATTGAGCATCTTAAAAAAGCTATCTCAAAAATAATACACTACAAATTGATTACATGTACAATTTACTTTTTTAATTTTAGCTTGATTTCTATGGAAAAAAGGGGTATATGATCTTTATTTTTGTCAGTAGACTACTCTAGTGTTGAACCTGCCTTCCAATCTCAACCAAATTAACATCAGATACATACTCTGGTTTAGTGGTTTGTCATAGCCAGCTCTAGTGAGAGTTCTCACCATGAATTTACAGCATCTCTCTCTTTCCTTTTAGCTCTCTCTCTGATCCAAGGACAATTCCAGTCCAGTTGCCCAGCTTAAGGAACAGAAGGGACATCTTTGACAAATATCCTTTAGCCTTGGAGTCATAGAATGTGTTGAGCTTAGGAAAATAACAGCATTCATCAATTACAGGTTCTCAAAATCTTACTCACTCCAGTAACTATTAGGAAGTATAAATACAGTGACTAAGTCAAAGGAGCCTGGAATTCATATGATTAATTGAAAGTGTCTTGGCTCTGGACAAAAGCCTGTAACTTTTATTTTCTTCTTAGTATAAAAAAACCTTCACTTCTTTAGAGAAATGTTTTTTATGAGTGAATAAAAAACATTTACATAACTTGTTAGTAATATAAAGTGATTAAATGGGATAAAACTTCATGTAAAATTTCTAAAGGAGTATCTTTCAGAATAGTCCAGTTTTCCAGCTTATTTTTAGCTTGCCTTTGAAATACTGTCATTTTTCCATCTGCTGTGGCAAATTATCAGTCAGTCTCCCACATTTCTAATTATATGATGCTCATAGTGGTTAGAGTAATAGGACTCTGAATCAACTTTGCAGTCAGACTTCAGTGTAAAAGAAAAATTATCCCTATGATGTGCAATTTTGTAGGGAATCTCATCATTACATGCTCCAGGCAAGGAACTTTGGTCTCAACAGAACAGTGGAAACAGAGGATTGCATTTAACTTACAAGGGAAACACAATGATCAGGTTCTGACATTTGTTATTACCACAATGTATTAGAATATGAACAGAGCTGTGAATGGAGGGACTTGGTATTGTACTGAATCAAAGACAGGAGTTTTTCTAGCAGTTCTGTTTCTCAGTTCAGGGCTTGGTTGTTAAGGGAGTTGATATAATACCTAATCATCAATTACATAATTTTATAGCACTTTATATCTCTGTGCCACGCAGAAATTAACTAAAATTAAGTAATTTAGGAAATATTCCAACTCTGCCAACTGTAAGTCATATCAAGTTTTATTTAAAGGGGTAGGGAGAGGCTGTTGCTCACAAATAATGCTAAACACTAGCACAGCATAAAATATTAAGGCTGTATATTAAAGAGCCTAATACTCTAATACAGTACATTACAAACATTAATTTTAAGCTAGTGTAAGTCTCTGCATTTCTCCTTTATTCCTTGTGGTATACTAAATTTTGAGTTTACAATAGATGTAATAGCAATATAGTATTGTAAGACTTTCTGTGTTTATCCAGAGGACAAGAAATAAGAACTGGCTCTCTGATATGTTTAGTATATGCATCTGTAATTATTGTAGTGTGAAGTCTCTGTGAGCAGAGGAGGATACTTCCCTAATGCTTTACTTAACAGAGCTGGATTTACAGTAATCATTAGTAGTGATCTCCACATAGAACTCAGAGCACTTTACAAATTTGTACCAGCATCTTTCCCCTTTAATATATTAGAGTAATGCAGTCTCTAATAAGAAAATATTCAAAATATTGTAACCCCCCCTTTGTTTTGATCTCAGATGTTGCTTAACTACATAATGAAGGATTATGGTGTTGGATTGGATTGGCTTATTCAAAACATAAACACTGATAGTAACATCAAATGCATACATATTAATATGAAACTACTGCACAGTGATAATTTTCTTTGTATAGATTTGTATACAAAGACCAACCAGTGATGAGACATTAGCCTTGGGAATGTAGTATGTGTTTTGTGAACACCAGTGCTAAATTGTAAAAAGTCCTTTTCCTATGGGAGTCCTCTTTTACACATACTGCTTCAGAGGAAAAGGTCTACTCTGCCTGCCACTCTAGTAGTATATGTATTTAAGGACCAAATGCTTTTACTAAGAAATACTGAAATTATGTTAGATTGGGAATGTTACATAATATCTCTAATATTTATTTTTATGCATATAACATCTTGTTTCAGTCTATAGAAGTATGCAATAAATGCATCTTTTAGGTACAGTAATTTCGCAATAAAGCCCTTTTCTGAATGCTTCTGTTTGGAGTGGAAATTCTATTATCAGTTTCTAAGAAGGATGAAAAAACAACCATAGCACTGGGGAGCAGAGCAATAAAAGGAACTTCCTTCTAGGCATTCTAGCCATTAAAAATTGAAAATCCTTACAACGACCTGAGCCAGATTACTAGAAGTGGTCTTGAAAAATTACCTGTTGTGTTACTTCCCTGCTAACCCTTCTGTACCCTTGCTGAATGTCTGACAATGTCTGACACCTAGATAGTTAAACTTTGTGATGAAGTGTATGTTTCTTACAGCCCTGAGCCCAGGGAAATGTAGAAGTTCCATGTTACCTTCTCTCTGTGAAGAAAATATTTGTATCTTGGGAAAGAAAGACAGCTTGAAGTACCACTCAACAGGTGGAAATCATATAGGCCTCTATTAAGTTATTTTAAAAAGTAGTGGAAAGCATGGCTACACAGTAATTGAAGCCAAGTCTATTGTATTCTGATGCTGAAAACTTGGTAAACCAGTTTTCCCCTAAGAATAGTCTGAACATACAGTACTTTGGATACTTCAAGAATGATTTCTTGTATTTTGTAAGACAGGCTTTTTATAGTATTCCCAAACTCTTGCAGAACATCCTTTTCATTTGCTCTCTTGTTTTGGGTGGTTTTTTCACCAGTTCTCACTGAATTATGAAAGCATGCATCATTTTTCCTTGTATTCCTCAAGGTTAAAAAGGTAATACTATTGTGTGATCCCCCTCCTTTTTCTTTTTTTTTTTTTTTTTAATTACTGTTTCTTTTATCCTCCAGGCAGATAGATCCTTTCTCCTTTCAGATGTATACACCTGTCTTCTTTCTCAGGGCACCAAGGCCTTAATTAGCTCATTTAATTATTCATATCTAACATATATTAACCTTGTCATTTCTTTATATTCCTTCCCTATTTCATAGACCAACAGAGCTCTTTAGAAGATGGTCAAAGCCATAGCAGAACTTACTATTCTAGTAATGCAGAACTTTTACTGGGATAACATTCATAAGCTAAATGGTTTCTCTTCACTGACTTTTGGGCTGGGTGACACCAGTCCTCCTTTTTGTTGACCAGGTTAACAGGACAGTGACTCAAATTTCTTCTTCAAAATATTGCATATGTGATTTGCTAAGTGAAATAGGAACACCACACTTTCCTGCCTACTTAGTCTGTGTTTTGAGTAGGGATCCTATTGTTTCAGATATCTCTTCTGCCTCACAGTAAACCTATTGTGAGTGTTAGGCTTGTCTCAGCATCCACAGTTTCATGTTAGATTATATCACACTTATTTTATAATTATTAAAATGAAGCCATTCCAATCTGCTTAGCAATTTAACACAAGGCAACAGTCAGAATATAATTTCCATGCTCCAAATGCCCTTGCTCTAAGTGCTTTTATGTAGACGAAAATGCATGTGTAGTAGTTGTGATAGTTAGTATGGTATGAAATGGTGTAGATCACATTGCATTTAACTGCAGTAGCTAAATTTCATCCAACTTTAGGGTGACTTGGTGAATAAGGCCTCCTTAATGAGTGCCTACAGCTCCTGTGTAGAAACAATTAAGAGAGACTGGTGCTTTTAAAGATGTTGAAACTAATAGCTGAAATAGGCATAATGTGAAATCAGATAATTTAAATTCAATCCTATGGCTATATGTGCTCTTCCCATAGCCTGGATCAGGTCAAGAAGCAAATTGTCTTGATCAGCATGTTTAAGGGTCATCCTGACAGTTAATTTGCTATAGAAGGGCCGTGACAGCTTTTTTTAGCCAATTCAGTGTATGAAAGTTATGCTAAGATTGCCACAATACTAAAAATGTTTTAGTGGCTTCCACCACACTCTCTCTTAAGCCCCCTAAAAATAATCCTTACTTACGTCAGCTGCAGATGGCATCAGAGCGATGATTCTAATCACATCATTCAATCAAATGTACTTCATGTATTTATACAAAACTTGCTTGTTTTTTATAAGCTGACTTCTGTAACTCCATACTGTTTGAATAGAAAAATAACATAGAAACTGTATGGAGTTTACATCAGATAAAAATTATGTGCACGCAAATCTTCACAGCAATCTTCCATTTATGGCTCCTAATGTGACAAACGTTTCTACATACATTCTCTAATGGTTCTTATTGTCAAGGATCGCTATTCATACTCCACAACACCAGGCACTTAAATCAAAGTCCATGACTGAGAGGTATCCACTGTAAAGTAATTTAGAGGAGCAGCAGCAATATAATAACTAGTATGAACTAGTGTTCATGAACTGCTATTCCTGGAGAGCAGCATTACAACCATCTGTCTGATACTCATTGTTCCCCACCTCATTCTTGCCCTTTTGTTGTTCTCCACCTTTGAAACCCTCGCCAACAACTCCACTAATACAGCAACAAACTTACTGGCAGGCTCTGCAACAGCTGAGTCCATCCCAGTTGCTCTGTGCCAGTCAGACAGCTGGTAATCTGGGAACAATCTGAGAACTGTAATGTTCTTTCATAGACCAAAAGAGACACTCTTTAGTATCAGCCTCAGAGAGGATTTTTTTTTTACCTTTGCTAAGGCACTATTTGATCATGATGGTTGTTGCCAAGAAATGTTAATATAGAGACAGGAAAAAGAAACCTGAGGGAACCAGTTCGGGAGCAACACTTAAAGAGTAGAGAAGTATTTCCTAAAAGGGAATGAATAATCTTGCAAAATATAAAATTCAGAACAAATGTGGGCAGTCAAAATGTCATACTAATTTCTGTAGTCGATTAAATAATGATGACATTATTTAATTTTAATTAAGTGCATGGGCAAATAAATTTCTAACTCAAGTCTTGATGGTATTCAATACTTTTGGATTTGCTATGCATACAGTCCTTTTCTCTGCTAACTCCTCATGCTTTTCTTAAATCCCATTTTCTTATTATTGTGCTACATTTCTATTCTGCTCCATTTACTCTAGTACAGATTTAGGAAAAGATGAAATAATGGGGCAACCTTGTCAAATCAAGGTGTCCTTTTCTAATGTTGGATGTATCTGTCTCTCCTAAGATTTGTTGGCACAGAGCTCTGGTGACAGAAAAATTATGTTCTTAGAGTTTTAGTTACCTCAGTGCTTCAATTTATATTGTTACAATACACTGAGAGATGCCCACATTAATAAATTATTAAGCCATTTGAACCTCGTCTCCCCCAGCAAGGAGATTGCCCAGCCATTCAGATAAGGTCATCAGTCTGTCTTGCTCATTAATAAATGTTTAATTTTATTCTATATTGAATGGAATAGCTCTAGCAGTGTTGCATTCCTTGGTGATTATATGGGAGAAATTTGAAAGCAAGTTCTTCAGTACAATGAGTTTTTAATGATAAAGGGGAAGGTTAATATAAGTCTGAAGGAAAGCTTTTGCAAGAGATGAGAAGAGAGAAACTTATACCTGACCCAAACTGCTAATGTTAATTATTAACTGCATAGCTCCACATCACATACTTACAGGTCTATGTGAAAAAATGTAATAAATCAAATACGAAAAACAATCAAGCAAAACTTATAAAACTTCTGTGGTTTAAATTCATCACATTCCCAATTGTGAATACGCAGTTCCCAAGGACTCTGATGATTCTTGGAAACACATCTCCTCAGCTTTCAAAGTCTTGCTGTATCTCAGTGGGAAACCTCAAAGCTTTTGAAATCTTGATGAATTTCAGAGAGGATAGGTAACATCCCACCCAGATGATGTTTCTACTGGTACTTAGCCAAATTTATTAAAATTCTGTTCAAAATATGGTGTAATATTGGAGGATTGCATTCCATGTGAATTCTGAGTCTAATCCCTAGGTATAGGCATGGCTCTGTCTCAGGACGACTGCTCTGTAACTTGCTTGCTTAGGACATAATTACCTTTAGAAGCTGCTTCCAAATTCTGTGAAGTAATAGATGTTCTCCAACAAATTAGTATCTACCATGGTCCCACTGTGATAATCAGTGAATTGAATTTTACCTTGGCAGTGCACTTAATATTTAAACAGCAGCTAAATTTTCTGAGTTCCACAGAAGGAAAAAACCCCACATTTGTGACCATTGGCCTGCTACTGTAATCACTGTAAGAAACATGAGATTCTATCTGAAAGAAACAAAATCTGTTTTCACTTCTTCTGTTGACATTATATGAAAAAGAAGAAACTACAGCATTTTTAACAGAAGTGACTGTATAAAATACTGCATCTGCAGCCCAAGTGTCATCTTTGTCCTAGGATTTCTGCCAAACCAGGAAGCTGTTCAGTTGTAATTAACATTTCTCATCCTAATATCATTGTTGATGAGTCCCCACACAGTTTCAAGTACAGCTGCCTGCTACAGTAGTTCATTATGAACACAGGACCTCTGCTGACTCTCTTCCCTTCTGCTCTACTTATCATGGCACTCTCACTTCTTCAAAAGATTCATGTGGTTCCTTTCTTGCCAGGCTTTGTGAGGCAGCTCCCTTGTCTCTTATTTGAAGATCTGCGTATTGGTTTTGGCTTGATCCATTTGAGCTTTGTTGCCTTTAGGAAGTCTTTCATCTTTTGTTTGTATCTGCTGGACTTCATTTCTTACTGGGCTGATTCCACCTAGAGCTACACATCCTTCACCCCTTGTTAAATTATTTGTCCATTCAGTTTGGTGCTCAGATTAGCCCGATCACATCCTGACGCATTTCAGCCTGGTTCTTCTGAAATTCATTGGCATCAATTCTCTGCAATCTCTTGGAAGCTTTGCTAAAACTAAATGGAAGGCTAAGCAATTAGAAGTGATGTAGTGATGTGAGCAACTGTTCTTGAGGATACATTATATAAATGGTCAGTGTGAAGCACAGTGGTAACCACCCATCAAGAACAAATTGCTTAAGAAAATGCAGACTCTGGTTATTTTACTCTATAGTTGTTAATAGAGAAATCAAAAGAACACATGGGGAAAAGAACTTTAATAAATAAATAAAATCAGTAGCTTTCACTACACATTATCTATACAATATTATTCAACTTCTGCTTCTGCTCTAGTCCACCATGAGGGTGGTGAGGCATTGGAACAGGTTGCCCAGAGAGGTGGTGGAGGCCCCATCCCTGGAAGTATTCAATGCCAGACTTCATGAAGCTCTCAGCAACCTGATCTAGTACAGGATGTGCCTGCTTACTGCTGGGGGGATGGACTAGATGACCACTGAAGGTCCCTCTCAGCTCGATGATTCTATGATTATTAGTAAATATTTGATCTAGCCAGAGACGAGAGTATTTGCTTCAGCAACATCCCTGTTTCAAACTGATTAATATCTCAGCACAGAGAAACCAGCTGTTAACAAATTACTTTTAAAAACCTAAGAGACAAATCAGGGAAGTTTTGCCAACCGCCTTCTTAACGAGTTAGCAATATAAGCACAGAGTTTTCTTAGAGTACTTAAGAACAAGAGAACAACCAAATGATGAAGTCAAGCAAACTTGGCTGAATAGCAAGGGTATATGATCTCACAGTAAGGAGATAAAAGTGAAAAGGTGGATGGAGCTAGGTCACATGTCCTCTTTAATGCAGATGAAAATTATTTTATTTTTGCTGCAGTCCAAACTAGGAAGCCATGAAGGAAATGGTGTGTGCAACCTTACTAGTAAGTTGGAAAAATGATCTTTTCTCAGTGGAAATATCTGTTATGTCCAAAGAAGGGTCCTTATGTTTCTGTCTGGCAGCAATGTTCTCCTTAATTATTAAGAAATGTTATACTCAACAATAAAATAAGTACAAAATTGTCCATGGATGAATAGCAATCCAAGTTGCAAAGTGAAATTTTGCCAAATATTGTTCCAGTGAACAATCCAGAGAAAGAGAAATGATCATTTCTGAAATGTATTGCAGGGAGAAGGAAAAAAATTAATGAGGAAACTTCCTGAATATAAATGATGGAAATTGAGATTCTATTTTCATTTTACTCTAAGAGATTTGCTCTAATTTAACATGGATGTATTTAAGACTAAAATATAGACCAGTGAGGACACATAGGTTTTATGTTAGCCCAGATTTTTAAATGTAGATATATGAATTGCTTCCTTAAGCTGTAATGGATTCTGTCATGGGATAAATAATGTTTGAGAAAAGCAAACTTAAAGTGAAATAATATTTTTAAAGTATTTATTTCTGCTCAGGTAATACGTATCTCTAAAAATCTCCAGATGAGAAGAAGAAAAAGGAATATGTCAAAGATCTGGCACCAAAGAGAACAAGGTTTTATAATAGTAAGATAACTGATTTTATTATGCTAGCTCTTAACTAGTCGTGCTTTGTAATTTTTGGCTAGGGAAGGCTCATCAGTTCTAAAGGGTCTACTTGGATCCTTCTGTGTTCTAGTGATGAGACTGGTTGAGAAGTCTCGCTTGCTTAACAAGGACCTCACACAAAGCAATTATATATTATGATTTAAAAACAACCAAACATCCTTGAGTCCTGGATATTCTTCAGCACTTCTTAGGCTTCCTAGTTCAATCATTAAAAAAGCCCAGAATTCTCATCAGAGAGACAAATCATTATGAGGATTTCCTGATCAAAGATACGAGCTTTAATGCAAATTCCAAATGAAATAAGCATTTTCCTCTAAAAAACCTGATATTTTTAGAAACTAAGCAAAAATTTGCATCCAATGTGTATTAGAATTTATCATATTAGAATTCTAGAATACCTGCATCTATTGGAATTAATTTTGAATTAAGTATAGTGGATGATTTCACAGAACTGGAATAAATGGACAGAGGAAAAAACTCCTCTGAAAATCTCAGGACAATGTCTGATAAGTAGGGCTTATACAGGACTCAACAAATCCATCTCCAGCAAATTATACGTCTTCAATGGCATTAGTGGAAATTAAGGATTTACTAAAACACCTCAGATCTCAATTCAACATTATAGTCTGTATGCAGAGCCCTTGTGTCATTGGTGAGTGATTTGGAGAACCATCCCCACAACTCCACAGGTCTCTGGCCTGGAAAATTTTTTTACTCACACAGAAGTGATTTTAAGAATGATTGATGGCACTCAGAAATCGAGAGAAAAAAAAAGATATTTTTTTTCCTGCTATCATTTTGCTTGAAACGATTCTGCCCTGCTGAAAGCAATGAATATGAATCAGACTTATTTATGAGCCAAGGACCCTACAGTGTCTGGAGTCGTTAAGATCTTTCATTTCTCTTGTTCAAATCAAAGTACCTGTCATTCTCCCTTGAAGCTCCTGCTGCTTCGTGGAGCACTCACAGTCTCAGAGAAAAGATTCTTTTCATAAAAAGCAATAAAAATTTGTCATTTTATAATGGGGGTGACTGTTTTTGACAGTTTAAAATCTTGTTTAGACTTCTGATTTCTTTCAGGCATCTGCAAATTTTTGTTGACAAAAAAAAGAGAAGCGTTAGGTTTCACTTTTGAGAGCATGTTTGCATGAAACACATACCTCAAAACTGGTTAAATCCTGGACTAGCTCCCAGCATCTGACTGAGAAAAGACTCCATAATGGTCTGAGGGAGTTTCCCCTGGGATCAGAAAATATTTTTAAAATCAATACATTCTTTCACAGATTCTTACATGGAAAAAGGTCAATTTACAGTTATTTAAAACAGTGTAATGTATTCATTTTTGACCATTAAATCTTTCTTCGAGGGAATTGGGAGGGCTCTGAAAAGTAGGTTACTTCTGGTATGTGCTTCAGACTGTGCTATGGACACAGCTGAAAGTGACATAACGTGCCATGTTGCTTGAGTTAGTGAATATATCCTTTCTTTTATGATGAAAACAGGCAAAAGCCCTCAGATGGAGGAGAAAATATTTACAGGCCTATAGCAGAGATTCCTGTCTGTGTGAAGCTTTGAGATAGATGTGCTGTTAGCAAATCTGGAGACATGTATTTTGTGCCTCTATCCTCTCAAGTGAAGTGAAGCACCTCTTTTCTATGACAGGAAGCTACTGTGGAAGACAGGTGGACAACAAAGCTCCAAGTAAGTTTTTGTCCACCAGAGAGAAGCTGATGTACTAAAACCCAAGACCTAAGGGACCATCAGCTAAGCTGATGCATCATGGACTAACTTAGCACATGAGACTTCACAAGCAATGAATGTGCACAGCATGGGCTAGTAAACATTAGGCTTTTCTGTCATGGAAGTTGCCTTGCTACAAGACTTAGTGGGAACATCACCATGTCTCTTAAAAGCTGTTAAAGTAGTACAGTGACCCTAATGTGGATGCAGTTAGATCAGTGTATCTTTTCCCCTTGGTGTACAAGACTATCTCTGCTGATACAGAGCAGTTTTATAGTACTATTACTGGACCCAAATGGATATGTCTATGTAATAGAAGTAAGAACTCTTCGTGAAAGAGGGTGAAAGCCCATATCAAGCTTGCTTTCTTTATGCCTGCTAAATAAAATTGGACTTTGAAGTAAGCACTGTGTTTTTGTCTATCCACCAAGGCTGAACTGTTACATGTTTCTTGGTGTGGTTTTGGTACAAACCAAATAAGCTCTTTTCCAGGCAATACCTGTGTGGGGTGCAACATATCAGTGCCATTCCCCATGTCAGGATAGGACTGAATCAGGTTCAGTTCCTTTTTTCTCAGAGAGTTTTCCCAAGCCGTTCCAGAAAATTGTGCATCCTCAAGTCTCCCTTGATACCTTCACATCACATGATAGAATATGCAACATATGTCCTCAATTTCATATTTAAAAATTGTTTTAACAAGCCACAGCAAAACCCATGTATTACTGTAGCCTCCCTTATGAATTGAACTGAAAAATGTACATAAAAACAAGTAATTATGTGCTGGGTCCAGATGTACATCACATGGGGCCTAGGGGAGACCTATGCCCAAGAGGTTGCATAGATTGGACAGCAGCCAGGCAGTGCTCTTTGTCCTCGGGACACAAAAATGCTCCCTTGCCCTGTTTCAGTTAACCGCATAGACAGATTGTTACACTTATAGACAAGTATTCCAAATGCCAGAGGGGGATTTAAACCCTCAGCTATGCCAGATCCCCACTACAGGAGGAGGCAGCCTGAATGCAACCCCTCACATTCAACAAAATCACTCACAAAGTTATTCTACAGAAGGAGTTCTGAAAATGAAGTAGCTTTCCCCATTTCTTACCAAGCTGAAACAAATTTTTTAGAGTCATCCTCTAAATTTATTTAAGATTCACAAAACAAATTGTACATTTATTCTTCAGTTTGTGTCTTTCAAATGCAATGCATTTTTAATGTACAGTAGCATAGTGTCACATCATTCCAAAATTTTTCACTGTGCAATAAATTCAAATTTCATTTGAAATAGAAGTTGTGTTAATTGCAAATTAATTCCTAAGGAATTCTACTAATTAGATATTCTAAGCTTCATCTTTGTCCAAAAGAAAACAATCCATGTGAAAAATGAACAATTACATGGCTATTTTTCTGATTTTACTTCTAAATTTTTCCTTAAAAGTCAAGAGGAGGGGACAGTGAGTCACTACAATGGATGTTGCGCCTTGTATGGAAAAGAATCGTGTTAGATAAGAAGTTAAGAGCTCAGTTTGCTCTGATGTATGAGCAGACTGACTGGCTGAGCCCTCCCTGTTCTGAGGAATTCCCCGCTGGGATCAAGAAAAACTGTGCTGTTCTTACGGGAGAGAGCAAGTAGTGCTCCCCAGTCTCCTGGAGAAGATGATGGAGGAGACAAGATTTGATGGAGGAGACAAGATCTTTTGTTCTTTTAATCCACTGTGGGAGCAGGCCTTCACACACCATTTTGGCAGTGTATGCCCTCAAGGCATTGTTGAATCAGGCAAAATTTTGAGTAACACTTTGGCAACATGAAAGTCAACTTCTTACACTTTAGTAATCACAAAGGTCCTGCACTTCCATAACATCTGTTCACAGGCACCTATTGCAGTTACTGCCTCTTCATTAAGCTCCATTAATCCTCTTTTTTTGTGAGGAATAAATTGAGGCACAGAGTATTTAGCTTTAAATCACGCACACAGAACCACAAGTAGGCTGCAGAAATCATGGCTACTGATTTATGTATCAAGTGGAAAAACAAGGGGGAATTCAAGTGGAAGAAATTTAGTTTCTTTTCAAATAATTAGCAGTGTCAAATCAATCATTTGTAGATAAGTGATTTTTTACATGAGGAATATTAGGAATGACACAGGCAAACATAGTCTTTTGGGTTTGAGACACTGCAGACCAGTGTCCAGCACTGCTAAACATTGTTTAATGGGAAGGAGCCTTGTTCCTTTTCCTCGGGTTTCAGAAATCACATTCTTGAAGATATTAAATTATTCACAAGAAATATATTTGTGAATACATGACCCTCCTTGAATTGTTAAGAGAGGTTCATTTGTATCTGGACTGAGAAAGAACAGTTCTGCTGGGTTAGGGAAAAGAGGAAACTTGTCATATTTAATCATAAAAATAAAGGTATAATTTCCTGCAAAGCCAATAGTTGCCTCAAGGAGAGAGGAAGAAAAAAGATTCTATAAAAGATTCTAAAACAGAAGATACAGCCTTGTTTTTACTGTTCCACTATCTTGTTCAATCACTGTAAACAATTTTCCAAGACAGAATTCAAATATTACAAGTTCAGATACAGATAACATACAAGATGAGATTAATGAGATTCACCTAATTGGGCTAGATAACATACTGACTAGCTAGGCATTTTATGGTAGTGCTGATAAACAAGATCAATAGTACAACCAGAAAAGTGGAAAACTGGTAGCATCATCGTTTATCTGCCATGTAATGTAAGTACCTGTCAGCATGTTATATCTCCAGAAGTGCAATATTAATCCATTCTCTACACAAAAATCCAGAAAATTCACTTCACTGCAAAATACAGATACTCTCCTTTTACTCACAGAAGTGCTTTCCTAAATCTTCATATCCAGAAGTGGGAGAAAATAACGCAGTAAAAATAAAGATGTAAAGAGAAACAGCAGCAAGGGTAAACACAACACATTTACAATAATTAAATACTGTGAACAGTAGAGTATTCGATGGATTGAAGAAAGCAAGCACTGTAGCAAGTAAAAAAATAATTAACAGAACAAGGAAGAGTAATAGCAGTTTCCTGATGAGAGTAAGCAACAGGCAGAGGAGGAAGAAGCAGTTCATCCTCTTAAGCATGATAGTGGGATTAAAAATAATGGCATTAGACATTAAATAAACACTTTGGATTCATTTAAGGAATGGAAGTGGAGATTTTCTTAAATCAGAGATCAAAATCAGAGGGATAATATACAATGAACTAGAAAACACAGATAATACTGGAACTGTTAGAGAGTAGATCAGAGAGTCTTGGCCATGGAAGTGCACATCTGAATGGCACTGTTTAAAAAGGAGCCTCAGTAACATGATAGCAGACAGATAACAGGATCTGGAAGCTAAAATTGCATGTTGAAGGCCTTGGCTCGGTATGTGCCAGTGGATGAAACAAGGAGCATAATTGTGGAGAGCAGTATTACAAAACAATTTCAACACAATCATATAAAGTCAAGTGCATGCTCTCCACTGGCACATTTCATTCAGTGGATTTCTCTTCAGCTCTGAAAGAGTAATAAAGAATGAGAGAGGACTCAAAGATGTGGGTGAGAATAATGAGAAGCTGAGAAATAGACTCAGATCAAGCCCAAAGGGAAAATGGCCCCCTTAGAACACACAATTTGACCAGAAAACTTAATCACTTAAAACTTAATCACTTAAAAGACAATGTAGACAAAACACATAGTTTTCACTTAAAAGTGTCAAATATGTTGATAATAACAACTCTGTGACTAATAAAAACATATAGAAAGGCAAGAATTTGAAAGAAAACTTAAATTTCTGGTTTTCAGGGCACAAATCAAACTGTTAGAAAGAAATTTTCTAGTGTCCTTTTTTTTCACCATCGTCTTAACATAAATGCTTACTTTTTAAATATACTCTATGAAACTCAGTTCTGAAATGCACAGAATTCTTAGTAGGCTTTGGTTTATGAGCTAAAATAATAACACTAAAGCAGCTTAGATTTCTGATGTGTCTTGTAAAGACCAGTTGCTAGAGTGACATAGAAGTTTCAGAGAAGCCTGGAATTTAGAAGATGTACCTTGTGGACTGATCATGAGGAAGCACAGGGTGTCCTTGTATCTAATGGAATTCCGTTTCCATCTCCATAGACTAGTTTGTCCAAAAAATGCAATACCACTGTCCTATCATGTTTTGTTAAAATTATGTAGAAGTCCGAATCCTTACACAGTGGAGGATAATACAGACTAGCTGCTGTGCTGTGTGATTCAATTCCATGGCCAGATCTTTCATAGATAACCTTATCCTCAGCTTGTGTCTAGTGCAACACTTGTGACAAAAACGCCATGGATTTTCTATCCCAGTCCCTCAATCCTAGCTGGATCCTTCAGCAGCAATTAACATTCAGATTGCACTAGAAGTTAAGAAAGCTTACCTTGTTTCAGTCTAAAGGTGGCTGAAGCTTTCCTCTCCAGTGGCATCAACTCAAAACACTGCATTTTGACTGTTGTGTTGCTTTAGCTGCACCTTTGTGCTGCCTGTCAAAGTGCAACTACATCGCATATTTTGCTTTGCAAAGCTGACTGCTTGATTTCAAACTTATTATCTCTCATTCATATATGGGAGAGTGATACCTTGCACTTCTAAAGTTGCTGTCACAACCTGTTCACATTTTATCTAGTATCAGAGCTGGTTTTACAGCTGCAGGGGTTGTCCTTATTGGTAAAGCATGAATATGGGGGAAATGAATGAAGCTGTTCACCTTCTCAGGTGCTCTTTTCCTGGAAACTTTAGAACGAGTAACATATGTAGCCTGTCTCCCAAACCCCAACCAACATAAACCGCTGCAAAATGTTCTTCACTAACATGCTACATTTGACACATGATCTACAGGGATCATTGATCTTTTTTGTCACTGTTAAGGACGTTTCTGCAATAACAGATTGTGCTTACTTGACAACATATTTTCCTGCCTTTCTCACTTTCTCTGGCTCATGTAGTTCTCTAAATACTACTCTTGACTTTGATTTTAGGAGGAACCACTATGTGTAAGAGGAGCATGAGAGCTTTCGCTTCTCCTGATCTCAGTTCTATGATCACTAAGCTACTTTTCCCACTCCATTACTTCTCTGGTAGTAGACTGACAGAAACAGTAGAGATGCCTTGAGGTTTGAGATGAGGCAGGACCATTTTTTTTCCAGTAATTTTACTTTTCATGTATGTCTCTACTAACTGATTTATATGAATAACAATTTGACAGGCCGTGAGCACCTCTGGCAGGTAAGGTCTGAGTGGTCTGCAGAGGAGCTTCTGCTTCTGTGTATTCCTAGAACAACCCAGGCCAGCTCACTTTGTCCTCCTATGAAGGTCAGAAGCAGAATCCATGGAAGAGTCACATGTGTGAGGAGGAATAAACAGAACAGGTGACCCAAACCCAACCAACAGAATGTTGCATCCCACCTGCATTGTGCTCACTATAAAATCCAAGGGATCAAAGGGCTCATCCTCTTTCTTCAGTGGCCAGGATATGAAATGGACTCTGTCTGTTCATCTGCCTTTGATGCCCATCTGACTCTTTCTGACTCCAGATCCAGAATACATGTGCTGTCAGTCACTGAGTGCAGTCTGGGACTTTCCTAGTGCTTGCTGGTGGTGTGATCATCATCCTAGTAGCCGGATACTGTTTTGTATCAATTGTATCTATTTCATTTTTTTTAATTGATATTATTATCTTTCTTTTTTAGTGTTAGTATTTTGTTACAGTAGTTTTAGTTTTCTTTTCAACCTGTAAGTCTCTCTTTCTTATTGTCTCTTCCACCTCTGAAGGGAGAGAAATTTAGAGATCATCTGTCATTTGGGCTGGCCATCCCAGCCCAAACCACAAAATATTTGCTTTTCCTATACATTCTCCATTGTATTCACTTAAACAAACCACAAAATTGCCATGTTGCTTCAGCTGAGCTGTAAAACAATGGCATAAATTCACAGAGTCTCAGAAGGGTTGGAGATGGGAGGGACCTCTCTAGGCCATCTGGTCCAAGATCCCCTGCTCAAAAAGGGACACCTAAGGCCAGTTTCCCAGGACCACATCCAGAAGGCTTCTGAGTATCTCCAAGGAGGAAGACTACACAGCCTCTCTGGACAAAATGTGCCACAGGCTGTTCACTCTGACAAGTAGTGTTTCCATGTGTCCAGCTATTTTCCTGTTCTCTCAAAGTGAAAACAGGGCAGAAGGAAGATATTAAACTGGACAGCCCTGAGCATGATTTCTTATACGTTTTTTTAATCCCACCATTTTGTTCCTCTGCCGTTTCTCTCTCTAATGATATACAGGTGTACCTTAAAAAAAGAGTGAGCACAACACTGCCAACAAATATGGAAACATGTAATGACTGTTTCTGAAGTTACTTATTTAGTGGGTTGACTTGATGATTTATTTAAATTCAAGTAAAGCAAAGATTAAAGTTTGATATTAAAAAATGGGCTCCTTATTACAAAAGAGTCACATAATTTATGTTTGTTGATTTAGATTTATTATTGGCAGACAAAATTCAGTATAAATAGACATAGCTTAATAGACAGAATAAATAAACAAGGAGGGAATGTTTCTAAGTAAAATGTTAATGTGGGAATTATTTATGGTAAGACTGAAAAGAGAGACAAGTCTTCTTACATACAAAAGAAGAAAACTGACAGTGTGAACTGCTAGGAAAAAATTAAAAAAAGAAAGATATTTTCCTGTTAGTAACTGAAAAATTGATTTGTACAAATAAAAAAAATTATTACAGTTTATCCACACTAGATACAAAGTAATTTTAATAACAGCTATCAGTGTATTTGATTACTGCTGTCTTCCTGAATTCACTAATTTTGCTTGAATAGGGAAGTTAGAGGACCAAGCTGTGAAAAGACAGGCAGAATGTAGTAAAGTGGCATTAATGGACATTTATACAATTGATGTCATCAGTGGAAGCCATTCCTTCCCTTTAGATTTCCATGGGTTAATTATTTTTACTGTAAAATCTGTTTCCATTATCGATTTGTGTGGCTTTGATCTGCAGCCTTTGACTCACATTATTTTGCCTTCTGAGAAATTAATGGCTTGCACAGTAACTGCGTTTTGTTGGGGGGGGGTAATTGGTCTACTTTTTATAGTACTTATACACCACCGAAAATTCATCTGTATGGGTTTGTTTTTCAGAGATAGTCTACACAGTATGCCACTTATTCCCTGAAAGAGCATTTAGTGAGCTCCTAGTCATGTCTGGCAATTTTCCATGTCCTTTTCAAAAAACATTATTCCAAATACTTGACCTGCACAGCCTTCTGCATCCAAAATGTAAAATTAAATTTTAAAATGTCTCATTGCTAGCTGTGATTTAATGAGCCAGTAGTTAACTTTCACCCAAAATTTGTACAAAATACTGGTCTACAGATGTTTGGATGACAGAGCCACTTCTTGTGGACTTGAATCTGTTAGTGACCCTTAGGGCTAAGTGTGAAAGAAGCACTGAAGTACTCAGAAAATAAGTTATATTTATAATTCAAAAGTAGCCCAGCCAAGAATCTTCCCACATACCTCTGCCAAAGCAGATGAAAATGAGAAATGTAAAGAAAACATATTATCTATCTAAAATTATATTTTCATACCATCCAAGCTGCAACAGCCTCACTGGGAAGGTTACTAAAGGGACAGAGCTTAACTGAAGTCTGAGAGAATATGAAGTACTGCTTAAGTCAGTAACAGTAAGAACAAGAATTTGGGCAACTTTGAATCAACATAATTTCTTGTAAACATCATTACATAAAAATCCATTTGGGTAAGGAGGCACAGGTCCTTCAAATAACCAGTCTATAATAATTAAAAAAAAAAAGAACTAGGAGAGTAGAAGACTGTAAGTCTGGGAGGGAGCATCAGATGATAAAGTTAAGTGACTTTTGCAGCTTCCAAAATTTTGTTTGCTCATAAGTTCAGTAACTGGTTTGTCTATTTTTATTGGTAACAGTTCTCTGTCTTGGTGAGAAAAATGCCTAGATCCCTACAGACTTTCTAAGCCTTTTTCTCTTCCAAATCCATACTTTCTTGTGCACACCTGTACTTGGGAAAATGTTTGAACTATAGGCACGTGGGATCACTTTCATTGTGGTAATATAATGCATTTTCCTGCAGTACCTGAGTTTCAGGCTTATTCTTACGAAAACATTAAGAAGAGATGAAGAACTTAATGAAAATCATCTTCCTAATGTCTAATTTAAACCTGTCCCACTCTAGTTTAAAACCGCTGCCCCTTGTCCTGTTGCTGTGTCCCCTGGTAAACAGTCCCTCTCCTGCATTCCTGTATGCCCCCTTCACCTAACGGTAGGTCCCCCCAGAATCGTCTCTTTCCCAGGTTAAACAGCCCCAGCTCTCTCAGCCTGTCCTCATAGGAGAGGTGCTCCAGATGTCACAATCATACTTGAGGCCCTCCTCAGGACCCTCCCCTTCTTGTGCTGAGAGCTCCAGAGCTGGATGCAGTACTCCAGGTGAGGTCTCACAAGAGCAAAGGGGCACAATCTCTTTTGAATCTCTTGATCTGCTGGCCAGAATACAGTTGACCTTCGGGGCTGCAAGTGCACCCTCCTGACTCATGTCTAGCTTTTCATCCACCAATACTCCCAAGTCCTTTTTCACAGAGCTGCTCTCTACTACACCACCTCCCACTTTGTATTTGTAATGAGAATTGACTCAGTCCAAGTGCAGCACCCTGCACTTGTCCTTGTTGACCTTCATGAGGTTTGCTTGGGCCCACCATTTTAGCCTGTCCAGGTCCCTCTGGGTGACATCCCATCTATCTGGTGTGTTTCATGCACCACTTAGTTTGATGTAATTCATGAACTTGCTGAGGGTGCACTCAATGCCACTGTCTATATCTTAGATGAGGATATTAAACAGCACCAGTCCCAGCACAGATTCCCGAGGAACACCAGTCATCACTCCTCTCCACCTGGCTGTTGAGCCATTGACAGATATAAGATCCAGTTAAGTTTATGAAGTTCTTCAGTAAAAGTTTATATTGAGACTTATGTTAACTTATTTTCTCTGTTACATTTGTGTGCAAGAAAAGAGGATGCAGGGCAAAGGTACTTTGAGGGTAACATACACTCAGTCATGGCAACTAAACTCAGCTACTGTTGCAAACATTCCACTACTTATCTTGATGTTGCCAGCTTTCCTGTTTCTAAATTGGCTTGATTAAGTTCATAATTGTTAGAATATATGCTTCATAAGCAAAGTTTGCATTGATTAGTAATACTCATCCACCAGAAGTACTAGTTTCATTGGCTCTGGATATGATTTTAATCAATACATATGTAAGCTTTATACTTTGTGCTGCATCCATGTGCTGTTGAACTTTAATTTATGGAAAAGATTTTACAGAAGACAAGCATGAAATTGAAAAGTGTAAAATGAGCTAAGGTTGCTACTTCATCACTTTAAATAATACTGTAGACCTCCAATTATCCAATAGGAGAGAAATGATAAAGGCCGTATATAATGCCACAATAGATTTTACACAGATAAGGCAATGTTTTACCTCAAAGAATAAATCATTTCAGTTCTTCCTAGAGACCAACACAAATCTTATGTTAATCCAGCAAGGTTTATCACAAACCAAAATGGTATGAACTGTATATATTACTTGTTTCATTAAAATCTGATTATATTATAATGTAGAAATCTAATTCCTGTAAGTACCTCATTATTCCTTATTTCATCTGCCAAGTGAAAGTACATTTTTATTGTAAGAGTGAATTAAGCTGAAGTATAATAAACAGATTGATAACCTGAATGAAAGTCACACTGTGATGAAAGTTTCATTCTGAAGAAATGTAGAGATGTCTGTGTTAAATGATCCGTGATTAAGTGTACATTTTTATGTGGGTCACATGATTCTATTACAAATAAAAACAATTTAGATAAAATTATGAACCTGATCTATCTCCTCAACAACAATTTTACCCTAAACTAATGCTGATGACTTTATGAGATTTTTTTACCATCTGACATCTAACCAGATAAAATAAGAATATGGCTGCTCTCTGAGCAATTGAGTACACTTAAAACTTGCTGTGGAATTAAAAATATGGTTTTATTATCAGTAATATTTTTCCTTTGATTGCAAGCCTGGAGTCCTTTTATCCAAATACCCATTTCAGCTGAAACCTACATATCATACCCACTGCTAGTCTTTAACTGCCAAGAATTCCAAGAAAAATGGAATTACAATTTGTACACAACAAGAATAATGCATTAATTTATATATTCCATGACAGGACTTATTTTTGACAAACAAAAAATAAAATGATCCTTTCAATTGGAAATGCTACTAATATTCAATATTTTTTCCCATCTCCCATGATGTAGTTGGGATTCTGTGTTTCATGACATAATTGTGCACTGCTGTGCCTCCCTTCAGTCCTTTACCTCATTTGAATCACAAGGGTTGTATTTAGGAAGGCAAATGTTTTCACCTATGGATGATTAGCTCAGACTCCTTGATGTAATCATTTGTCTTCCTCCCTTTTTTTCTTCCTTCTGTCTGGAGATCAACCATTATATATATATATATATATCAACCAGTCAGGTAAAAAGAAGCAAAGTTACTCATCTGCACTATTGAAGCATATCTTTCTCCCATATGGTCATTTTATGCAGCCAGAAGACATATTTGAAGGGCTAAACCTTGTGGCTATTAGTATTTTTAACTACACTTTGCACTCTTCCACCTTTTCAGAGGAATGATGTTACAACACTAATTGGTTGGACCAACAACCATCCACTACATGGAACATCTATTCAAGTCAAATAATCAGAGCTTTATTTTAAGTCATAGCATGTATTTTGCTGGTCTGAAGGCTACTAATACGAAGATGGCATTTTTAATATTTTGCTTTCAAAGATAATTCATTCTCTTTGCGTTAAACTTCCACTGAGATGATGAGCTGCTTGCCTAATTGAAGGGCCTTTAAAATTTAAGGTGATAAAACTGTTTGATCTTTTCAGATATGTAAAATATTAATCAAGAACAAACCTCTAGTAAAGTATGGACATTGGAAAGGGAGAAGGAGAAGTAAGAAGATGAAGATTTTCATCTGACATGTATGAATGACATTTCATGGATATGACTTAAGCAGAACTAACTCCAGGTGAAGTTCTGTCTTAATTTTATAGTGAAATATAGAATAATAAAAGAGAATAGAATATTCAATAGAATAAGGTAATTTTTACACTTGGGCTTTGTTGTGAATATCCTCAGTCTTTATCTGAAGTAAAATTTGCTCAGATCCTAAAAAATTAAAGCTTTCTGATGCTGAATTCAGTCAACAATTATATTCAGCACATGTGATAATGCATTTATATATGTGTATATACATATGCAGCCATGTAATATTAACTCCAAATACATGGAGATCATAAAAACACCCAATAATACATATAGTAATTTAATATATTACTCATCTAGCAGTGTTTTTCCCATTGTATCAGACTGTAATATGTCAATCACTTCATTAGTTTCTGTCATAGTGGTCATAGTATTTAGTGCTTCTCTTAAATGTTCTGGGAAGAACATGAAAGGAAGAAAGGTTTAAGGTGGCTGGAGAGGAGAATCTGGAAGAGGAATTCCATTATTGTTACCATCTCCACCACTCTCTTTCATCTAATGTCATCTCAAATACTTAGAATTCCAAAACATTTCATATCATAGTTTTACAATTGTTAGCTTTAGAATCTTCCCTTGACTGTATAACAGCAATTTCTTAATGTTACCAGTTGCCTAAACAAGGTGAATCTTGAAGGACATTAAAGATAGAGAGGAGGAAATATCACCATCTGAGCGATATCCCTCTGTGCAGGATAGCGTGATAATCATCCAGTGACAGACTCTCAATTGGGCTTCAAGAAGAGAAAGCAAAAGGTGCAGGTTATGGTGCAATTGGTATTTTTAATAGGCACCAGCTGCTTTGAAGTAACAGCTTGTGAAGACAGTTCTGCTACTTTTTGATCATCATTCTTTCAGTCAGAACTGCCTGAAAGTTTATATATCTGTTGTATCTAATGAATATAGGTGGAAAGATTACATGTCATCTATAAATACCTAGACTGCCTCAGTTGTGTTAGCCATCTAATCACCCTGGATAGAAACACTAAGGTCTAGGACAGAGTGCTGCAGCAGGATGGGCAGAGGGCTGCTGCTTTCATTGTGGGGGGCAGGCACACTATTCACCCACTAAGTAGCCTTTTGTTTCTGCTCTGGGTGGTTTTACCAGATATAACATCATAGCTGAGGTGAAGGTTGCAATTACCACCTCCATAATCTGGAGCATCACTCTGCATTTTATCTGCAGATTATCAACAAAATAACCCCATTCTGTTGACAGCTGAACCTCCAACTTTTCCGTTCATTTGGGGTTTTGTTTTTGTTGTTGTTTTAGGTTTTTTTAATTAAAAAAAGCAGTCTATTTAGAGATTAAGAGAAAATCCCAAACTGCATAAAGGTTTTGAATATTATTTTTTTGTGGCAAGCTACAGACATCCTATGACTGCCCTATGAAGACAGCCTGAAGGAGTTGGGGTTGTTCAGCCTGGAGAAGAGGAGGCTCAGGGGGGACCTCATAGTAACTTATCAGTACCTGAGGGGCTGGGGAAGGACTTTTTAATGTGATATCGGATGGCAGGACCAGAAACAATGGATGTAAATTGGAAGGGNAACCCAAACTATTCTATGATCCTTTATTTAATTTTAATTTAGCCTATTTTATGATGAGATAAAATAACTTCAAGACAAGAATAATAATAAAGGAAAAAGAGACCACATCAATCTTTGTGTTCCCTCCCTGCTGAAAGAAAATTAACTTGAAGCTAATCAGCCTGATATTCAACTGCTATAAAATCTCCCTACTTCACTACTGAAGATCCTTATGCATTCAGATGTGATTATTTTTTTAGGAAGAAAACTTTTAGGATGGCATTTCTCCTCCATCCATACCCCATCAAGCCATTTGCAAGGCCTGAATGGCATGTGCTAACCAATGGCACTTTATTCTATTGAACCATTTTTCCTTCACCAGAGGATGCTGAGCTCTCATAAAGTTTGTTTAAAAATTTATCCTGTAACCTACACTTTGCTCTAGGTCAGTAAATACAGTATAACTCCTGCTGTGGTCTTTCCATCTTTCCCACGAGATTGCCCTTGCTTGAATTGATTGATTGCATATTTTACTTTATTGGAAGTAATTCTTTCTTATTGATGTCAGGAAACTAATTTCTTGCATTATTTCTTTATCAATGTCATTCTTTTCTTGTACAGCCATTGCTAACTACAATGAAACCTCCTCATATTGCTTATTATAAGCTCCTAGCATGGTGAACTTAATTGTCTCTCCAATTCAATGAAAATTATATTGGGTTCTGTTTGACTGACATTTTTCAGCTTTCTGTAAAACATTGTTTTCGATAATTTTCTAGGGATTAATTTCAATCTTTTCTGTTAGCCAGCTGTTTTCTATTAGTTTGTTGTACATGTGTGGTGATTTGTACAATGTCCAGAGATTTAAATTGATTTCAATTATATATCTCAGTTTCCTTCTCTCCTAAAGCACGAGGTGTTATTGCTACAAATATCTAAAATTACAATTATTTTCTTTCATGAAGGATTTCAACCATATCCTTTGGGAATGAAAATAATTTTTTAATTGAGTCTTCAGAAACACATGCTGGCTCCACTTCAAAACAATTCAGATTTACATAAAATACCATAAATTTGCTGCACATCCAGTGTTTTTTAGTAAAAGAGGGAGCTTTTGATAGCAAAGAGTTTTACTTTCTAGAGTCTAAAAATGCAAATCATAACTGTTCTTTTCTGAGATAGACACATGTAGATATTCTCTCAGATAGACACATGTAGATTTTTTTCTCGTTACTTTCTGATAAAGCCTGTACATTTTCTTCAGTATGGAAGAGAAGCTGAAGTTCTCTCACTTTGTGTTTTCTGTGTGACAACTTAGTTCATTTCTGATACTCACACAATTTGCTGGAAATTGCTTTTACTTCTTGCCTAGCAGCCAGGCAAACCTGATTTCATTACTGCGGAGCAAGCCTGACAAAGATTTCCAACAGCATGTCCTCTTATTCTCCTTAGGCAGGCAGATGACCATCTACAAATAATTCATGTTTCCAAGTACAGTGCTGATTCTCTACTAAATAATTATATCCCCAAGAGCACAAGAACAGCCATATTCAAAGTTCCTTCTGACCCCATACTCTGCCTCCAGTGGTTGTTAAACCAGGCTAATGCAGTGTTCCTCTCTGATGTGTTGCCCCAAACCCTAGAATTATACCAACACCGAGTCCTTGATCATCCAGTGCTGTTATCTCCATGGTGAATGGGATCATAATGACTTTTATTCCTCAGCCTTGCTTCTTGGCCTTTTCATCTTGTGCAAATGTCTGTTGCATACTGAGAACAGACATTTCCAAGCACCATCATTTCCAAATACTAAGTCTTTTTCAACAGTGAAAGTACCTTACCTTTCAGCTGTAGTTGACTTACTTTATAATTTCAGATCAAGTAAGGATGTAGCACAGATGACACATCCTGTCCGGTCTGGGACTGCATTGTCTGCTTTCCTTGATTTCTGCAGAAAATATTCTGTCATTCCTCAGCAAGTTCTTTTGGAGCTTTCCAGCAGTAACAAATGGAAAGCTCTGTCTATTTGCCTGATTTCATTTCAGCTGGATGAGGCTCCAAAATGTCTAATTCATCACAGAAATCTTAGGAAGTGGAAGATTATCAGAAGAAGCAGATAACTCCTGCTTCCAAAATTCTGTAGTCTTTTTGTGTGAAGAGGTTTTAAAGGGAAGGGGTCAGTATCTTAAAGGTGCATTTTTAAATATTTACCTGCACACCTTCTGGCAGTCTTATTCTGAGTCGTATTTGTAGAGCATATGGAAAGTAAAACATAGATCAACAGCTGTGTGCTAATATGTTTGAAACTGAAACTAATATTAAAGGAGTTAACAAAAACTAATCAGGTCTTCCATTAGAAAGACTACCCATTTAATAGCTCCTTCTTTCTTTGTTTTTCTAATAGCTCTTAAATAAAACTGTGTTTAAAAGATGGCTTCATTATACATAACTGCTCAACCAACAGTTTCTGAAAGACATTTTTAATGGAAATTTATTTTTTTTCCTTTCTCAGTATTCCTGGTATGTGAATAGTTTCCATTCATGCGATCTGCAAGTGGATGGTGGAATATTTAAACCAGCCTACAATAGTAATTCCTTTCTGATGTGACACTCTAAGCAAATAATAACAACCTGCTAAAGTGAATGAAAGTTCCAGAGTCTGCAGACAGATGCAGTGGCAGATAATGAATGTCTGATTTGTGATCCCCAAAACTGGTAATAGTCAGTCTCATGCTTTTATGCACAATTTCATTTAACATTATTATCCATGCCTCAGTATAAAACCCAAGAATCTACCTTAAGCATATCTGTCATGCAGATTATACCCTCTTTTCCTTCAAAAGCAAGCTTTTTATCTTTTCTCTGTCTTGTTTTGTATGCTGTTTGTATTATTAAGACAAGCTCTTTCAACATCTGCAGAGCTTTCCAGTGAGAATCAGAGGCCTGTTTTTTCTTGCATGTGACTTTTTGAAACATTTGGTCCCCTAGGCCGCCTTCTCCTTTTCTCTATCCATTTTTGTCTATGCCAGCTCATTTAGTCAGTTTCCTGAGACCAGTGGGTTTCTCTCTGTAACAATGATGCTGACATGACCTTGGTGGAGGGAGACATTCCCATTTTCCCATATCCCGTCAATGTTTAATGGTGAGCAAATACCTGTAGTGTAGATTACAGGAATTACTCACTGCACAAAATAAGATTTTTTTTTTTCAGTGAGGATAGTAACCCCAGATAAGCCCAGAATGCAAGACATACTCAAGCTGAATTTGTCCTGAATGTATATTCAGCTCATAAAACTGTGATTTGAAAATTCTGGGTTTTCAGTAGAAGTGGCCAATCGAGATTTGGACCTCAGTGTGTTGGACATGGAACTTCATCACTGATTCAAGAAGGAACAAAGTGAAGTCTTCAGCTTAAATAATCTTGGGAAAGATGAGAGGACACCTCTTGTTTTTCCAAGTTTTGAAGAAACAAAATACTAATAGAATAGGAGAGAGTTGGTTTATTTGTAGGTTCTCAAAGAAGGAGCTGGGTTGCAGCTTAAAATTTTCCATCACTGAAACATATTTAATTTACGAAAATGTAGTTATACAGTGAGAAACAATGAAGAAGGGACAAGAAAAAGTAATGATCCTGCTTTCCAAAGAAACACAAATAGCAGCATTATTGGTTTTCCATTTAGTTTTAGTTTTCTTGAATTTGTAGCCATAAATGATTTAATCCTATAAAGCCATCATTAGAGTAAATGACACTATAAATCACTGCTTTACAATGGACATCTAAGCAAGTTGTTTTTACTGCCTCAATATTTTGAATTAATTGAATAAAATTTAAAAGCACTCTCCCTGGAGATTTACAACAGAATTGTGTTTGGCCTTTGTAAACAAAATCAGATATTGTCATAAAAAATGTACTTCCAGCTGCTTTATAGAAATCGCCACACACATGAAACCTCAGAGGATTTCTCTTCAATTGTGAACTTGTGGCCTTCCCAGCAGAGAAAAATGAGACAAATGGAATCAGGCCAGTGGTGCTTGCTTTTTCCCAGGCATTGCAGGAAAAGAGCCTTTGTCAGGAAAGCAAAGAAAATGGAGACAAGTGACCAGCATAAAAGTGTAGTGAATTCCCTCATTACCTGTAAAGCACCTTATAATCAAGATTCAATATATAACTGAAATTCTTCAAGAGGCTCTCCCCCAACACATCTAGCATTCTGAGTTCAGAGGCAAAACTTTGCTTATGTTTCAGTCACTCATGCATAAAGTTAAATTAATTTACTCTTCATACTGGGAAATTAATTCTAGTATTGAGTTGATGGGTATGTTGAAAACATCTAAAGGCAGGTAGACTCAATCAATTATTACTTGTATGGGAAAAACTTCTCCAATTAATCAACAATCCAACAGATCTCATAACTATTTTTTAAGACTTCTAGATTTCATATCTGGAAATATGCTCTCCTATGAAAAGTTAAGCCTGAAATTCTCCTTGAAGGGATAGACTTTAGCAGCCGACCTTTGACTCCAGGAAGAACTTTGCTGGAAAAGTTGGCAAGATAATGCCTTTATTTTGTATTTCCTAAGGCCTTTTCTTTTTTTAGGAAGTGATGAATTATTCACACTATGCTAATAAAGTTCATTTGAGTCATATGAGCAATCTCTTGAGTTTGTTAGTCAATTATTTAATAAAGGAATGAATTTGGTCAAGTCGTCTCTTCATTAAACTGGACTGCAATATACTGATAGTTAGACAGCAGAGATGAATTTCAAGGCAAGGAAGGCAGACAGAATTGTTCTGGGAAATGAAACTGCCAGTATTCCTGCCTGAAAGAGCCTGGAGATATTCAGCTGGCAAAACCTGGAGAAAGCCTGAGGTGATAAAAGTGTGCTCACTTCAAGGTGGAAGAAAGCACAGAGGCAAGATACAGCCAAGACACGGTGTTGTAACAGCAGCTCCATTGACAGTCTCTGATGTAAAGCTCCCTCAGCATCTAAAAGCATACATTACAGAGTGGGCATCACAGGGGGCAAAAGAAATAGATGCAGCATATTTTAAAATTATATTCTGCAAATGCATCTATTCTTCTCCCATTGTGAAGCAGGTAGTTGTTTCCCATTTATTGCAATACTGAGAAAATAGCAACAATATTCCCTTTGTTCAGCTCTCTTTCATGTGTAATTCCACCCAATTCACACTTTGAATCAAGATTAATAAACACACCCATTTCTCTCTTCAGATTATCCCAATTTTCCATCACTCCATACAAAAAGTTTGTGATAATTTCCCAGATGAAGCTGTATTTTTACCTAAATGTTTGAGTTAGATGATTTGCCCTAGAAGTTTCTCAGGCATAAGTAAGGACTTGGGTGAAAAACTCACCCTCTTGCCAGGTCGTACTACTCTACAAAGCACACAATGGAGCTCCTTGATTTAAGAATGAGATTCTAGTGATGTAAAGGCCTGGAGTATCAAATTTGGAATGCTTTGCATAGTACATCTACTACGTCTTCCATAGTAACTTGAATTGTGTAACATTCCAATTGTTTGTCTCAAATTTGGGGAGAGTAGTGAAAGTGGGCATAGAAAACAGAGAAGAGACAACTATTTTTTTCTTGATGCTTGCATTTTTGGTGGGAGGTGAAAGAATAAGAGATTAAATCCTCTGGGAAGGAATTTCATAGTCTTGTTTTTCCATTCCTTGCTTTAGTGGGTTGATCCTTGCAGCTGACATTCTCATCATGCCTGAAGAAACTCTGCTGTGGAGGGATGTTATATGACCTCCTGACAAGAAAAGAATTTTTAGAAGTCTTGGTCAGGTGCCAGCAGATCACAATTTTGAAGCAAATGCAACGTTCCCTGGGGAAGTACTGTAAGATGCCTTGGATAGACAGCATTGAACTTGCCTCTGAGTAAGAAAGACATCAGTCACTTTGTTGAGGTTTTCCTCTTTACCAGACAGAAACACAAGGGAATACTCTCAGTGTGAAGAAAAATTTTTATAAAGAGGAAGTCTATATTTTTGATAATTGTTGAGAAGACACTACTGACATTGCAAAGACTAGCATCGATTCCACAGGATCTTCAAAATTATTCTTTCTGAATCAGATCAGTTGTAGTTGGGCTTAAGAGTAGATATCAGGTGTTCAAGCAAAGAGAATAAAAATGGAATTGCTCCTAAGACTGTCCACCAAAACTTTCTGAGCAATCCTAGCATACACTTTGGTAAACAATTTTCTTCACTTGTCTGTACCATTGAGAAGAAGACACAAATTTGCAGTAGGCAGATGAAAGGACCTGACATACGTACAATGAGAGGTATTTTTTCTTGATGTTTCTGACTCACTATTCCAACTGTTGGCTCTGTAGTATGCCTGGTCTGGTTGGAGGACAATATTCAGCCTACTTTTTGCTTGTATGTTTATAATGGTATATCCAAGGTAATGAATTTCTTTTAACATGTTTGTGTTGCTGCAAAGTGCTTTAAAATATTAAAAAGGCAGAAATAAATTAATTCTGCTATTATTTCAACATCCTATAATGTGGATCCTGTGAACTAAACATTAAGATTTCAGCAGCACAGTGGATTTACTTGTGATGATTTCAACTTGTGATAATATGATTCTTCTTACTGCACAGTTTCTGCGATAAAATAATTGCTGAATAATCTTCATCATGCTGGACATAATATTAAATTTAATGTACAGAGGATCACCGACTGTTTATTTTAATATTTGACAGGTAATCAGCATTATCACTGACAATCACTCTTTCTCTTTTCATTCTTCAGTGTATTCTATTTCCAACATCCACTGCTGCCTATGTATCAGTGCATATATGGCCTAGCATTGAGGCTTGTACAATGCATCACTCTGCGAGTATTTACAATCAGAGTCCAGTGCAGAGCCACAAAGATGATTAAGGGACTGGAGCATCTCCCTTGTGAGAAAAGGCTGGGGAAACTGGGTCTGTTTGGCTTGGAGAAGAGGAGGCTGAAAGGTGATCTCATTCATGTTTATAAATATGTAGAGGGTGAGGGTCAGGAGGATGGAGCCAGGCTCTTCTCTGTGACCTCCAATGATAGGACAAGGGGCAATGGGCGCAAGCTGAAACACAGGAAGTACCGCAGAAAAATAAGAAAAAATTTTTTCACAGTGAGGGTGACAGAACACTGGCACAGGCTGCCCAGAGAGGTTGTGGGGTCTCCTTCTCCTAAGACATTCAAAACTCACCTAGACACCCTCCTGTGTGAACTGATCTATGTGTTACTGCTTTGGCTGGGGAATTGGACTACATGATCTCTTGAGGTCCCTTTCAATCCCTGACATTCTGTGATTCTGTAATATAGAACATCTTTGAGACTATAACAGGAAAATTCTGTAAGCAAGCTAAAAACAGTCATAACAATTACAAACCAGCAAGGACAGCAAAACCACCACCCTCAAGCACAGCAGCACTTTCTATCACTTCAGTGAGGAAAATAACTCAAGGGAGGAGAAGCAGCATGTAGTGATTCACTACAGTCATGGTCTGCAGTGCCTCAGTTCACAGGTTGCTAATGAATGATTTATAATATTTTGGAAACATCAAATACTATCTCTCTGACAGCTTATTTTGTGGGATCAAATCCCTAAAGTCCAGCTGCAGCCCTCTGGTTGCAAGTCTTTGAGACTTTGCATTTTGTTCATCCCACCTCTCAGCCATCAGCTTACACTGGTAAGAATCATGCCAAACAATTCATTCTCCAGGCTGACTACCTTTGTTCAGACACATGAGAGAAGTCCCTATCACAAGTACTGAATAAAGCATGAATTTACATCTACTATATGCTTTGACTGTCCTGCCACTCCAGACTCTCCAGTTCTACAATCTACTCTTAAAATATACCTTTATTATGTCCTTGAAACATCTGTCAAGTGCTGAAAAGTATTCACTATACATGCAGAATTCCAGAGGCTTCTGAATACTCTAAATTTTGTTGTTCAGAAAACATAGATCTTATCCTTGGTAAAACAACAATATGCATGCCTAATATTTAATCAATTGAAATATATTAATGTAAAATGTTTTATTATCTCTATACAGCTTCCTGCTACGCTAGCAGACACATTTCTAGAACCATTCATTCCTCTTAAGGCTTATTACACTATTTGTAATACCTCCAATTAAAAATGTATTACATCCTCAGGTCTCTTCATTTTAATATGTTTTTTACTCAACCCATGTTACCATTAAGAGCACAGCATGAGAAGTTGTCTCAAAGTAGCATTCATCTGTGGGATTCATAGGCTGAAATATGTTTCTGATGCATATTTATTCATTTAAAGCAATTTGCAAAGGGTTTTGAGCATTACTGAAAATCTCTGAAAGAGAATCACCAAGCCTTTCTTTTAATTTGAACATCATTCAGTTGTACATCTGAAACTGAATGAAAGATGAGAGGGTGTTCAAAGTCTTTTACCTGCCCTCTAGCACAATGTTCCTTCTGTTTCCCATAGTGATGTGCTTAAGCTTTATCATGGCGGACAGTTGCCTCTTTGCTGGCACATCACCCTTCTGGCACTTCAAGAATGAGGTGATAAAAACTAGGTACTGATTCTGTATGGAGAGAAACTGCATTTACTTTTATCCACCTACTATGAGTCAAGGGAGAACTGCAACATGCCCTCATCAACAGCATGAACGGAAGCACATTCTGAGATGGAGCTGTTTTTTCTCAAGAATCATCTACCAGGAAGTTTCCCAAGTTGAGCCATGCCTGTGCCAACCACAGAACCTGGTGAAGTAATGAAATCCAAATCAGCTTACAAAAAAAAAACCAACAACAAAATTATCAGCAATTTATTTTTCTCACTAATGTCAAAGGTTTCTATTAATATTTAAATTGAAAATGGTAGGATACTCCAGTGTTGCAGGTGATGTTTACAGGCAAGTCAAAGATACTAAGACCATTTAAACCAGATGAAAAGCAAGATAGCCACATATCTTAAGCAAAATGAAGGCAGAACAGGGAATGACTTTCCCAAGGTCATACAGTGCATCAATTGCAGAGCTAGGACGAGAACCCTGGTCTCTCGACACACAACCTAATCAAACATTTCTCAATAGCCAAATTTGCAAATAAAGTATCACATGCATTAAAAATTCTGATTACGTATGGTATTTCCTTAGTGAGCAGAGGCAAATAAAAGATCAATTATTTAAGATCCTGCTTAATAAGCAGAGTATGTTTCAGTAATTACTGAGGCCAACTAGTGGATTGAAGGTCTTATAAGCTACACAATGTTTTCTCATTGTACTAAGAAAGATGTTCTTGATTAGCCCTCTTGTGGTTTGTGTACTCTCCCTTTCCTGTAATGAGTAAGGTGAATGTACATGGTGCTGACTGACACGTGATTCTTACATAGATACAGTTCTTCGAAGCTGAATTAATTAAATTTCTATCAGAAGAATTCTCTTTGTCATGTTTATGTTGATGTTAGAAGTTGTTGTTTTAGCTGAAGATTTGCAACTTAAGTGGAGAATTTAATTGAATTATGTTTAGATTTTTGTGACAATAAAATAGATGAGAGGTATTTGAAGATTAAGTTATTTCTTATCCACTTTAGTTTTCTGAGTATATAAGCATTGTCTGTTTATTCAACTATGATATGATTCGAAGAAACTTGTAAAAACTAGAATCTCTGAAGTCATCAAGTCTTTCTGAATGTGCCTTCTGCAGTGGAATATCCTTTGGTTTGCACTACAATAAAACAGGTAGTTATTTTGAATGTGGGTAGTAGCAGAGAGTTTCCGAAACACCTCAGAAAAACATAAAGTAGTGGTTGGACACCGAGTCTCTTATTCCAGATAGAACTGACTCATAGGTTAGGAGTTTACAACCTTGTGAATGTTTAAGTCCATTATTCACTGTTAAATTTGGGTCAACTGTTGTTCTCAGTCAAGGAGTCTAAGAAAAAGTCAGTGTGGGCATTTATTCAGCGTATTAAATTACATCACTTTTTCTGAGTTACAATCTCCCATTTCACAAGACACCACATCACATAAGAAATGTCAACAAGAGAAATGACAGAAGGGCAGTGTAGGAGACCTGCAATAAATAGAGCAGCCCACATAACCCAAGTCTATCCCTTCCTGCTTTAAAATATAAGCCATGTGTCCTATAATGTTCTATAAGGACATTTCTTGGGGATTAGTGATCAGAAGGAAATGCTGATGGGATGGGGCATGTCCAAAAGCCATTAGATTACACTGATCACTCATTCTCTGGGAATAGCCCTTTGTAAAGAAAATAGATATAAACATTAATGACTGAAAAGGAACATAGTTTACCCATTTACAAGGTATGGGCAGTAGTATCTAATTTTTTTGTTCAGTTTTCCAAGATACATTGAAATATACTAATTTATTTTTTAGATTTCCAACTCCCTGTCTCATTTTGCACTGTAAAACTTAAGCATAAGTTGGAAACATCTCCACAGCCCCAGGAATCAAGGCATTTTACTGTTTTGCTCCTTACTCTTTTCTACTTCTGACAATCTCTGCAAAGAGCAAATTTCAGAGAAATCTTACCATGCTGTAATAGAAAGCTGATAATTTTCACTGAGATATTGATGTGTCACACATTTCTAAAAAAATTGGGTTGCTTTTTTTCTTTCCCTCTTCTCACAAAAAGTTTGTACTGGTGGCTGCACATATTGCACTAACAGTGACTCTGTGCGTGGTGATGTGCTAAAGCTTTTTAGAGTAGTCTCATCTTTGCAAGTTCTTTTCATATTTCTTCCAGAAATTAGTAGTCTATCACTGCACAGAATCAGGAAGAGAAAAGGGAAGGGTAGAGAAAATGTCCCATTATCTCAGATAATTAACATGCTTGGCTGTCTACAGTAAAATGCTACTGGAATTATATTCTGCTGCTTTGCCATCGGGCAGCTACATGCTGATGTCCTGACCTCCTTCTCGTTATCTTTTTTTCTCAATACAAGCAAAGGAGCTTGTCTTGCTGCGGTTCTACTCAGGACAGTTGCCAATGGGATTTCATTATGCAAATACTGTAAGAATGTAAAAACCAGCTTTTCTTAGATCATCTAACCTTCCCATTATACATTCAAGGAAGGTTTGCTTTGCCTAACCAGATATTTACTATTAAATTACCTACATGTGTCTTGACTACCCTAAGTTCTCTTTACTGCCAATGAAGGGAAAAAGGAGCATTTTTTTAAGCTGTGGTTTGTTTTGGTTTAGGTCAACAACTGCTTGCTGTTTTTATTCTTGCCTTTGAAATGTCTATTTCTTCCCAATGATCCTAAGCAATTTACAGCAACCATTTCAGATTATTACATGACTGTTCTGTAGATGCCTATATTTAGCCAAATGCATGGTTCTCTTTAGGGAAAGGATTACACTCTGCCCAGATACCTGAGAAGATCAAGTATTTCTGAAGAAATGAATGAGCTCAGAATACTGGTGTTTTTAACTGACCTGTGTTGTACTGGGTCTTATAAGCCTTCAGGAAAGACATAACCCCAGATCATCTGGATTTTATCAAATAGATTTTCTGTTTTCCATAAGTATCACATGCCCTTCACACCACACACTATGGCAGGCAAAATTATGTTGTATTTCACACTCTACTTCTTCAGGGAGTTTCTAGTCTCTTCCTTCTCTTAGCCTGGCCTCTCCTTCTGGCTATGCTGGCTGCATTCCATTGAAAGCAGAGAAAATTGACTCATTCTTGTATTCACCCAGCCTTAGAATTCAAGAGCATATTCCTTAAGCATCTTAACTAGGTTCCTCTTCTGAGGCCAGCCTCTTTTCAAAGGACAAATGATAAAAGAAGATTAAAATTTTAACTTTGACATTTAAATTTATGTTGAAATTAAATGATTGAAGAAAATGCAGTAGGTGACTAAATTTTCATACTGTTTTCTTGAAAATATTTTCAAAATATTTCCACAGTATATGTTAACAGCTTTTCCAGAGCACCAGTGAAGAAATTTAAAAGCCAATGTTTTTAAAGAAATAGAGTAACTTGGGTTTACTGAGGAGCCTCTCGGAGGAGGGTGGTGAGACACTGGAACAGGTTGCCCAGAGAGGTTGTGAATGCCCCCTCTCTGGAGGTGTTTAAGGCCAGGCTGGACCAGGCACTGAGCAACCTGATCTAGTGGGAGTTGCCCCTGTCTATGGGCAGGGTAGTTGGAACTAGATGATCTTTAAGGTCCCTTCCAACCCAGACAATTCTATGATTCCATGATGCAGCTATGGAGGACCAGAGGTTCAATAAAGACCTCCACAGAGCCTTATGATTTGTCTGTCTCTGCTCCTACCAGGAAAGCGGGTGAGATATTAATTTCAGTTCCAAGGTTTCCATATCGTAACACATCATCTGAGACCTCAGCCCCTGGGTCAGTTGAGACCATCCTTCATGGCAGGCAGCAGCCCAAATTCCAGCTCAGGCATCTGAGATGGTGCTGCCAATCTCTGATTGTGCCCCTCCTTCCCAAAGGGATAGAGTTTTTATTATTGGACATTTTCTGTATCAAATGGTTGCCAAAAGCTACCAAGGACCTCACCACCCATTTAGCCCCATGTCACTTTACTTTCTTTGTATCTCAAGCCAGTTAGTAGCCGTCTCTGGAGTTTCCATCACGCCTTGGTCTGCAGTCTCTAATGCTCTACAAAAGTATGAAATTAAACACAATTGCAGATCAAGTTTCACCTGTTCACCTTTTGTTTTCCAGTTCATCCTGAACTAATATAGTCAAAGGTGGGCAGATATAGTCTAGGTCTTGCTTACCTGAGAGATGCTCTTAGCTACATGCTGTGCCATGATATCTTGTGATCCTGAGTATCGTCCAGTTGCAAGCAGACTCTCAGTAGTAACAAGTTAAAGATACACCCCCATGCCCTGTTCCTGATCAGCAGGAAAAGATTAAATTATCTGCATCTATACTATAATTCTGCAGTTTCCAATACTCAAGGGGATACAGCAAATGTATCAGCAAATTATTGCAGGATTTAATGACAAAAAAGATATAAGTCTATATAGATGTTGATAGAAAGGTAGCCATTTATATCAAAATTGTTCTCCAGTCTCAATTTTCAGATGAGACTCTTTTTTCTTCTTACAAGATTGCTTTTGGCTTTAGCAGATTCCTTAAATTTTTATATTTTCCCNAAATTCTCCATATAGAGAATGTAGAGAAGTGCTGTGAAAAACAAATCATAGTCAACTGCAATGCAGCATGAACCAGACAGTGATCATGCCCAGTCAAAACCAAAGTAACCTATTTCTTAAGTTCTTCTACCCTCATCATTAAGTTTCCTTGCCAGGACATCAGGATGAAATGAAAAAAAGCCCTAAATATTTCATCCATAGCAGCCTATAAAGTTTCACCGACAATAACAGCTGGAATGCGTGCGAGCCCTGCTACACTAATCAAAATTACTCCAAAGGATCTCTGAGGATTACATGGGTGAGAGAATCAGGGACTGATTAGTCTTAACCCTGAACTGATACAGGCAAATGTAAGAGGGTGGGCACAGGCTTTGAGTAGGCTGTTCCTGGCCATGGGCAGAACCACACCTGTGCTCTAATTCAGCACAGAAATAGAGTTACACCAAATACTGCATTTTACCTGCCACTGCCCAGGTTATCTCACTTGAAGTAATCAGCTTTCCAGTATCTTCTTGTTTTTCTTGACATTACCTTTATTTATTTTCAAGCCCTAGCCTGTTGCAGCTTTCCTTGTTTACTGTTTCCTCTTTCACTTTCCTTTGCTCATAGGTGCTTGCTGTTAATAATAACAATTTTAGAACAATCCATCAGCAGCCTGTGCAAGCAAATAACTTACCAAACACTTGAACCCTGTAATTGTGTTCTGACCTTGATTTTACTAGAGGTTGGAGTGACAAGTTCTTTGCAGCCGTGCCACATTTTGTTGCTCTGTAAATGCAATTCACCTGCCTAAGGTGAACTCTACTGCAGAGAAAAAATCAACTGCAGCCACATAAAAGCTAGAATCATAGAATCATAGAACAGTTTGGGTTGGAAGGGACNTTACAAATGTTTTTGATGCTTACTAACATTTTGTACAATGCTGAGTAGTGTAGAATTGCTAGAGGCTGAGTAACAACTTCTATAAATTCTTGCTATTATTAGGCAGAAATCTAAGTCCCCAAAGTCTAGTACATCTGACCTTTGAAGAAGTTCAAATCTGATCTACCTTGAAACAATGNAGCAAGGGCTGCTAGTAGCCTGTGGAGCTTGGAAGTAATCTTTTTTCCTCTGGAATGGTTTGCCATGTTCCATCCTAAGGCCTTGATGCAATCCTGTGCAGCCAGTTATTCAGATAGAACTGTTGTGAACAGCTGCATTCATTCTTTTAAAATCAGAGGTGAGGCTTTCAGAAAACCTCTAATTCAGCACAGAAATAGAGTTACACCAAATACTGCATTTTACCTGCCACTGCCCAGGTTATCTCACTTGAAGTAATCAGCTTTCCAGTATCTTCTTGTTTTTCTTGACATTACCTTTATTTATTTTCAAGCCCTAGCCTGTTGCAGCTTTCCTTGTTTACTGTTTCCTCTTTCACTTTCCTTTGCTCATAGGTGCTTGCTGTTAATAATAACAATTTTAGAACAATCCATCAGCAGCCTGTGCAAGCAAATAACTTACCAAACACTTGAACCCTGTAATTGTGTTCTGACCTTGATTTTACTAGAGGTTGGAGTGACAAGTTCTTTGCAGCCGTGCCACATTTTGTTGCTCTGTAAATGCAATTCACCTGCCTAAGGTGAACTCTACCGCAGAGAAAAAATCAACTGCAGCCACATAAAAGCTAGAATCATAGAATCATAGAACAGTTTGGGTTGGAAGGGACATTAAAGATCATTCAATTCCAACCCCTCTGTCATAGGATACCACCCACTAGATCAGGTTGCTCAGTGACTTGTCCAGCCTGGCCTTAAACACCTCCAGAGAGGGGGCACAACCACTCTGGGCAACCTGTTCCGATGGCTCTCTATCCTCAAAGTAAAGAACTTCTTTCTTATATCTAGCCTGAATCTACCCTCTTCCAATTTACATCTATTATTCCTAGTCCTTCCATCACATATCCTATTAAAAAGTCCTACCCCAACCTTTCTGTAGGCCCCCTTCAGGTATTGGCAAGCTAGTACAAGGAAGACTCAGTGATGGCAGTGTGGGCAATCAAGTTGCAGTATTACCTGAAACAAAGAGAACTTAAAGAGAGATGTGACCAAGACAACTGAATAGGAGATGTGACGGTCTTCCTAATGCTGAAAGAGTGTGAAAGACTTCAAAGTATCTCATTTTCCTCACTTCAGATTTTTGGAATATGAAAGTAAGAAGATTATTAAAGGATTTTCAGTGAGATAATTCTGCACTCCAAAGTCCCTCTACCACTCTCAAACCATGAATAAATGATACCTTCCATTCAATTCAATAAACTGATAAAGTTGCTCATAGGGTGGTATGTGACTTAGGTGTGATTCCTACTGTGCAAGTGACATCCAAAATACAGACTTCCTACTACAATGTTATTAGTACCACCACTGATTATGCAGTCCAGTTAAGAAACATACACTCTTTCTGTGCTTTCCAGACAAGAGACTAGAGACTAATTGGCTGAAGCACACGGGCACTCTTGAGCTGTTTAAAATTAAATAATTCCCCCTTCCTTGGAAATGAGATGGGATGACAGTTGTGAGTTATTGCCAGAAGCTGTTCTAGCAGCCCGAGAAGATACTGAAAGTGAATGTTGCTTGTGTGAGGAGTATTGCACCCTGTGCACCTACATGTATGTATACTTGAGCCTCCATCATGACAATGGTGCACCCCTGGCTCATGTCAATAAGCTCAATGGGGATCATAACTGCTACTCCTCTGACAGAGGGATTTAGGGTTTACAGTTCACTAGATTCAGACTTGTTTAGTTGACACACACAGGTCTAGTTCCATTACATTCTTCTATTTCAGCCACCTTCCAGCTGCCATGCAGGTTGACATCTCCCATGGGATCAGTGATGTATCAGCCAGCCCTGTAAGAATGTTTCACACAGCCCAGGAGAGCTCTGGTAGTTCCAGTCACCAAAAATCCGGGAGGAAAGCAGATATTAGCCCTGTTGGATTTGCCCTGCCTGCTGACAGGAAGAGAGGAACACCACAGGGCAACTGTAAAAACAATGTTCAGTAGGAAGTGAAGAAAAAAAGGAGAGAAAAAGTCTCTGACAGGATGTGGAACAAAAATACTAGTCAAGTTTCAGTCAGAGGCATATAGAAGTAATGATGTTTGAATTATCAATGAAAGGTAAAAGAAGGGGAATTTTGAGAGAAGAGTAGATGAAATGCCATCAAACTTAAATTAGCAGAATAAACTTAAATCTCCAGAATGCACCTTTATCACCAGAATACTGGTATTATCAGAAATAATTTTATATTAATAAAGAAGAAAATGCTTCTCCAGAACAAAAACTTGAACATCTGGAGCATGGTAAGTCAGAAAATGCAGATAAGGAGATAGAGAAGTGGCAAAATGAAGCCATTAGAAACGCATGGGAGTGTGCAACCCAAAGCTCATTTACTTTTGGCAATTTTCTGTGGCTGCAGACTTATTAATGAATAGAGAAACAATAAAAGCATGATGTGATCTCCACAGCCCAGGTCTGCCCCACACCTCTTCATGTGTTTTCTAAGTCTGTTCTTCAGGGTTGAAAGTGCTTGAGGTTTTCATACATAGTGCCTCTTACATGAGGGATATGGACTACAACATCTTGTACAAACTTCTGCTTCACTGAAAAAGCCTTTTTTCATAGTCTCTGTTCTAATTGGCAGAGGAAATGTTATTTAATAGGCTGCAGCACCAAGTGAGCAGCATCTCCCTATGTTGCAAGCTAACACAAAACCAGAAGAAATGTATAATGTTATATCCTATAATTAGCGTGCACTAATAGAAGTTAATCAAAATCAATAAGCACAATTCATGTAGCACAAAAGACCAAATGCAAACATTTGAATTTAATTTCCACAGTAATGTCATTCAAAAATTATCAAATTTAGTTAATAATTCAGCATCATCAGCAGTCATATACTCCTCTTACTGTATCCTGGGCATGTATTTGAGTGAGATTTGAGTCACATCTGGGAGTCTCATTGATGTGAAATATTGTACAGGCTTGGTGCCAGATGTGAAATTATCCTTATTAGGTGTTTTTCTTTAACAATTGTGCTTTACCACAGTGATTAGACCAGATGGAGCATAAATCTTTTCTTCCCTATTTTGTTAACTTGCATCCTTTCAAAATCCAGTTACCATAACAACTTGATTCCACTGTTTTTGTTAAATCATCTTCTTTTTATATCATATCTAGAACTTTTGTCTCACTTAAAAATGAATACAATTAATTTTTTAGTTAATTATTTGCTGTCAAAATTCTGTCATCAACTTTTCTTCTGTTTTCTGCCTTTTCTTTTGGTGGGGGAAGGGAAAAAAAGACTATTGTCTTTTGTTTGACATGTTTAGTGTCAGCAATAAGTAGACAGAGTGCTAATATAAACCTTCTAAGAAACAATAAAACTGAAGGACTCCCAGCAGAAAGCTTGAGAATCTCATGCCATACTTACTCAGACTCCTAATGATATTTTTCAAAAGACATTTCTTTCCATGAAAATTAAATACTCCTGGTAACACCAGAGCTTTGTGTATATTTTCCTCTTTGTTTGAAAGGGACAATTCAAATCTTCTTTTATGATAACAACATAAATTCATGCTGCAATAAAATCCCTTTCCCTTCTGTCTACTTTCTCTCTTGGTTAGAACCTATTTGATTTTTTCAGGGAGAAAAGACAGTGGGAGGTGTGATAAGTTAATATCTAGGAATAAAAAGGCGCTACCTAGCAACATTTCTCTGGGAACTAAATCTCATTTGTCAAGCAACTCTGAAACAGGGGCTACATTGCCCAGGGGATTGATAACGGCATGCAGAGCCTTTTCACAACGAGTCACTAAAATATAAACGCAGCCCAGGCCAGTGGCAACTGAAGGCTGTTACCATCTGACAGCTGGTTTGTGGTTAGTATGAAATGCCTTCTTAGACTTCATCTGATTCCTAGTGGAAAGGTGCCTGCATCCCAATTAGCATTAATTGGCTCTCTTATTGTTAGCAGCAAGGACCAAGGGCTGTGCAGAGCTGGGGAGCAGGACAGGAGGGAGCATGCCAGGATGCACTGGGCCACCTGTGCCTCTCATTAAACTGGCCATTTTAACTATAGCATTTCTGGCAGATTATTGTATAGCTTCTGTTTAAAAGTTGGGAGTGGAAGAGCCTGGACAGCATTCCTTTGACCTACCTGTCTCATAGCTTCACATCTCCCGCCTTTACAGTAGGGCTTTTCCTTCTCAAATTTTGCCAAAACGATCTTGTTTGGAAACCTCAAAGATTCCTTGCCTTTCTACTGAGAAATAGTCCATCAAAGAAAGTTACCAGATTTCTCAGCTTTTTATTATTCTGCATGCTTTTCTCCGCTCTCTCTCCAATTTGCCTACATAACTCATAAGGTCCTATGACCAAAACTAGACACAATCTTCCAACTGAGGCTTCACAAAGCTAACCACAGGATGATTATTATTTCCTTTGCCATACTTTAATGCATCTCCAACACAGCTTAAGATATATTTTCCTCCTCAGCATAATCTCATGTTCACTCCTGCTTTCTATCCAGAGATTATTTAGCCATTGAGGACATGTTTTCAGGTGCTTCTGAACTGACTGACCTAAATACTCCCTAAGCTCTTCTTTCCTTGTTCTACTGTGTTCTCCTACCTGTCTATTAAAATATTCTTTGTTAATTACCAAATCACTCTTCAGGTTCTGAGCATGAATAAGACAAGGGGAACACTCAACATTTCATCTTGTATAAATCACTCACCTTTCTTATTTTGCAATAAACTCTTTCCTTGCCTTTCTGTTTTACTTATGTGTTTATAAAAGTCTCCTTATCATCCTGAGTGTTCCTATTTCACTTAAGTGATGCTGTATTTTTACTGCTTTCTACTTTATTTTACTGCCCACTTGATTGTGCTGTATTTTATATGTACTACTACATCTAATTTCACTGTTTTGGTGGTTTCTTTCTGAAGAGCCTAGTGTTAAGCTTCTCACTGATTTTTTTTCAGGAAGATAGCTTGTTCTTGTGCACTTGATAAAACTGACCTAAATAGCTCAATCTCTCTCATTCTTCTTAATCACTTTGATCAGAAATAATTAACAAAATGTCACCAGATTATCCACTCCAGTACCATTTGAAATGGTCTAAATAGTTTCTCCAGCTTTTGCTTGGTTCTCCAGGAGGGCATGGGAAGTCTGTAGATCACATACAACATCTGCCAGTCCTACTGTGGTGTCTCTCAAGTCCTAGGGAGTCCTGAACAGTAACAGAAGCTATACTTTAACATCACTCAAGCCCAGTGGCATCCAATGTGGTCCTCACCTTATCCTAAAGCAGGCACCTGTAGTTAACTTCATAGCACTCTATATTTCTTTCACTGTTTTGGGAAGCAAGACCTTCTTCATTCCAATACCTAGATGTTGATGTCTAGTGCTATCTGGGATGCCATAGCTCCTCACTATCCTTACAGAAGTCATGGATGTTCCTTAGGTGTTACATTATACTTAACAGCTCTATGCATGTGACTTGGATACCTCAGGATACTTCAATGGTTCTGCATACCAGACTATGAATCCAAGTGAAAATGTGGAACACACGGTATCATCACAAGGCCATCCAGAGCTTATTTGCTTAGTTTAGTGTGACCTTTCAGATTTGGAATAAGGTGGTGCTTAAATAACTTGTCTCAACCCTTCCCAGTGCTGTCCTAGGAAAGCCTGCATCAACCTCAGAGTCCAAGTGTGGAGCGAGCCCGTCACTGTGAGTCATTAGGAGCAGATCTCTGAATTGACTTTTGGACTAAGAGGGGTTGCCAGCAACCAGAGGTACAAGAATTCCACTTGCACATAGTTAAATATCTATCTTCTCACTAGTGAACCTCCATCCTGTCTGGCTGAAGGGGGAACCAGATAAGGACACTGTTGCTGACTGTGTTTGTGTGGATTTTCTGAGGGTCTTCCTGTGATCTGTGTGGCTGGCAACACATGTAAGTATATATTTTGTATTTATGCGTGTGTTCTTTGTGCATGTGCCTGCTGGGAATTCATTGTCTTCCTTGCTACTGGTTGGACTTGTGAACAAGCAGCATCAGGCTGCCTCTCTTGGACAGTCAGATCCTGCATGGTATCTTTTCTACTAAGAAAGTCCCTACATACAGCAATTTTAAGGCACCAGGAAGAATTCCAGTGTGACAGTCTGGCCTAACCTCTGTGTGCACTCTTACACACTCTGTCTTATCACCTCATTAAATGTCCCATATGAGGGTTTCAGATTAGCTCCTGGTTCCTCTTGTAATCTCCACCTGTCAGGTGTATTAGATGGCTCAAGTCACTAATCATCTGCTGTGAGGAGGGGCTCACAGGGTGACAGACCTTTAAAGCCTTTTTAAACCTAACTTTTCACCAGTAATCTTTCCTGAAGAGGAATGATAAATAGCTCTAAAAATGAGACAAAATTGCTATTTGATAGAGTTACTCTTGTAACCTTAAGGCCTTATTACAGCATTGTGCCTCTCTCAATGAAAGCTGCTAGTAGCTGAAGAAAAATCCAAGCCCTTATGTATTTGGAAATGTTGGCAAAAATATCATGCAATTCAGTACTAGAGCTTTCAGGGCTTTTATCCCATCAGCAATGTTTTCTGTAAGACTGGTTTCTTCTAGATTTGCAGCAAGGACCTGTTGAACTCTACAGTCACCTTTTATGGTCAGCATGAACATGGAGAAATACCCTTCCATCACAGCATATTTGCTTGTTATGAGCTTTTACCTTGGAAGAATCTCATTCAGTGAGATTCTTAAAAGGCTCAAGAAGCTCAAGAAAAGTGGCTGCAAAGCCACTGTTCTTCAGCTCACATTTGAAGCAAAGATTCTTGCTTTGCACTGACAGCAGTCTCTTTCCTGGACAAGGATAAGACAGTTTGGTGCTTTGAAAAAATTTGGCAAACCACCCCAGGCTGATAAAGGATTCCTTATGAGTGTCACATCATGTTGGTTCAACATGACTACATTTAGACTATGAGTGACGCAGTAGGCCTTCAGATGTTCTCCTGATAGGGGGGGTCTAGGCAATTAAAGTGGCCATTTGCTGCTGCTATCCCATCAGAGCTGTCACTGCATCTTAACTTCTCACCAGTCAGTGCAAGAGCTGCTGTACCTTCTCCTGCCATGTCACACAAACTTCAAGAAGGCAATATGTCAATCACTGGGCACGCAATGAGCAAAGCCAGGTGCTGTAAACTCAAAATCTCTGTAATCCAAGAACAAAAATTAATAGCTCTTTGTGCTGATCTTCATGGAAACCAAGGTAATTGGGCAGTTACAATATTTAAATTGTTTGAGCATAGACATTGAACTACTTCTGCTGCTTCTGACATTTAACTTCAACTTTTTCTTCAGTATTACATCAGTCTTGGCACATAAGCTGAGAACAGCATGGGCTTTGCTGTCGCTTGTCTCTGGGCTATTATTGCAGTGTAGAAAGGTTCTCAGTGTCCCCTGAAGACAAGGCCTTGGCTCTGGAAAGGATAAATGATAACAGCCTTCTTGACTGCTTGACATTTCATTTCACTCTCTAATTGCATGGAAATTTCATGCTGCTTACTACATATTGCATTAGACAGGTTTCCCAAATCCTCTGTATTCACTAGCAATACTGGCATTTTTCAAAGGAAGCAAAGTCCTTGGCAGTAACTTGCTCATTGCCCACTGCTAATGGGCATAGCTGTCCTAGAGGCTATGTGCCCGGTGACAGTAAAATTGGCAGGAAGAGGGCATGGTGTTTGGAAAACGCACTATCCTGAATCTTGGAATGAGCCAGCTGCTTTTTCTGAAATCAAAGATTCCTGAGTCCATTGGCAGGAAAGTACAAAACTCATCTCAAGGAGCTGTAAGCTTTCCAAAAGCTGTATTTTCTGCTCACTGCTTGTCCTTTTGTCAGGTATTGCTCCTGTGATTGAGGCACAGTAATCTATGAGCTAATGCAATGAGCTCCAAGTTGTCACTGCAGCACTTGGCCAAAGCCAGACTGCATCTGCTTGGTTCATGAATGCTAGTAGATGTTCCCATAGATACCATACCATTAGCTTTCCACCCTTTATGACTACATGGTCTTTTCTTGACACAGCAAAAAGTGAAACATTTTGGCCACTTATCAGACATGTTGAAAACACATATTAAACAGTGGAGTAAAAACTCTATTGCTAGTCAGTGTTTCAACCCAACTGATGCTCTCAGGAGCTGAGCTGCAGTTATCAGTCACTCATGCAGACACGCACTGTACAAAGTAGATTGCCTGCTGCGACTTGGGAGATAGCCAGAGCATATCCAAGCCCTCTCTAGCACAGCATATCCAGTATCACCATAGCCATGGATCAGTAAATTATAAGTTTCACATATATAATCCCAAGAAAATGCTACCACAGGGGCCAGGGGACTTTAAATATCTCCCAAGTAAATGACAAAAAGACATTTATCTGCCTTACCTCACTTAAACAACTCGTTGTAAAATAACTCTGTTTCACAATGATAGATGATTTCTACTTTATTTGACTGGATAATAACACTGGATAATTTTTTTTTAACATTATTCTAACTCTATTCCATTCCTCAGAATGACTTCAATAAATATATCATATGTCCACCAATGAAAGGTTGACATCCATCCATCAGTGTTTCACTGAGAAGAGGAAAACATCATAAAATTGATGCCACACATGGTAAGTTTGGGGAAGGCTTCTTTAAACTGAGGGCAACAAGCCATTCTGTCTACATGTTCCTGTAGAGTTTTCTCTGAGACACCACTTAACATCTTTCTTATCATATACTCTTTGCCTCTTCACATTGTTATTCCTCCATGAAACGCTCTATTACCTTCCTCCCTGAGACTCCACCAAGGGATGGAGCTTGAACTGGCCTATGGAAGATCCCTCTGACTTCTGACTTAGCTAGTATAAGACCCAAATTATTCAGACACAATTTCTTTATAGAATAGAGTCACAGAATGCATTGAGTTGGAAGGGACCTTCAAAGGTCATCTTGTCCAAACCCCCTGCAGTGAGCAGGGACATCTTTAACCAGATCAGGTTTCTCAGAGTCTTATCCAACCTGTCCTTGAATGCCTTCAGGGCTGTGGCCTCCACAATCTCACTGGGCAACCTCACCTCTCCTCATGTTATTGTGGCTGTTTCTTCTCAGCATTAAATATAATTTAGTCACACTAAACCTGAACTGTAACAGATTCTTAGCACTTTATCTGTATACACACTAGACACTTGTAGAAATGGCTCACAAGCAAGACAAGTGACATTTGAAAGAAATGCCATTCAGTCATTGGCAGATTCAAGTTAAGATACTTAACACAGAGACAGTATCTGTTGTTTAAAATTTAATGCATCTTCTTCATCCCATAAAATATATTTTATGTTTAGAAAAGAATGCCATTTCAAGGCCTTAATAAAAATCACATTAAAAATCGCATTCAGAGATGCAGATCTGAATTAATACCATTAATATTTCAATAATTAAGTGCCTAAAACTTTCAGGTTCAGATTTTCAGTTTTCAGGTATCTCTGAAAACAGTGGGAGAAAAGCATGTGTGTGTATGCATTTGTGTGCTTGCCTGTTCAAATGAATGATAAAAATATTGTTAAGCCTTCACTGGAGAAAAAATGTATCACATTTCTTTCACACGCATCTGTTTTTTATCAACTATTCAGACATCCCTGTAGCATGTTGACATTGCAGTTTCTTGCTTCGTGGAAGACCAACACTTCTGTTTGCAAATAAGTAAAGGATTATTTTATATATCATTTTGAAATTGCTCAGTTGCCACAGCCTTGAAAGAAAGGAAACATTATAGGTCAGATCCTTTATTTTCTCCCAGGGCAAGGCTGCTGTAAAAAAATCTACTCAGCACAGTTTTTACCAGCTCATCTTCTGCTGAAATAGAACTACCTGAGCTTAAATTACAATGGAAACTCCATTGTTAAGACTGATTAAGGAATGACAATGTTTGAGGGATAGTTCACAAATGCATCTGGGTGATGTTGCAAGCTAAGACCACAGCAACTGAAGTGGCTGAAACAGCCCAAGTAATCTGTCTCCATTTATTTATGAATTCTGCTTGATTTTCTGAACTTTACCTCTGACCAGAACCTTCAGAGTAGATTAAATCTTGCATTTTATGGGCAAAAGCAGCCAGCACCAGAGAGACTGAACAAGACCATTAACATTTGAATAACCTTGTCCAGGAGAGACTGGTAGCCCCATCAACTGTTAATAGCCTTCTGTCTAAACCCTGTCAGAGGTTGGAGAGGGAAAAAAATGAGATGGTCAGAGTATTAAGTTTTGTTTTTTATGAAGAGATGGTCTCTTACATTTTGTGTAATAGCTGGAAGATTTAGCAGAAGGCAAAGCAGCCTATAGACTTCAAGACCCTCTGCATTTCAGTAAGATCTGAAAGGCTTTCACTGACAGCATGGAAGCATAATCAGCACTTTCCAAATATGTATAAATTTAGAGCCTTTGCATTCATTAAACATTTAAAGACATTAATTTCTTGGGAATTCTTGGTGCTTTTCCTTCTGCTTAGCTCTCATCTGTAAGCCAGTAAAGCCCAAAGGTATGCGTGAGCTTCTAGTGAAACTCAGTGATGATTGACATTGGTCATGGGGCAAATATCAGAGGTTTTAGGTTAAGGAGCCTGACTCCCAGAGATAGGCTGAGGAGCTGAGCAGGGTGATGATGACATTCTCTCAATACTAATAATGGGCCAAACTAGGTACTAGAGTACCCTTTGAGTGCCTTAGTTCCATACTGAAACACTACAGAGAACTTCAAAACCAATATGGAAATACTACCTCTCCTGGGAAGTCCCTATCTTGTGCTGGTGGACATTTACAGAATCACTTAATGCAGCAGCCTTGCATACCAGGTTCACCCTCAGCTATTCCTCAGATTTTCTTATTAGCTATTCTACCTGATTCCCTACTTTGAATGATGTCTTGTCCTGTTGGTGACAGTCCACTGGCTTGTAGGAGGAGCATAAATTTTTCATGAGATATTGGCAAAAGAAGAAATTTCCAATAGACTGTGACTTAAATATCATCAGCCTGACTACCAGCTTTGGCAGAGATTTCTGTCATGATCTCAAAAAAAAAAAAATCTCTTTTCAATTCATTCACTACCTGTTGAAAGGTGTCAATAAGCAGAGTTACTGCAAGACTGGGACAAAATCAGTACTCCAGGCACTGATACAGCTGGTACACTGGTACAGCTTTTGTCCTTTATCACTATTGGCAAGCAAGAAGGGTGCAGTTTCATAACACAGTGAGCCAAAAGCAGTGTAATACTGATTGAAAATATCCCAAGATGATGTAGCACTTCTGTCACTGCAGTCTGTACAAAGGTGTTGCTATCTCCCACTCTTGTGTGAGGAGAACATTTGTAATTGGGAAGATCACACCTCAGTGACATCCCCCATATGGTGATCTAATCCACTTAGAAGAAAGTCCCCATGATAAGCACAGACATCAAGAAAGAGTGACTTAGGCTGAGTTAGTTTTCCTTACTGAAAAGGCTGAGTTACCTGTTTTCAGGGAGCAATTCAATGACACAAATTGAGGCACCTCTTTCAGGAGATCTGATTTAGCGAGAATGGAAGTGTAACAAAAGAGCAGAGCACTAGAAGGCATTTAATACTGCATAGTAGTTTCTAGAAAGCAAGGGCAAGACACTTTTTAAGACTCCTCACCAGAGTCTTGGAGATTTTGTGTCTAAAGAAGAAATTTCCAGCTTAAATTACTACACTAGGGGATAAGCAGAAGAGTTGACAAAACGGTTACTGACTGGTGAAATTTAACATAGATGAAATGGGATTAGATGGCAGATCCTGAAGATTTGAGAGGGGTTATACTTTCTTCCCTGTGACTAAGATTAGAAATACTGGTAAACCAGTTCCAGGGATCTTAGTAATGTCACCAGGGCTGCATTGAATTCAAATTGTGTTGAAATCCAGACCTTGATCTCCTAATTAGATCAAGAAAGTAGGTAGCAGATGGAGAAATTAAAGAAAGAACAAAGAGAAATTAGGAGCCTGTGAGGCAGAAAGTCTGTTGCAAAAATAAATCTGCTTTCACATTACTGCACATAAGCTAAACGGAGCAGCATTTTGCATTACATTTGTATTACATTTGCTTAAGAACTCCCATTGCCATCATTTAGGATATTTTTAAAGTGTTTTCACTTTTCTTTGAACACTTACATGTGATATCATTCCACACAAGCCACTTGGAGAGTACTTTTTCTCCTTTTGAAAAGTGAGGAAGCTGTATTTTCAAAATGAAATATCACTGCATAATAATACAGAAAAAGGTGAGTGACTGAATCACAGTGAAAAATTTGGTCCAAATGTTTCCCTTTTTTCCTGATGCTGGAGAATAGATTAACAAGCCTTGAGTCTGTTGTCATCCAGAATTACTCATGAATTTGTTTTGGACTTTAGAGCTTTTGAATACCAGCTTTTGATGTTCTGCTCAAAAGTCAAGGAGAGGAAAGATTTTGCACACGTTTCAGTGGAGTGAAGCATAAGTAGCTTCTTGTTACTTGTTACTGTGAACATATTTTATTTTCCATATGAGATTTAGAGAAGAAAAATTCGTAGTTTGACATGAAACAATAACAGCTGATGACTCCATAGTCAGCCTGTTGTTTGCTATGAGTGAGATAGTCATTATGCAAACACAGCAACTAGAGGAAGAGGCAAAACAAGTTAAAACTATATATTGCTAAAAAGTACCAAGAATGAACATAACAGGAGGAAGAGTTGACAACAATGGTGTGTAGTAATCTGGACTACTATGAAAGCAGCATTCACCACATCCTTAACAGTTAATACAAGAAGGCCAGAGACCAATACCTGTGCAAATGGCATCAATTGGCTTGCACCCACTATCCTTGAGCATATTTGACTTAGGGAGAGCAAAATTAGCTGGCAGAAAACATGAGGTAGGAAGCTGTGGATGATCTCGGCCCCACTGCTTCAAACAACTACCTTGTTTTCTTTGCAGGAATATTCTCTTTGATCATGACTGGAAGATCCAGAGTGTGAGAAGTTCTGCAAAGGAAATCTCAAAATGAAAATATTCTTCTTCTTGTGCCTGAGAAAGTAAAAAGGTAGTTGTAAATGAACGCTCTAAATGAGAACTTTGCTTTGCTCTTATGCAGAGAGCTATAATGAAAAAATTAATCTGCCTTATGGTAGTTCTGCATTTCTATGGCAGCCTTCACTGAAAACCTATTCTAGGTGGTTTTAAGCAATCATTTTCAGAAACAAAATACTCGGAGTGAGGCAGAAAACTGAAGGTGACTCAACATGAACAAATCTAGCTGAGAACTGAGTGTTAAGAGCAGTAATTCCTCATGGAGTACAACAGGGAAATGGCACCCCTCAGACACAAAGAAACGAGAATGATTATCACCAAGGAAGATATGAATGTGAAAAACTTTTAAAATTATTTCCCTGTGTGGATACTGTTGGTGACCCATAAAGATGGCACGGCTCAGCTCACTCTAAAAGCCACATAAGTTTAAAAAAAGACATGGAGCATTACACGCTGGAACAAAAACATGGAGACAAAGAGAGAACTAGCTAGTGAGCTGGAAATAGGCTACCAACCTTTAGGTGAATTTAGTTTCTCTGACAGAGCAGGTTTGTATTGTAGCTGTCTGCAGTATTTACAGTTCATGTTATGTAGGCCAGTGCAGATTGTAAAGCACATCTCATACAATCAAACTGTTACCAAAATTCACATCTACAGACAGTCCAAGCATTTCAGCTAAGAACACAGGTTTTGGAGTGTTCTTGATAGTAAATTCTAAGCATGAAATCACCATGGCAAGCTTTTATAAAATGGTCTTGATTATGTTTGTATCCTAATTTAATTAATATTCAAAGAAAGTATTTTTCATTACTTACTTACATATGTCATCTAATCATTTCACACTAATATACATTTTACCTTGTACTTTATAATTTTGCAAGCCTAGCAGGATCATGCATTGAAACACTCATGTAAACTGATGTATTATGATTATACACAGCTATTTTAATCATTCGTTTCAAAACTATTCCTTCAGACTGAAAAAAGTGTTTTTTCAATGGTTCGGTCTCAGATATATACTCAAGGCAACAATTCTTTTGTCTCTATTATAAATACTGAGTCTAATACATTCACCTGGTTATAACCAGTTTTATTTTCTATTTTAATGTTCAACACCAGTCATAACAGTTTGATTTGGTATTCAAACAGCAGCCACATATTTCCTCTGGGATTCCATTGTTGGTTAATATTAATGTTCCCTTAAACTAAAGTGATACCAACTGTCTTCACATTTATTCGTGGTGAAAGCCTCGCCTTCCAAAAAGCTGGGTCACACTGATGTGACACTACATCTTTTTATCCGTAGGGTTTGGAGGTTGAACCTTAGAGCTGACAGGCAGATCTGGGGAATTAAATCTCACTGCTTAAGGCTGGGAGCTGCAGGATGCTCATCATCTCAGTATGCGAGGATTCACCTACGCAGGTCAGCTGGTAGGAGCCCACATGAACAAGAACACTGATCATTAATGTCGCCTCAGAGACACGAGGGTGTTCCTTGCTGACAGAAACAAATAGATTCTGGTAGCACCAAAAGCATACCTTACTGAGGGGAGAATGGGGATTTTTGGCATGTTATGGGAGAAGAGATAACAGGTTCAAATAAAAAACAGTGGTGTCTTATTATTTGATAAAATAACCACCAAAAGAAAAGACTAAATTTTCAACTTTTCTGAATGTCAATACAAATTTAAAGAAAAACAGACTGATTTGTGAGATGCACATGGTTTTTAAAAAGTTCAAATTGACATCTTTTACTTCACACAGCAGTTTGTAAAAGCCTTTGATTTGATTTCAGCTGATCTGTTGCCTGACTGTGCTATGATTAAACTTCAAATAAATAACATTTTTCTCTGATTGGATTGGTTCAAAGATCTATTGCCACTTCAGTGAAATAGGAAGAGAATGGAATCAGAGGTGACACACCAACACAGACCCTTTCTTCTGAAATAATCTTGGGTGATTTTTCAGGTACATACAACTACACTAAAAAGAAAAGCAGATAATAGATTTCGTTCCCCCTTCTGAGATTCACAGTGACAAGGAATTCTCCCACTGACCGCTAGTAATAAATAACTCCAGGGTGACCCAGAGGACAAGATAGGAAGTACAAATGTCAGCATTCTCTCAGCCAACATCAGAAAGCTGCCAAGGATTCAATGATACGCAGACACAACGTATACTCTTCTCACCATCCAGCACTGTCAACAGGAATGAAGCATATACAGAAAAGGAGAAAGAAATGAAGGAAGCTTATTAAGAAACATGATGCTTTCCTCAGTATTCTGTGGGGAAGGTCACAGGCAGAGTTTCATTTTTACCACTAAGATGAAGTCATCTTTTTAAAGTATACTTGTCTAATATAAAAGAAATTACTGCAGCAAATTTCCATTTCTAGTTGTCCTACAGCTGTAAACACAGAGGGATGCCAGCAGATTGCTTTGTAGTGTCATGTTTCACTTAAGAAGAGTTTAGATTAAAACAGAGGTCACATACAGACACTATACATAGCACATATTTCAGTGAAGCGTCTTCTAACAAAAAAAAACCACGACAAAGGATTCTATGGAGCATGGTAAGAAGAACTTACCACGTCAGCCAAACTTCTGGAGGGAAAATTTTAATATGTCAGCTAATAAAAGAATAGAAAATTCAAGTGTAGACAAGAAATGTAATATTTGAGGACAGAAATCTTTTTTCCACCTTCCAAGTTGAACATTTGCTCTGCTTTACCTATTTCCTCATGCATATAATGTAGAATAATTCCAAAACTTGAGATCTACTACCCAAAAGGCAAGAAGAAATTTGTAGATTGGAATTGTACAAATTGTAGATAGGAATGAAGTGCTTGGATAATTCTTCTGAGAATTCATGTTCAAAATGTACATCAGAGCATCTATTGGGATCTGCATATTTAATAAAGCCATCTACTCATACCCACAAGAGCTGTAGAAACAAGACACATAGGGACCAATCTCAAACCCACCTGTCTTATTAAAAGACTCTCTTCACTTGCTATATGTAGTATTATAACACTGTTTTATTTAGTATGCAATATGTTCTACATTTTCCAGAACCAGCTGAATGTTCAATTTGACTTCAAGTAACAGTCATTTTTAAGTGCAAATACCTAGCAGCAGAGTAATCAGTTAAGCAGGTTATGAAAATGTACAAACATCTATAAATTATAATTGTTCAGAATGGGCTAAGCTTAATTGGCCATTTACAGTACTATCTACCTCTGTCACGTACAATTTCTTTCTCCCAGATAACATCTTTCACTTCAGCACAATTGGATTTTTTTGGTTCTGGACCTCACTTCTTCTGCAGTAATGTATTTTCATAGCATTGGATAGAAATGGCACTGCAGGAATATGGCCAATACAAAAACGGGCCAATAACTACTATTACCCCAACAGCATGAATATATACAACTACACCAGATCACACTGTGTGTATGAAAATCCACTCCTGTTATTCCACTTTCTCATGTGGCTTGCATTGATGAAGATGTCAGTATGAGGGTTTCAAGTTTATCGTGTTTTTTGATAGCAATCTCCTGACTTCTTTCAAAGCAGCAATGTAGGCTTTTGCTCTTAAATCAAAACAAAAAAACAGAGAAATCTCAATTTTATCGTAACATTGTAAGAGAAGGTTTGGAAATAATTTGGAAATACTCAGAAAATGGCTATTTGTTCATCTTTTGCGTTCTCCAGAGTTTGTGTTTTATAGTCTCAGGACTAAGGGCACTTCTATTGTGCCAGGGATACAATGTGTCACAAGACATTGAGCTTTTAAGGAGTTATCATTGACGTTTCACTCATATAGTCACTTTTCAACAGAAACCTGGGCACTGTCTCTTGGAACCAACAGTTTGTGCTGTATAGACTGGTATGATTTCTACAGGGAATAAAATAAGCAGCAGCTAGCTCTCAGTATCCTCTTCCCTATGCAATCTTACATGCCATCTGTTCTGACCCTCATAGAAAAATCAAAGGCACCAGAAAACTTTTGTGTAGACACCACCCTGCTGAGTACCTAGCAAAGCACTCAGTTCTCACCATGTTTACCCAGAGAGGCAGCCCCCTTTTTTCCTCCTCACTCTGTGTGCATGTGTGTGTACATACATGCTGGGTTTTCCTCACAGACATCAGCTTTCTGCATCAGAGGTCCAGGTCAAAGTCAAGGTCCAGGGTGGTGTCCAGATGTGCCACCTAAATCATTCTCTACTAGGAGTAACACACTGCCTACTGCCCTCTCTAGCTGCATAGAAAAACGAATGGAGCTGCCCAGAAATTTTCCTACAATGTATTAAAAGAACCATTTGCATTTCATGTGTAAAAACTTAAGAGCAAAACCAGGGCTGCACAGGGAAAGGAAATAACTTGGATGGAGAACTTGTCATGGTTTGGTTAGAAAGGGGCCACAATAGCTAATTTATTGTAATGTGGTTATGTTAATAATGAAACGAAGTATTAGCTTCACTTATTTCCATCTTTTTCATATTTGTTGCTCATACAGAAGTTGTGTGAGCAAAACAATTCACTAGTCAAAACCTCTAACAGTTAATCATTTTCAACTGAATGTGTTAGGAAAAAAAATTAACCCCAAACAGACTCAGAAACAGTAACAATTTGAGGATTCGGGGGAAAAAAGCACTGTAAAAAAGAGCTTGCTGATAGCATCACCTGGTGTGGCACAGCAGTGACCACTAGCTTTTATGTCTGTTTTGCCAAGTGGACTTTGATAATACAATTCTCCTCTACACAATTATTAGAAGAGAAAATGAGTCCTCCTTTTTTTGATGTGTACCTTTCTCAATAAAATCTTGTTAATAATCCTAGTGGCCCTCCTAATACAAAATGTGAATTTATATTTAGTTAACCAAGCACTTTGAGAATATGAAACTCATTTTTTATGTGACTTAACCAAAAACTCCACAGAAACTGTCTCCAAGGCAAATTGCTTCAGCAACCTGAACTGAGGTTCTCCTTCAAATTCTCATCGTTACTATTAGTAGCACAGCTAACAATTTCAGTGGCATATCCGAGTAATCAAAGGCAGAGGTGCATGTGCATATTCATCTAGCTTGCTAAGTACCAAACCAAATGAAAGGAGAAATACAGCTGATAAGCTTTTATTCAGTGTAGTTAAATGAGACACTGCTGCATGGTATTTTTAGCATAATCCTCCTTTTTTCTTCCCTTCCTTTCCTCTGTGAGAATGTTTAACCTCCACTGAGGTACATTTCTTTTCCTGTTTCAAATCCACTTGCTTCATACCTCATAATTTGTTCAGTTAGGATGATGTTAATCTTCCAGAAGTTCAATGTAAATTCTTGCTTGATGTCCAGACCTGCCCTTAGCTATGTTGTAGGTAGGCCAGCCTCCAGTCTTGTCTTCTGGTGTTCCTGACTGGATATCATCACCACAATCTTGCTATCATTTCTTTACAATGAACAGTGAGGTGCAGTTGACAAGATGCTGTCATAGAAATTAATAAATCTTCCTACCTGTCAATGTCAAAACCCTTTGGGATGGTATATTCCAGTGGAAAATTAACACTTTTCAGTGAGGATGTGTACTGATGTCCATTATTCAGTTGCTATAAATGTAACATGAAGTACTGACTAAACATAAAGTTATCAAGAGAAATAGCAAAAGTACATGGTTTATGAAATTCTGCTTTGTAAATTGAAAAAAAATAAATAATTTGTAAGTTAGGTTTCTAAGTTTCAAAAGTAAGGACAATTGAAAAAAATTTTTTTCACAATTTTTATTGCAAAATAAGTTAAAAATATTGGCAACAGCAGAGGTAAACTTCAAGGCAAAGTCAAAGAACCAGAGCCCTAGAACAGCAAATTTTTGTTTTATTTTACTGTGTTGTATTATTTTTACTGTGTTTATCAGAACTTCATGTGAAAAGATTCTTATCAGGGAAGAGAATTTAATATTTCAGCTAATCCTTCATTCAAATTTTATAGCCACTAAAGACAAGATACTTGCCAGATGCAAAACTTGAATCAGTATCATAGTAATAAATGCTGACTTTTAAATCAAACAAAATTGATTGACTCCAGCCACTTGTGTTTCAAGTTAACATCACTACAACACAATTTTAAAGGCTAGTACCTAATGCAGAAATCAATACTCCCATGTGTCTCTGGCAGGTTTTTCAAAACTGGGCTTACTCTGTGGTCTGTGTCTTATTATGCAGGCAATCAAGGCCCAGGCCCAGGAGGAAACTGAAGTTATTTGATCATATCTATTTTTCTTGAGATCATCTGAACTCTTTCTTTAAACAGTGGAGACAGACAAATATCTGACACAGCTGGGTACTTACCTTAGGGAGAAGTGAACCACTTCCTGGCCAAGTCTATCAGCTGTAGAAGAAATCTCTGTACAGCTACATTTAAACGATCCAGATCTTACCTGTGGAGTTCTCAGGTAAAATGTGGTTATTCTTCTGAGCTCAGCTTCTAGCTGAAATTAAAAATAACTTTCACAGATTTATTATGGTTTTGCTTTATGACAAGTAGTAATATGGAAGTGTATAAGCTAGAAGAGATAGATTACTCAAATCTGTAGATCTCATGTGCTAAATGCCCAAGTTAGGTACACCACAAAATGGCTCACTAATGTCATCATTCATTCCAGCAAAACTTGTACGTGAAGGAGAACTGGGGTGAGGGGATAATAAGTTACTATCTTTTACTAGCGGTAATTATAAATTTAAGGAAGATATGAAGAATTCTGTTGCCCTGATAGTTCAGTCACAAAGAACCTTAGAGATCATACTGTGAATCCTAGAAGAACTAAGTGCTCAGAATTTATGCTTTTTCTGCAGCACTGATTTTATAAAAGGTCATAAAGGATACCAGATGCAGCAAAGGGTAACTCATGACCATGCACTATTGAATAACAAGTCACAAGCAACCCTGCTTGGTTATTAAGGCACAGGCAGGACATTGTGACAGCTCTTTCAGAGGCAGACACAGTTGTATCGATAAAACAAGAGCTCAGAGATTTACAGCCTGATTCCATATAGAAACTGAAGCTGGTTCAGAACATATGAAGCTGACTGCTATGCTGAATACCCCACTGTAAATACTGACCCAGCACTCCCTAAGCTACATTATGTGCTTGTGAGCTTGCAGGTAAACTTTAAGTTGTTGATTTTGACTAACAGAACCATAAATTAGTTTAGGACCTCATAGACTCTGTGTTCACCAGCCCAGATAAACAAACTGCCAACAGCCTGTTTGACAGGCAGTCCTTTAAACTGACTTTATTTTCAAGTTAAAAGAAAAAAAAATCCAACATTAACATTAACCCTTGGCCGAGCCAGGAAAGAGCAAAGCCTGCTGCTCCTGCTAGTCCTTATAAGTCTTATTTCACACACTAGACTTCTCTGGGAAAACCAGAGTGCAGCAAAGGGGCTGCTTACATCTTTCATCTGGGAATAATTTCAGCTGAGCCCTGTCACCTTAATGGTTTTTTTAACAAACAACTCAAAAGTGACAGCTATTGTAGATGCTTACCTACCATTGTAAAATCCCTCCATCCTCTTCATCACTGTTCACATCCCCATGAAACAAAAGACTATTCAGCAGATATAAGTCTTCTGATTTCATGAAGCAGGGCAGAAATTACTTGTGTAGTCCAGAAGAAGAGACAGGCTAGAAATACAACACTGCAGCAATTTTTATCATGGCAGTACTAGTCAGAATAAGCAGAGAATGAGCATCCCCAGCATATGCTACTTGAGAGTTTCAACTGCCCAGGTGACAATGAGGCACTCTCAATGTTTCACTGTGCTTTTCTGGAGGAAGCTCTTGGTTCGGATGAGAGCAACTTTCATCCTCAAATTCACCTCCTTTGAGAATGCCTGTATGAAAAATTCTTCAGTAAAGTCTTCATTTTTAAGAATTAAAGCATTAAAAAATACACATCTTTCTGCACAGGCAGTTTACCAGTGCCTTCTCTGAAATGTTTTCCTATCTAACAAATGAGCTTAAAGTGGCTACAATCACTCTAGATCTACACAGGACTTAACAGCAGTATTGGTTAATACAGAGAAGAGTTGCTCTCTGTTTGATAGATATTGAATTCTTACTCTTTTGGATCATGGGAACATTTCTTCCCTCAAAGATATACTTTAGATTTTGGTCTTGACACAGCCAGGTGGGTATGTAATGGGGCATTGGCAGAAGTCCTCTACCACAGCAAGTTTAAGGGCCATTGCTGCTGCACAAATTTCCCTCGAGGTGATATCATAACATCAACCTATTTTCATTGGCTTACCTGAAATGAACCTGATATGTTTCGCAAGAGATCTCTAAAGCAGTCAGCTTGCTGGTTTGATGTGGCTGAAGCTAAAAAGAGCCATAATAAATAACATTTTACCAATGACATCAGTGGTGCTGAAGCAGTTCAAAGGACAAAGAGGCAATGTAAGGACAGATGAAAAAAGGGAAAGAGGAGCAGAAGTCTTGAACCATCAGCTGAGGAGAATTGTTCTTCAAGCTCAACAAAGCTTTCAAGAGATCAGCCTTACCTTAGCTCATTCCTGCTTTTGAGAATGATGAACCTCAAGGAAGACCAAGGAGTTAATTCAACAGCAAATAGTACCCATGAAGCAAGCCAATCTATCAGTTCCTAGGGCTGTGGGACCAGGGTAATCTGACAGGATGCATTTGACACATTAAAGATGGTTATATATATTCTACATTTCCATCCTCCTCCAGTATTTTGTCAGTCTGGTGAGACTTGACAAATTGATGTCATACTTAGCCCTGTAAATCATTGCAAAATCAGATATACTGTCTGGATTTGGGTTGCAGTTTGGCTGCTTTATGTCCTTTGCAAGTGTTACTGAAGCAAGTTACAGCAGCACTTGAATATACTCAAGTGAAAATAAAAAGGATTTGAAAGTAACTTTCTGCAGGCACTTCTCAACAACATCTCACAGAGGCTGAGAGTGCTAATTTAGAAAAACAGCATTTGCCTCAGATACTGGCCAAAAAAGTGTTGTGATGAAAATAAGATTAGTCTAGAACAACTGTTTCAAGATTATCTTAATTCTTCTACTGTCTTTATGAATCATGTTCAACATACTGCACAGGATTTCCTCTTGAGATAGTCATTTTAATGATCCACTCACCCAGTAGAACACAGAAACCTCAAATAAACACTCAAGAAGGCTTCCAGATCTCTTCATTCCCAATTTTAGTGAAAGCTTCTCTTTTGCTACAAGAACCCACACTGCCTTTCTGTTACCTCCCTTCCTAACAGACCACATATCAGGGCAAGAATTGCTGTGGGTATTTGTATTCCCTTTTTTCCAGCTAAAATTCCAGCAAAAGCAGATAATTGGCAAACATAATTGGACTATTTTACTGCACCCTTTCCCTTTCATAAACATTTTATCAGGCTTAAAGTCCTGGTATACCTTCATCAAGCTACAATCACGCCAAAATTTTCTTCACCACGTCTAATTAAATGAACTATCACGGATAATTAAAATAATCATGAGCAAGGAAAAACAATAACAACAACAAACTCTAGTGAAACCCTTAATTAGTTCTGTGAACCACCCCAAATTCCCTTTGTACTGAAGGACCCTGAGCTTTTTTGGACATATAGGAAGATTCTTTTTACATTAACAGGAGCAGAATAACTATTTCAAGCATGCTTGAAGAACTTAAAAAGTGGCTCAGTGGTTTTGGAAATACGTAAGTCCCTGTGTGTAATAAATAATACACAGTATAATCATGCATAAGTGTTCAAAATACTCTTTTGCCCTTGGTGTATGTTTAATAACACATAATTATCTTACCAAAGAAATAAAAACCCCATACCCTAAATACGTAATAAAAATCACAAACAATTCTCATTTAGAAATGTAAGCATAAAGGCAAATGGGTTTGGATCTCGGACTGATTAAACACCAAATCAACATTAGAGAAAGAAGCTGGATACAACGTCTTTTATTCTTGTTTGTCCTAATTCAAAAATTACTGTTTCCTTGACCACTATTTCACCTTTTTTTCCTCCAAATTTTACAATATTCAAAGGCATGGGAATAAAACACCTACTATTATTGTCATGTACCACAACCAAATTTAACCTCAAGAAAAATAAGAGGAGACCTCCTTCAAAAAAAGAACGGGAAACTTGCACATAACATGTTTCTTTCAAGACCATTGTTTCTAAACAAAAAGTGTTAGGAGCACAGTGATTATTTACTGACTGCTAGCCACTACTCACCAGCAACAAGCAATCAGCTGGTAAAAGTCAGATAAAATTCAGATCCTCAAATTAGCTGTTCAACATACTTAAAAAGAGATCAGTAAATAAAAGGAATAAATGGCATCACTCCTTAGAAGACAAACTGCTGGCAAATTACAATCATAGCTCATTTAAAAAGCACAAACTAAAAAAAGAGTCCTGGAACAAACCTAGCAGCAGGAAATGCATGTATAAAGACAGAAACCAAAAACTTTAAGAACCACTTCCCTTCAATGCACTGTATCTGTGCAGCAAATTAGCTTTGTCTTAATTATACCATCCCAAGACAGTTTTTTGCCTCCAAAGGGTCTGAGTATTTCTGCCAATTTGTTATGCCTTAAGGAAAATGGAGGGGCAGTAAGGCCTTTGAAGGACAAGTGGTTGTTACAATAAAAACTTTTTCCCATGAAAGGGCTAAGCTCAAGGAATCTCCCACCTATCAAGTTTGTAATCTTGGGAAAAAGCTCAGAGACCAGAAGAGAACTGTTATGGATAGAGAAATCTCAGGAAAGAGCACACCCCCGAGTCCATATGCATTAAAAAAAACATTAAGGTTAAGGCTTAAAGTTCCTTAACAGGCACAAGGCTTGTCAGATTTGGGCTGATGGTTGGACTTGATGATCTGAAAGGTCCTTTCCAACCTAGATTATTATAATTATTCTGACGAAACGGTCATTTTTCATCTGACTTAAGTGAAGACCTAGTAAGATCACTAATTCTTCCAGTAAAGAGAGGGAACAAATCTTAATCCTGCTTAATATCAGGCAAATGAAGGATTACTCCTAAAGAAGAGCTAACATGGTTCCTATCAATATTTTTGTGGTTTCTACTTGAATAAGTGGCTTTTTTAGAACCAAGCACAATGTTCCTACTCCTGCTTTTTATTGTTTTTAGTGGCTTTTGAATGATTGTTCCTCTTGTGAGAAAAATAATTATTTGCCATAAGAGGTGCTATATTCTGTAATTGAGAACACACGCACCAATAGAGAAAAGGAAAGGAAGCAAAGCAACCCTATTGTGTGAAAAAAAAAGTTGTCTTGGTTCACAATACTATAAAATGTAGTCTTTCTCCCACCCCATAGTCAAGTAGAAAACAACAATGAAGTACAAGTTTTTCTAAGATGTAACATCTGTTTTGTATATATAATCCATAAAAAGCTTCCAAATGCCCTTAAATGAGCCCTCAATCTTCTACAAATTTGAGTCCTCCATAAATCCTCTGTTTCTTAATCCATGTGCAATCTTCTTGTAATGGATTGATCTCAGTAAGAATGTCCATTCTTCTTGGACTTGGGGCAGGAGGAGGTAAAAGAAGGGGGCAGGGAAGGGAGGAGTTGCAAAATAGAAAAAGAAAAAAATTAACTTCCATTTATATGTTTTGTGTTATTTAATTAAAATTTTTGGAATTAAGGTTGGTAGATACATGATGACTTTTTATGAATTTATATGGCTTTCCCAGGAGACTCAGCCATTGTCCTACTATTTCATGCAAAAGTTTCTCTCCATGCCAGAAGAAACAAACCAAAAAGAAAATTAGCTGTGTTGGCTCAAACCATCTGAGGCAACCAGTGCTGGATCTACTAATGATGGATCTCAGTTACTATTTCTCCTTGTTTTGCAGCCTCACTGTGGTATTGCACTTGATTTTATTCCATGTGAAATAAATGCATACTATCGCATTTGAATGGTGGAATTTCACACCAAATTGTCAAAAGGAGAGCAATATGGTATGAGAAAATATTTCAAGATCAGAACCTACTTTTTTTAAATTTATCCCAAAATTTTATATGGCTTCAAGCAAGTTTCTTTTTCCTCTCTGAACAGGGCTAAAAATCTGCAGTCATAAGAAAGAGAGAAACATGTTATCAAAGCTGCTATTATTTGTATTAGACACCAATGAACTTTCAGATCTTGGCTTGTATTAATGACTCCTTGAGTGTCCTCTTGAATACACTGTCAACTAGAGGTTTCTCAAACATGGAACACTGTTGATACTAGGGGGAGTAGTTCACTCATGCACAAGTCTACTTTCTGCAGGTCTTTAATCAGAGTTTGGGTAATAAAGCATGGAGAATCTTTTTGGGAGAAAGGCAGCTAGTGAAGAGAAATCAGAAAGTGATTTCAAGTGATGGCATTTGCTTAATAAGAAATTTATTTTTAAAAAATTCATACATACTGTCATCTTCTAAATTTCTTCTTTTTCTTACTAAACAAGTAAAATTGTCAGTAAAATAGGTCTTTGGAGATTAGTAGCAGAAATACATGCATCAAGCTGCACTGCACTGACTTGCATCTCAGGCTTCATTTTCATCTTCATTTTCAGCATTTCTTTGGGACAAATGACTAATAAATTCATGCTGTGTCCATTAGGTGGACACATCCTGAGGTGGATGGCTCAGCTGTGTCCCTTCCAGTACCTCAGGCACAATTCAGAAAAAATCACTTTTAGATATTGGAAGCATAGTATGGCAACAGCTTTCCTTAAGGCTGCATTCCTCCCTAACAGAAGGTCTCTCTAGGCTAGAGGGATGGCAAACTTTACCTTTATGGAAGATGCCTCTAATGAGAGCCAATTAGGCCTTCCACAACAAGAAAAAGTGAATGTCAGGTTTTTGCACTTTGCAGTTTTAGCTTTCTATTTAGTCTCATCAGCCTAGCTTTGAAGTGGTAATAGCTAAAAATATTTCTGCCCTGGTAATCAGATGAAAATTTTAGAATTTGACCCAAACTTCTGTACATCGTAAAAGGCAGTAGGAATAGATATATACTACTGGCAGTGGAGGCTTTTCTTAGATTTTCCTTCGGTACAATTGCAGAAGCAGTATAAAATCACAGCCAGCACTTTGGAAAGATTCTTGTTTCATTCATGAGAACAAGATGGTCAATTTTCTCTAGACGTGTAGTGACTTCAAAAGCTAAATTTCTAGGACTGCTATATTTCTCCACAGAAACTTTGCTGTGATGGCCTGATTGTCTCTATTCAGCAACTACACTGCAAGAATATGAAAGCAGCCTGCTTTCAACTTCATTTTTTCACCAGTTGGGAAAAACCACATACCAAGAACTCCATGGGAAGGCCTTAGTGTCAGTGTGAATTCTCTCTCACGGAGCAGTCTTGCACCTTGACGGAATGTAGGTGAAGCAAGCAAAATTTTTTTCTGACTGTTTTTAGACTCAGCATGGGTTGAGACCTCACAGTATTTATGACTTTCAAAATAAACTTTGAAAAATGGGTAGCACATTCATTTTGGTGTCACACCCTACCCATTCCTTTCAGACACATACCTTTCTGTCTGGCTACTTTTTACTCTCCACCAAAAAAGTCTACTAGAGCTAAGATCATAGCAACTACACATCAGAAAGAGATATTTAGACTTGACTGACCAGAAAATAAGAACAGATTTTGTTGAACTGGTAAAAAAAAATCACTTTGAATAATTAAAAAGCAGATTTAGGAAAGCTGGATTTGGGAAAGCTTTTGGAGAATTTTAAATTTGCTGTTCACATAATTTTTTTTCAACAAATGGCAGCTTTTTCCTTATCAAAACTTTCTGTGTAAAGCTAAACTAAATCAATTTTTTTTTTCATTTTCACACATTAATAAAATTAAATAATCTAATATGTTGAAAGCTACATTTCTTCATTGAGAAGTTAAGCAGTTCAAATTTATCTGACAAAAACACTCAAGAGAGCCTGTGGCTTGGCTCTTTATAATGGCTATTATTACTATTAGGTAAATGCACCTTAAACCATGAAATTGTCAGATCCTAGAGTGAGAAAAAGTGCCTCTTTGCAAAGTTTATTAATTCAGTCTTGGGACCAGACTAACTAGTGCTCCAAGCCTTTGAGTTCAGACATGATTTGTACTTCTCTCTTCCAGAGCACAGCCTAAATTTGCTTGTGTTTGCCTGGAATACACCATGTAGGTCTTCTGCAGATACCTACAGCACTCTAGGAGGTTGCATCAATGTGCTATTGATATCTCAAAACATGAGATGGGGAATCTCAATTCACTTTGCACAACATCTCCCATGTCAATTCATTCTTCCACACAGACCATTGAGCAGTGCATCAGGGTGGCTGCCATTTGCCTCCCAGAAATGCAAGGTAACCTGTATTCCTGCCTCATCTGATGATTTTTAATCTAGAAAAGCCTAATCCCAGCAATCAGCAACAAATGTACTGCCCACATCATGCCTGTAGAGCCTTTGGCTGCCTGGCATCTTCTTGTTCACACATCAGAAGCTAAGGCTACAATTCAGCAAGTAGCCTGTGTCATACTCTGAGTCTCTGTCACTCCCACTCACTCCATTCCTTGCAGGAAGGAATGCCAGAAATAATGTTTCAGACAGCAACAAGGAATTTTTAACTCAAAGATTTACAAAATCCAAATGCTTCCTGATTGCTTGCTTTCTTTCCTGCCTCTTTGCAAATTAAATTATCTCTCTAATTGTTTCTTCCCAAAAAAAGTCACAGCCAATGTTACATCCACTCCTACAGAGACTTTTTTCAGCCACTTAATTTATTTAACTTGCCAGGCTTGAATCAAAAAATCCTATAATGCAACCTAAAAAACCTGTGCAAAGTCAAGTATTTTATGATTCCTGATGCAATCCTCCCACTTCTTGGTCCAGGAAATCTCTCTGTTCCTCCCAGGCAGTCAAAGTAATAACTGATCCTAGGGTATGGGCAACTGCAAACACAGACAAATGATTTCATCTGGCACTTCACCCCACTGGCCAGAAGTGGGCAGGTTGCCAGAGAAGTGATTTTTTTCCAGCAAAAAAATTAAAAAGGGATCCCTGTATCACCTCTTGTGCTGTGACTTCATGCTGAACACAGCAGATTTAGGGAAATGTCAGTGATTGAGGTATCTTTTCTGAGAAAAGATGGAATAAAAATACTGAATTGCAATGTCCTTTCCCTCACATCGGTCTGCATACTAAACCAAATTTTCAGTAATTCTTGGAATATTGTGAAAGCTTTGGAAGGTAGAAAGGAAAAATTAGGCTATGGCAATATCTTTAAAGCATTTATGAAAGCTGGGTCCGCAATAAGGCTGTCAGGAAGACTGAAGTCCATGGTAAAATGAAACTGGAAAAGAGAGAGAACTTGATTAATACAGCATTAAGGGAGAGTAATGCAATTAATGTCAATCATCCTGGATTTATGGAAAATAGACCGTGTCAAAGAAAACTCCTGATCTTTTCTGAAGAGGTTAGAAACCTGGTTCAAGAAGAAATAGTGACAATGTGATATACTTAGATTTCTGTAAGGCATCTTACTTAGTATCAAGTAATATTTTGACAAGGAAACTCAAATGATGCAAAATCAATATAGCAGACACAACATTAAGTGAATTAAGAGCTGGCTAACTGATAGGTTTCCAAATGTAATTGTAAATAAGGACTCATTACTATATGGGTATGTTGCTGATGGAGTCCTTCAAAGACTGAGTTTTGGACCTTTGAGGAATCTGGCAAGAAAAAAAAAAAAACAGCCAAAAATCTACGCTGATTCAATTTTCGGATGACACAAAGATTGGTGGACTGAGAAATAATGAAGAGGAGAGGTCAGAGATACAGAGCAATCTGCATCTCCTGGTAAATCTGATGGAAGCAAATGATATGTAGTTTAGTACAGCATAAACATAATAATCTGGAAACAAAGACAATAAGATTTACAGATTTATGCTATTTCTATAGTACTCCTTTCAAGTCCTACATTTTACTTATATTTTTATTGGATAGTCAAGCCACATTCTAGTCCTACATAAGCAAGAGACACAAGCTGTGTAGGCATCAGCTAAAAGTAATATTCTTTGTATAAATTAATGCTGTTTAAACATAATTTGATCTTTATGTAAACTTGTTAAACTCCTAATTGCCTTGGGGGCAGAAAGGGGAAGAAACTCTACACATGCAGAGACCTTGTTTGTCCAGAAGTAGGTAACAACCTTCCAATTAACTTTATGATGGAGCTATCAGCTCTGAAACCACATAACAGATAAAAAAATACTATAAGGTGACACAGCTCTTAGCTAGCTGTGGGTATTGCTGCAGGGGAGGAAATAATTAATTTAAAATATTTACAACAAAACTCATTAGAGTTGTGTGACAGGGTAGAAATAAAGGTCCTAAGAAATAAAGCATTCATAGATTATTCACGATAAATATTCAGGGAGATGGTGGAAAGGATTAATCTGAATAAAGTTCAGCTCCAAGAAAAAAATAAAGCATCAAGATATATGTGTTAAGAAAGCTACTTTGCTCCTTCACCTCATCATGTGTGCGACAAAACCAGACCATTAGCAACAGAAAATGGACTTTGAGGTGGTATAATTACTTTTTAATCTCTTTGACTGCTTCCAAGCATGAAGGACTACTTACTGGAGGCAATCAGAATTAGATTGTGTGCCACCTTGAGGGTGGTGCTCCTTCTCTGTAGTATCTGGCTGGGATGGGGAGAAGCTGGGGGTACCTGCCAGCTCAGTCTCCTCCCAGTTTGCATGCCAGCATCCTGCCTGGCCAGCTGAGGGACAGACAGAGTGCTGAGTCCTTGAGCAGAAGCAGCACAAAACCTCTTGACTTCATTTGAGCTCCCCTACAGAATGTAACTTAGAAACTATCTAGACAGGCTGGATCTTCATTTTCCTCTCCCTTACCTCTAAAAAAACCATAATGTGGTTTGGTTTCATAGAGAAAAATATAATCAGATTTTAACAAACTTAAAGAAAATCAAATTTTATAGACCCAGTGCATCTTTAGATTCAACCCATGGATTTTTTTTTTAAGTACCTCAAAATATAATCCATTGCTTACTTTCTGATTTTACCCTAACCTCTTGCCCTTATTGATGTGACTAATCCTGCTATGGTCACATAGTATTAGAGAATGCCCTCAGCTAGATATAACTAAAATGTTAGCAATAAAATAGCATAGGATCTTCCTTCCTGAGTTATGCCACAGCTTCATGTGAGCAAGCTAAATGTTTAAGAAAGGACTGTGGAATCTTACACTGATACAGCAGGGTTTTTTTCTTTTGTTTTGGGGGCTTTTTTAAGGAGTTCGACAGCATTTTTCTCAGGAAATTAGACATCCTTTGCAGTAGAGTTCTTCTTAAAAAAAGTCAGGCTGCCTGCTACCAGAGGAAGTCCAAGCACATTTTCCATCATCCTTATTGGGATGGAGAAGAAGACATTTACATTTCTTAACTAGCCCACCATTCTCCTGTGCCCACAGGGTGAGGAAAAGGAGGATGGGGATCTTGGTAGCTGAGTACATTCAAGCTGAGACTTGTTGGAAACTCACAAGGCACAGATGTATATTTGGATTCCAGAAGGCATACATTAACTCTGTATGTCTGCAGCACAAGTCTGTGTTGGTATTTCAGCAGTTTCCAAGGTTTCTCAGTCAAGCCCTTTATTAAAGAAATTGGCCAAGGTTTACAACTCCAGGCTGCCAGGTAACTCAGGAAAATAACATTGTATGAATTCCAGGTAACTCAAGAAAATAACATTGTATGAGTTTACATTTGGTTCATATTTTTAAAAGCTGTCTACAAGTGTTAGAGGCAGAAGCCTGTTAGTTATTTAAAAGGGGGGAATAGATTTATGAACACTGTTAATGAAAACTTAAAGAGCTAAATGAAGAACATGTAGCCATTTTGTTAGGATGTATTTGAATGATAGACCTAGTACACCTTGGAAATACACCCTCCCTTTCCTAAACACGAGTTACTTCTTCATTCTTCTCATCTGACAAAGTGATTAACAGCTTGAAACATAAATGTTCAAACAAATCAGCTCGTTTTTTCTGCCAGGATTTCTTTGGCAAATCTGAAAAAGTATTTTGCTTTGAGATCATCTATTGCTGTTTAGATGAACAGATGCTTCCACACATACCTCAGTACTAATCTCTCCTTCATCTTAAAATGAATATACTCCTTGTAAATATGCAATTGAAATTGTTTATGGAATTTCTTACAGTGTCATTACAAGTATTTTATTTGCCTGAGGGTATAGTTTAAACTTTATCTGCTGTTGAGGAAAATACTCATGTAACTACACCCTTAAATGCCACAGATTTTAAAGAATCTAGAAAAGTACATATTTTAAAACCAGATTCCAGAGACTCTCATACTTTCAAATTCAAGTTAATAACAAGAACCTCATATTTATCTTCTCTGTATAAAGAGAAAACAGCAATCAAGCCTAAAAGTGCATAAATGTTGAATATGCATGGAGGAAATGGATACTCACTATCTCAAGGGATAGAACCTAATCACAACCCCTGTGTTGAAAGCCCACTGGGAACTCAGACTTTGAATATGTAGCACTTGCAGGCCTCTGGAGCCTGAGCCCCTTGGTCCCTGTGGCACATTCCAAAAGAACACATCCTCTGTCTTGCAAATCTCCTGAGACTCAGAACTCAAAATGCAGAGGCACGTCCCAGGGCAAAGTAACAACTTCTCAAATTCCTCCTGCCAGAAGCAGGAGCCTTCCGTCTTTTAGTTGATGTGCATGCATGTGCACAGAAGCTTTGCAAAGAGTTGAAACGTAATTCCATTTTCTCAAAGGAGAAATTAGGAGTTGTTACTGAAGTTTATTAATCAGCCAAGTGTAGGATCCCATCCAGTGTGCAGCACTTCACACATGATTTCTCTGGAAAGCTCCTCAACAGACTGCCTCTCCTAGTGACTGGAGAGTGGTCCGAAGCATCTCCTTTAGGGCTGCTGCAATAGACAACACAAAGTTAAGCACCTAGGTCAGGTGCAGTGAATCCATCTCTAATACCTGAAAGCTGTGCCCCATGTTACATCCTGTTCTTCCCTCCGGGCCTGTTTCTCTTCCATCTCACTGAGCTCCTGAAGCAGAAATCTCCTCTTCAGCTTGAGCTGCTAAAAACAGTCTGTTATCTTTATTTTTTGTTATCTTTATCTTTTACTTATCTTTATCCTGGTTCCTCTGTCAGTTGATGTCTTTTGTAGGCTGATCTGGAAAAAACAGACCTTAGGTAGGTGACTTTGTTGCCTAAGTGACCTCCTGCCTGTTGTACCAAACTTGGGTAACATGAGTCTGTTCATTGCTTGAAGCAATAATGCTTCAGTGATTCAGGACTCACATCCATTTCTCTGTTGTCTGAGCCCCTGTGATGAGAAGAGCCAGGCCAACATGCAAGAAAAGACTTCAGAAAGGATGAAAACTGTCCTAACCAAAACAGAGCTGGCAGCTTTCTAACAGCACAGATACAATGCTCATAAGTCATCCCCTTTCCACAGTCATCTTTTGAAAAAAAAATATAAAAGCTTCCCACAAGCACAACTTGCTTGGATTTATTTAGACATGGAAAATTTAGTTCACAGGGTTCCTCTCCTCTCTCTTTTCTTCTTGAAACTCTGTAGATATTTTATTAGCGTAGCAAAGGCTAATGGTGCTCTCATCTTAGCAGTGTCTGAATGCTGGCACAGATCCACTCAAGTCCCATCCCTCCTGCTAGCATCCCAGTGTACAGGAAGGCAAAGGGCATCCACAACATTCCTTCACAGCTTCTTTGCTGTTTCTTCAATCACTCATTAATGAAACTGGGAAGGAAACATATAGCCCTTCAGCTATCAACTCAAAAGACTAGGTATGGTACCAGCTTCCATGGTTTTGTGGTCATCACTCTCCACTCATCTGACCTACACATCTTGAACAACATAGTTCTTTCAAGTTAGAGGGCTGTATATGGGTATATCCAGATACACAAGAAGATAAATGAAAAAAAAAAACAAACCCAGCTAGGAATACAGTGGATATATAGAAGAACCATGCATAAAGGTGGGAAAGCAGTGTAATAAATGTAAAAGCAAAATCTTATTTAGATATTGCTTTGGTAAGGAAGTCCCAGTACACAGAAGGTGACTGGAGTTCTGTTACATAAATTACATTTGTTTGTTTTTAAACACAGCCTGCTATTTTTAATTACATTTTTTAACACAATGCCTATGCAGAAGCTTTCTGACTCCAAATCTGCCTGAAGTTATTTTTGTAGTCTCACTGGGAACTTCTAAAAATTGATTATTTCTAATACAGAACCACTGGCTAAACTTTGATAACTGTTACAGTATGCCAGTGTGGTCTGAGTAAATCATACACAGTGATGACTTAAAAATGAAGAAAGAAAAACAGGAGAAACAGAAGCTCAATCAACCCAAGGGTGATGGAGGTAGGGGGTCCCAACTTGAAATTATTTAGGACTGCTTATTCACACATTGGAATGCTGCAAAGTTTCCTTTATCATGTTTTTGCACAATACCAGCCCTTTTTTCTACACGATAGTAATTTTTGCCAGTTAAGGAAAAAGTTTGGCTTTAGTTACTCAGATCATTATAAGAATCCTTTGCTTTTGTTCACCACTCCCAACCTTTCAGCAACGTAAATAACATGGCTAATCCTGCAGTCAGAAATAAAACAACACTAACAGTTAGTGGATCAGAGCTGGAACCATGCTATTTTAACTGGTATTTTTCATATAAACTGGAATTTTGATGAACTGATCAAGTAGCATCAACTGAACCAAGTATGCAAGGCTACTCTTCAGGATAAACACTTTTCTTTAAAAGCAAAAAGAAGTGCTGTAATGAAATACAGATTTCCCTTTCACAGAAAACTACATATATTATGACTTAAGCAGATTCCATCAGCACTTCCAATGATGGCAAAAATATTTGTGGAACAAGATGAGTTACTCAAGAGGTTTGCATCATGAGATGAGTAACCTTTCCTGATGAAAAACAAGTGAGTAAATAAAAGTATTTTCTGAAAATAGTATTTTTCCCATCAGAATGAATTTGAGGCCAACATTTGAAAACTGCTGAATACCAAGTGAACTTCCAAGACCATGTTGTTCACATGAGTTTATGAGCTTAAATAGAAATAATGACCCCTGCAAAACATGGACTCAGAATGAACAAAATAAGGATTATGTGCTTATATTTGTTTTGTTATCACTAACACTAAGAAAAAATTCAGCTTTATATTAAAAAAAAACAACGCAGAAACCTAAAGCTTTACAAATTATCAGAAGTATAAATGATACTCTACTTCCAACAAGCTGCTATAATTTTTTTCCCAAACCATGAATCTGAATTATTTGACTGAAGTAATGAAATTATCTCCATAGAGCAGTGGTAAAACCCAAAACCCTTAAAAATCTGTTTTAATTGCTGATAATTGCTAGTCCTTTATATGACATAGTCTGAAAATAAAGCTTCTACTCTATGAAGTCTCCAAGGTTTTCCAAACCAGGTTTTCTAGTACTTAAAACACTATAACTCTAAAGAACATTGAGCCAGCCACAGCAAAAAGTAAGAAAACTACATCTATAAATTATGGTGTGCTCTGTGAAGCAACACAGAGAGACTAAGAACATCTTAGTAACTTAAGCACACCTCTTCTTAAATCAGCAAACAAATACATCAAATTGCTTAAGGTACCAAGTGAAATGAGCAATTATTTCTTTAAAAAAAGCCTTATGTCTCTTTTTCTCAAGTAAATAAGTATTGGCTTCTATTTAATTCTTTTTTTTTCCTCCAGATTTTTCAGGAAAAGATTGCAAAATAAAGGTCAGTTTCAGCCATGGAAATAAACTAAAAAGGCAGAACATTTGTAAGAGTTGCACAATACTAACACTGCTTCATCAAACACACCCAGTTTGTGTATTCAAAAAGACTTCAACATATTCAAAGGTGATTCGAGAAGGGGTGGAGAAGCAAGAACATGCTGCTCCTTCCTGTCTAACACGCACATGATGGTACACCCAAGCATCAGGTTTGTCTTTTCATATTTTCCAAGGTGCCTTTTTTTTTTTAACCACAGCCTGAGAAATTTAGCTGCAGAGATGAAGGCCAACTAAAACCTCTTTCCAGCTGTAACACTTAGAAGGTGCTGAATTTGGAGCAGAGAGACCAAAGTTGCCCTCTTCAAATCAGAAGGAGCTCTGCAGGAGATGGGGTGAGAAAGGAAAGCGGAGGCAAGCCAAAGGAGAACAAGATAGGCTGCACAGATATTACACACACATATCCATGGCCATGACACATCACACACTTGGCAAAAACCACTCAGTGGAACCAGTATGAGAGTTAAAACAGGAACACGCAGAAAAGGCAGATGAGGGACTGTGCTGTGAATTCTTCCCATGGTGCTGTGGGCAAGAGAGCATCTAAGCCATACCTGCAGCCTCTGTGTGTCTTCCCTACCTTAAGCATGCTTCAGCTTTGAAGGTGGTATGAGTTTTATCATTATGTCAGGGATTTTTTGCATTTGTCCAGAAAGAAAAGCTCAGCTTAAGCATGAAGCCTTAAACTACATGAAGCTACACTCCCCACTGCAGCCTGGTCTCAGTTCCAAACTGACAGCATGTTTCTAAACACATATATTGTTTAAGAAATGCTGGATTTCATGGTGAAAGTAGTGTAATGTATGTGGGCAACCAAGCTTTTCAGCAGTCCAAGCAACGTTCTCTACTGCCGTAAGTACTCATTCAACAGCATGCATGCATTACTTGTACATTTAGGTTAAATCAAAATTGATTTAAAAGAGATCAAAGCTTTATGTTTAGTGTTTGAAAAGATCTCGGTAGTGTTGGATCTGGTTTGAATCTCTTTTAACTGCTAATAGAAATGTGTCCATGTTTACCTTTAGCTAATGTGGAGCTGAATGAGTGCATCTGAGACTAACCCAGCCCATAGTGCTAAGACTGTGTGGAGTGTGCTTTAGTAGTCAGATCCTTTGCTATAATTGAGTGAGGATGAATTCTGAAGATATTCCTATCCCTTCATGGTATTTTAGTAAATCTATTATTTAAGTTATGTGGAAGAGAATTTTCTTCTATGAGCCACTGTGCAGCAGAGTTTGAATTTTTCCCAGATCTGCTCTGAGAACAATACTAACTAGGCTGTAAAATTAAACTTAGGTGCAACCACTTAATTCCACTAATGTCCCTAGGGAGACAAGATGCAAGATGAGATATATTTATATTATACATAAATATATAAAACAAATATCTCTCAGATTCATACAGCACAGCTGCCCTCACAGCATGATGGACCAGAGGAGAAAGTATCCATTCACCTGTAGGTAGAGTCATACAAATGCAAGTGATTTCCACTTAGAGAACTATATTTTTTATGTCTTTTCTGGTGCCTGCTTTTGATAGTGATGAACTCCAGACTGATTACATAAAAAAAAAAATAAAAATTCCCCAAACTTGTTTGCAAACTTTTTCATGAGAATAATTGTGTCTGAAGACCAGCAGCTGCTGCAATTTCTTATGCACATAAATAAGCACTCATTCTTCTTAGGCATATCTTTAGATATTTTTCAGGTAACCTTTACAACACTGTACACATCACACTCACAAGATAACATTGTACCATGTATTTTCTGGTGGATATTGCCTGCAACTGCAAAAAGAATTTTGGATGCTAAATACAAGACTATCAAAATACAAGACTATCAAAAGAACTGTGTTTTCAAGAATCTGTCTGTTCTACAATTTCTGGGTTTAAACACATTTGTATTACAAACCTGGTTCATTGCACTACAATAGCTGGGATATTCCTGTAAATAAGTGGTTTGTCTATCTTGGAATGACAGAAGTTGAATAAAGAGTACAGCTCACAAATAAATTACCTGATTAAAGATCCATAGACATAAATGTGTTTTCATTGCCCTCATTGGACAATGGATCAGCCCCATAAACATGATTAATCTCAGAAGGAAAGTTAATCAGTTAATCCCATTTAAGACTTTTCCAGAACTGCTATTTCTTTTCCCTCTGCCTTCAAGGTCAGAACTTTTCCTGCTTATGAGTTGTTCATACTAAGGCAGCATGGTTGCTAGTCATCCCTTGAGAAGACCTCTAGCAGGCATAAATTTTTCCTGGAAAGTTAAGAGGACACTTGCCTTCCTAAATGGCCATTGATGATCTGTACAGGATCCTGCTCCTTTAATGGGCCAATGTTCCCATGAAGGAGCACCAGTGAGTGGTGTTGCACTCACCCTTATCTGATGTAACATGCTTTGTCATCTGTATATTTTGTGCCTTTCCTCAGTGTAGATATTGGGGACTGAGTTTCAGATTACATACAAACATCATGATCCCAAATATCTCACGAATCAACCTCCCTGCACACTCTACAGATTTCAGAATATCCTGTGCCCATGTGATATTCACAATTCTCCTTCCGTCAGCCAAGACACATCCTCTCTCCAAGCAGCACTGTTCTTCTTTCATAAGAGGAAGCAGAGTTGGTATCTCATCTATCCCCACTTTCCACATTCTTCACAACTGTTACATCTCAGTAAACTCATCCTTCCTTCTCCATTTGGCTGGAAAAACAAATTTTGCACAGGACTTTAAAATGTAGCAGCTGACTAGAATTAACACCTTCGTATGGATCAGATGAAGAATTCTTTCCTGAACCACAACTATTAAAAAGGTATGAGTAATCATTGCAAATAATCCTCAAGATTCAGTGCTACAATCCAGGATTTTCTTTTCTTTCTCATGCTGTTAGAAGATGTGACCACCAAACAGAATAACATCTTTCCTTTCTTTACCAGTTGTCCACAGTAATTCCCAGTCTTCCTTGTGTACTGTTGCAAACACTTGAAAACACTAGTATTTTGTAGTAATTGGGAGAGAATGTTAAAGAGGGAAAGCCATACAAAAGGCTAAAAATATACTGTGATATTAATACAGAAAAAATTGTAGGTGAAAAACAAGTGGGTCGGGATTTCTTAACTTTCACTTGGGTTTACCAGTAGTCATTGGAAAACAAACTTTTCCCCCTAAGCTCTCTTTGCATATTGTCTACAGCATGTTCACGGTATATGTCTTTACAGAAAGAAGTAATCATCAAATACACACTTTCAGGTTACTGCTTTCTAACAGTAAAAAAGATTCTGCTGAGAAAAAACAGTAGATGTGTAAAAAGCTGGGGTTTTTTTAAATAACATTTTTCAAGTCTTCATCTTTATCAGAAAACTATGAAAAAGAATTTTTCAAACATTACCTAAAAATCTAAAGAGGAATTTTGTTAATTGCTGTAAAAAGCTGACACTAGAAAATTATTTTTTACTAGATTGATTAATATCATGGTCCTTTAAAAAGACAACTTGCTTTCTAGAATCCTTTTCGCTTATGATGAGGGTATAAAAGTTCACAGGATTCATCAGTCCCTGAAAGATAGGAAAGATTTATAACATTAATGTATTTCATTGTCAGAATTTTCTGCTGAAGTCTGTAGCCCTGGAGAGAATACTTCAGTAACCAACATAAAAAAGCATACTTAAGACAAAGAGATCCTGAGCTTAATCTCAAAAAGAGAAATTCTCAAATGAGAAATTAATCACAACTCCCTCAATGGACTCAATGGAGATATTCTGGAGATCTTTCATTAGCTCCACATTGGCCCTTCACTGTGATGCTCATACTCTGGTGTAGGGGGATGAAATCTTTTCTAGAAGCAGGAAAGATGGTAGCAACCACCTAGTGCTGGAAATGCTTATACATATGCAGCTCCACAATTAAACTGCACATATTACACGAAAGGAAGTCCCATTATTATAGAGAAAGTGTCAAGATTATTTTGCTCTTCTCAGTTAAAAAAACATATATTGGTATAATCACAGATAGCTAGCATAAGAAATTAACTCTGGTGGATATTTTTAAAAAGTGAAAGAGGCAACAAAATTCCCATCCTTTATGGTTTTCACATTTCCCTGCTGGAGGCCTATCAGCCAGTAGATTCATTCTGAAGTTAATTTGTTTTTGTTAATTAACAGAAGTGCTTTCTCTCACTTCTCTTGGATGCAAGCAATATTTAGAAACTCAAAGCTAACAAGGTAAAAAGCACTGAGACACAAAATGGGGAAGGATGAGAAGGAGGAAAGATTCTCTCCTGCTTTTTTTTTTTTTGCTAGCATCACAGACACTCCTTTCATTTCAGGTCCCACTGCTTCCTGTCTGCTCTCTTGGGATTTACGCACCACTGGGCAGAATACCAGCTTTCCATTGTCATTTGACAGCAGCTGCCCCATGCTGTGAGTTTAAAAAATCATGAAGCTGTAATGCAAGAAGGGGACACCTTTTCTCTGCTGTATAACTCAAGCACTGCAGGAAAGGTCACAACACAGAAAGCCTGTTGGAATTAAAGTGAGGTCTTTCAGTTTTGTTTTAAAACCGTGAAGAGGTGTCTATATTAAGAAAAAATTGAGCCTATTGTTTCTTACAAAGCCAGCAGCCCAACCCACTTAAAAGTCACTGGTGTAAAAGAAGGATACACTTACAAGCAGATCAACTTACTTTGCAGGGAGAATTGCCCAGACAGAGGCAACCTGAGCAATCTTTATTTGGGGCTTTCCTCTTGCCTTTATTCTTCATCTGCAGAACTCCATATTGCACTATTTACCTTCCTGTATGTGACCTGAACAAGATTTTGGTCATAATATTGAAGAAGAGGCAAAGACAATAGTCAATACAGGGCAGTGCTGGTCCATTACTGTCCTTCCCTCCGTAGGGATTTAGCCTACCTCATTAGCTAGGTAATCTGGAAGGATAAGGGATACATTTGGCTTATCTCACACCTTGCCTCTAGCTCAGCACTCTGTCTTCCAAAAAGGTAACGTGCCTACTAATTTGGAAACCGGCTACTTTCCAGCAGCCTCAACTCCTCAGTCACCAAAATCACAGAACAAGTTTATTTTCATCAAGTTAGTTAGTTCTCTGCATGCCAAAATTTTTTTTGTTTTAAAAAATTTTGCTTTCAAAATTTATTAAGATTTTTTAAGAAAGGTTGAAGAAGAGATCTAATGGCAAAATAAAGTAAAAGAGATCTACCCGGACTTGAGAAAAGAGCTTTAAGTTGCTCAAAGTTGGTAGATTCTGTTCTGTTTCCACTCCTCATTTTAATTCTTTTTGGTTTTTTTAATACATTCCAAATCGAACTAAAAAATATATTATGCCCATAATTCAGATGACATCCAAAAGACCTAATCCAAGCTAGTAGCCCCTATCCTAACAAAGGAAAATAAACAGTTGCCTCCCTAACATGGGTCAGATAATGTTAAAATACCTTCAAGACATTTTTGCTATAGAAATGTTTATTTATCCCCATTCACTGCACAGGAAATGCAAGGAACCTTTCTCTGAGGCACACAGTGTTATACATATGACATTTAGTCAAATAAATCCTATTCCTTACTACCTTCAGAGACCTCCAGTGCTCCCAAAATCCTGTCCATCTATGGTTAGGCATCTAAGTTATGCAGACAGGATTTTTCCCTGGAGGCATTAAAAGACACTTGTCTTCCTTAATTGGCTTTGTAAGGATCTTATTTTAGCTGGACCACTTAACCAAGAGCATAAAGTGAAGGTGTAGTTTAGGTAGCAGTCCAGGCCCTACGACAGTAACATCTCCAGCAGAACACCAAAGTTACTTAGGTAGATAGAAGCCCTTTCTATGGTGGAAAATAGTAGGTTTATATTTAAAATCTGGTATGTTTATTCTACTGGAAAACACACAGATAAACTCAGAGATTGTCCACCTGAGAGAATAATAATTATACTAGCAGGTAAGTGAGACCAAAAAATCATCAGAGGGATGAAACCCTCTGGTTTTATCCTCTGGGAATGTCATGCAAATGCATCATCCCTAACAAACACGTCAATGTCCTCTGTCAGCCTCAGCACAAACAACAAAGTAAATATTAGGATATGCACTGAACAGGGTGAGATTAGGTAAGTGTGTTTCACAGTAAGGAAATGCACTTCACATCCAAGGCTCACAGTTTTCATTGCAATCACTATAGAAAATTACCAGATCCCAGAAGAAGTGGGATCATTCATTCTATTAATTCCCATCTTGCTAAAATTGCCTCTAATCTCTGTGCCAGGCAACAAGCCTCGTTTCACTCATCAACAGTGCTTATTAAAAAATCCACCAACACTGTCTGAAATCTGGGAAACTCAGTTGAACCAAAAGCAATACTTCCTAGTTCTCAAGCTGGGAATTAAATTACTTAACCAAAAGGAAAGGCTGGGGCTGAAGGAGGGGAGAGGGAGGAAAGGAAAATACATTGGTTGTTGTGATTTGGCCCCAGAACTATTACTTAACTCCAACCCTCCTCCTATTAACTACCAGTGACTGCTGGCACAGCTTGTCACTGTCTTACTCTTCAGTTGCACCTCATTTGTAGCTTGTTGTCCCTGTGGGGAGCGTCAAGCTTCTGGGACTCAACAAACTGTGCTATGGTTAGGATGCTGTATGAAGAGGTTTCAGTGCAGCTTTTGCTAATCTTGATGGTCACCCTGCTCAGCTGCAGCTGCCTCCCATCAATCATAGGAGGCAAAGACCCAACAGCATTAGCCAAGCTTGCAGCTTCTCAGGCCACCCCCACAGTCTTGGCTGAACAGCCAGGCTGCAGGTCTCATCCCAACATAAGCAGGGCTTTTATAAAACCTCCGAAGTCAAAGAAGAATGATGAAAAGGCTATATATTTAACTCTTTTTGTAGAGGCCACTTCATTCCAGTTGTCTACCCCTGGGACAATCAGGTAGACTGGTTAGTTTGGGGTAAGCTGCTACCTGTGGCCAAACCTTGTAGCCCAAATATCTCCTACAATAAAATCCACAGCCAATACAGCTTCTAAAAAAACCCCCCAAAACTTCCAAGATACTGAGAAATACACGCATAAATAGATGTCCTGCTCATTGACTTGTGCCATCAGCTTTCTCCCAGACAGAGTGTTTCAGTCTCTTTTGGGATCCAATCCCCTGTGCCTTCTGAAGGGATGCCACTCTTCTCCCTTGGACCCAAGGACACCTGCACATCTCCAAAGACTGTGAAGACTTCATAAAAAACATTGGCTGGATGGTCTTTTTGTGGTTCATTAAAATGCAAGTTCCCAAACTCAAATACTCAGCATGAAGGCAGAGAACTGCAATCTTCTCCTTCTAGCATTTTCAATTCTGTAAGCTGAATATAATTTGTAACACTTTGATAGCAGGCCACAATTGTTGCTGTTGTGCATCAATGGAGCAGCAAGCCTAAACAGGACAACAAACTGAGTTTACTAGAAAAACAAGCATGTAAGAATTTTCTCCTGAGTTGCAAGCCAGGGAAACTATTTTCTGAGTGAAAGAATAACCTATATTTTACCATTTGGAACTGTGTGGCAGCCAAGCTTCCAGAAAACAATATGAGAGAAGAAATGGGCATTAGTTGCATGTTTAGGATAATATAATAAATGTGAATATTTGTAAGAATCCCTGATACTCTGTGATTCTGTGAAAGTTTAATTTAGTCCTTTACAACACAAACAAGAGGTGTTATACTACCTCCCATGTCATGCAAAATAATTGTGGCTATATTTTGACAATCCTTTGCTATGCTCAAGTGGCATTTTGTATCTAAAATGCACAGTATTAAGCAATAGCCTCTTTTTTTTTGGCAGAGATGACAGGAAATGCCACACCTTTCATGGCCACGTGAAGACTAATTCAAGCCTGGGAAGCCAGAACATTATTTATTGTGCTACTCGATAGTTCCAATGCCTCAGGCAAATGGAAGGAGGCAGGACAATGTTAAATGTATTTTTACCTCCACCCTGGCCAGTCCTATCTCAGGTATACAAGTCCACCAGAAGATTTGTCTGTGTCGGTGACCCCTTCTGCATCTAGTATCTCAGGGACTCATTTGCTGCTGACTGTTTAGCAAGAGTTTTCCACCTTTGGCTTTTGGCTGACCCTTGAGCTCCTAAAGCCTTTTCTGAAATTCAAAGTGAGTGTCTTTCCCAAGGTCACAGAGGAAGCGTATGGTAGAGAAGAAAGCAGCACTCTTCTCAGCCTGAACAGCAGATCTCTTAACACTCAACACTCAGATCTTTTCCAATGATTTAAAGCCCTGTACTCCAACGTTAGAACTGTGTTTGCTTATTAGGTAGAAAAGCAGGGAGAGTGGAAGCCCAAGGAGCTTCACATGGACCCTATGGGATACATCAAGTAGCTCAGTAAGGCTGTGTCACTTTAACGTTTCCCTTCTCAAAGCATTTTTTAAGGTTGTATAAAATCCAGTGCATATGGTAGATTAAAAGAAAGACAATACTTATCATAAAAGTGCATCTGTGATGGTAAAAAAGCCTAAAATTATGGCATGAAATGAGCAAAGAGTGCTGACAGAGAAAGAAAAATGCTTTAAAGTTATAAAACTCTAAACAAATGCATTTTATTTATTTTACAAATATTTAATTCTAATGCCTAATAAACACTGATTTTAAAAGTCTATCTGAAAAATTCAACAACTTTCCCCTTTGTGGAATATCATTAAATTCTTTGCAATTACTGAGGGGAAAATATGCAAACATGAGAGAAAAAAATTCAGTCTAAAATTGACAGATCAAACTAGAAAATTATTACGAAGCCTCTTAGCAACACAGTACATCCATAGAATTTCAGAATTTATCATGGAGCATAAAGAAGCAAAATAGACACCAAGGATGGAACACAGTGCCTAAATATAGGTGCTTATTGTGGCTTTTAATACCATACTGTTTCTCACTTTGTCATGGGGGACACAGTGGCCTGTAGATCCTGGATCACATCTACCTACCTCCACAGATGCTGCAGCCACCCCACAGTGTCTCAGATGGAAATAGATGCCTTCATTTAGGTGATTATTGTGTTTCATAATGAGATATAGATCATAGAAAAGGACTACTATTAGTACCAGATTTGGACTATTGCAAAGGGAATCACATCTTAGATGTGACATGCAAGTTAAAATCCTGCTCGTTGTCTAAGACACATCATGGGATTCCCAGAAGACCTGCAAGCTGGACATCCTTGAATATCTTAAAGCATTAGATACCAAAGTAACTGAATTCCTTCTTTGTAAACCTGGAGAAAAGTTGCTAGTGCATCCTATTCCTGAGAAAAATTCTTACACATAATCAAACAAAGATTAATATCCTTCTGTTGTTTATAAGGAAAGATGTAGCAACATTTTTTTATATACCTTTGTGGAAGATAGAGAAAGGAAAAACCATCATCAGAGAAAACAGAATACTTTGATTTGAAGTGTACCCTTTGGGGAACAATGGAAACCCAAGTAATAGAACAAGGAAAAAATATTCCCTTTTTTAAAAAACACAAGAAAGCCCGTTCTGAATCACAGTAGGACAACCAGAATAAAGTAGAAAAACAGAGATATTCTCTTTTTAGGAGTGTGAGAAGGAAATTATTAGCCTATATCACTTATTTGTATAGCGGCTATCATCATAGCCACTAGGTATTCTAATTAAAGAAATGTAAGGATGCAAAAGCCGCTAAGCAAATGTTAAACAAAGCCAGTGCATATTCTATAAGCCCTGAAGGGCTGTTAGAATTCAGGACTGCAAGACAGAATGAATGAAAGAAAATTCTAGGAAAGGAGAGCCTTGCTCCAAAACACAATGTTCAAATGAAGGATACAATCCTTAATGTGAGGCCTAGCACATCATTACTACTATTTATATTACTAACAGCACCATTGAAATCAAAATAGTTTTTCTGAAGACTCTAATTAGTATCTATTATTATCTCAGTTACATTTGGCCTTGAAAACTGTCATGAGTGCTTAGGACTGCTGTGACGCAGAATGTGCCAAGTTCTGCTTACTCCCATGCCCAGGGGGAAAAAAAAGATGTTGATAAGTGCATAAAAGAGATTTTTCCTTTTTTCTTTTTTTTTTTTTTCCTTGTTGCTTCTTTCTCTTGGCTTACGGGTACCAAGAACCAGCACTTCCCAACCAGGCAATGGAGGAAAGAGTGACATGGTCTTTCTCAAACAACCAAATGATCCAGGGAGTACCCAAAAGCAGGCAGATATTTTCTGCATTAAGCTGAGCCTCTAAGAAAACAATAGGGCAACATTTCAAAATTCTTATGCAAATGTCATGCTCTTAGCTCCTTCTCTGAGCCCTGGGGACAATAAAAAATAACCTGAAAAATAATTCATGGTATCATCCTGTGATACTCATAAAAACTGTTTCTTGTCTTCATCCATGCAGATTGTGAAAGGCTGATCTTCTACACTTAGTCTTCAGTAAATATCTTCAAGCTTGAAGAAGTTAGAAAAAGCTTTCAATCTATGATAATTTAAAATATCTTTGAGCTTTTTTGTTGTACTGGGTTTGCTTCTGGAGTTTGTGTGTTTGTTTTGTGATGTCTTTTGATGATCGGTAAATTTTCTGAAAAGTTAGTGCCAATCATATTCATCTTCCCTATTATGGGACTCAGAAACACCACTTCTATTCCACAAGAGGCTTCAAGTCACTGGCTTGGTTTCCAGGGAGAAAAACTCAGCTTTATTTCACTCATTAGCACATCCCTTGTGCTTGGGCCAGGCATCTTCATCCATCCCACCAGCAGGGTGATGTGACAGGCAACATTTCTTCAGACTGAGGCCTGATGCTGTTAATAGAAAAAAGAGACGTAAGGCAAAGATCATGCTTGTAAAGGAGGTGCTGTGTAACTCTGTTCAGATTCAGGAGTTTGAGAAGGGAGGATAAAAGTAGCTTTTAAGGACTTCATACACATGCCTCTCTGAAGACACTGTACCTTATGTTCATATTCCTAATGCAGTGACTAGATACAGAGGGAATTTGTCCCATGTCATTTCTACATGTGGCAAAGAAAATTCTCCTTGACAGTCTAGCACTTCCTTTAAAAGTTCCTGGCAGGGTTTCTCTTTGCCTCACCTACAGGAATCTACTGTAGGTATCTCCTGTGGGAATACTCATAGATCTAATGGCAGTCCCACTCTGCCTTTCCTCAACAGATGTACACACCGAGGAGTTTTTTCCATGTTGCCAAAAAAGCTGTAAAATAATGATACAGGCACAAACTTTTTTTTGTTACAGCTAAATAAATAGATTCTACATTCCCAGCTCAAGATGTTGTCAGTTCTGCATCTTAATAAGGCACCAATTTCAATTAGTCCTTTTGTTTCCCAAATTATTAGATCTTAAAAATACCACAAATCTAGAAACCATTCATGTTAAAGATAAACCCCAGAATGAACTGTCGTTTGCAAATGTATGTGAAAACTATGTTTTCGGAGGAAAGGAAGGAAACATTTTTGTGGTCATTCTTTCTTTTCTACCAGAAGAAGAAGAGTCTGTTAAACATCTTGACAGAGGTTTGGAATATCACAAGTAATTCCAGCAGAGATTAGTGGGCAAAGTGTAACTAAGGAGGATGCTCATGGAAGCAAATACACATAATTTATTTCATGGTTCCATGGTTTACAGAGAGAGATATTATGTACTGCTCTGCCTAGAAAGCTCCACTGTTAACAAGAGATAAAGTATATGGGCTATTTCTCATTTAAAGAATAATTTTCCTCTCAACTTTTTTTCCCCATTAAAGAAGTTATTTTTATTTGAGTCGTATTCACCAAATGGAAATTCTTACTTTTTAGCTGGCTAGAGCTGCTTCAATCCATTTGTTTTCCTAACGTGCTTCCAGAGAGAAGTGCGTGGAACTTGTTCAGTTGCAGGAGTTTGAAGGGGAGGGGGCAGTGGGCCAGAGGGGAGAGAAAAGTGGCTTTTGAAAGGGTTGTGCTTTTCAGCAGCCCTATCCAGACACAAGAATTGATTTAGTTCTTAGAGTAATAAAGGCAGCAGGAAATTAGTTGTCAACTGGCCTCTTTCCTCTTCCTGGATTACTCAGTTCACTCCAGCACACAGCTTTTTTCTCAGCATTCAAATCAATGTTTCAGTGCATGGCTCACACTCAAGTGGAGGTGTATTTGCAGCAGAAGCTGTCCTACCCTGGTTTTGCTGGAGCAGATAAAAAATAGACACAAGGTGCAGCATTACAGACTTTAGCTGCTACTCAGAACAAAATTGACCAGACTCTCACTTGTCTTGGTTGTTACAAAGCCTTATCCATACTATGATGAGGCTATGAGAAGTTTTCAGATGGTCAGCCCCATGACAGATCTCTTAATGTATCTGTTAATAGCTTTTGCTAATAGACAGTTTGAAAACATGCACTGCAAATGGGGGTTTGACTGGCTAATCCTTCAGCAGTATACAGCTGAGAGATCCAAATTCGTTAATTAATGAATAGGGAGTTTAATATTGCATCAAACTTAATTGCACATCTGGCACATTATTGAGGTAATGCCCAGTTATACTGCCTGTATTTTCAGATCTGTCGTGATGCTCTTCATAGGCAAGATATAAACAAAAACAGGGATGTCAGGTGTCTTCAGCCATTGCTACCTTGAAAAGAATCAAGTTTTGAATTTTTCTTTAGCTAGTAAAGGAGGATCAGAATTCAAGCTCTACTTTCTAGTGTATAAACACAGATCAAGATGTTAGGTGATGTATAAAACCACATCTCCAACAATCGTGAATTTACCCTGTGCAGGTCTGGTATCTTAAATCCTGATTCTATGAGGAACTTGATACATCCTCATATATATACTGCTTAAACTTCAAGAAACTCAGCTCTCTTCCTAAGCAAAATGATGAATCCCACCTAAGTGTTACAATTAGAAATAATTCCAGTGAGACAGTGAATTTTGGAAGATTACATGAGCCTATTGGAAATCTCACGTCTTCTGAATCCAGATTACTTTTTCCAAATTCAGACTACTTTTTCTGAATTTTATGGCTGAGTAATCAGTCTTTTGGGGTTATTCATACCCACACATCTTGTATATAATTTTTTTTTAGCAATTGTTGAAAATTCATTTGGTTTACAATGTATGTTGAGAATTTCAAAAGAAAAAATTTAGGGTTTTTTTGTGGAGGATGGAATTGTCCTGATTAATCATTCCCCCAGCATCACATGGTGAAAAGTCAAAGATGTAAAAGTTCACCCTGTCACTTTATCTGATTCACTGAGTATGACTCTGTTGATCAAGATTAAGTATGGTGAGCTGAAGGGCTTTCAGTAACTGTATTTATAACATTTCTTCTCAGAGTTATGGGAGTATTTCTTTCAATCAAATTAATTTTCATAGGTAAACTTCAGCAATGCCCAAATTCCTAAGTGCTATGAACTGCTGCTAAAGAAATATTAGATTTTTTTTAAATCACTGAAAAACAGTCCATATAAAATTTCATCTAGAAACAGACCTACTGTGATTTATGTTTATTCAAGTAAGGTAAAAGTCCCACCAGCATTTGGTGCAGGAGTACCACCCTGAGCTTCTTAATTCCACCACAAATTACTGCAATTAACCACATGCAGAGCCCACAGAAACCACCAGCTAGAGATTTAGCCAGCCTGGCTAGCTTGCACTGAAAAACACTACTTGTGAGCAAGACCTTGAGTCACACAGTCTGGCTTCTTGAAGCTAATAAATACTTCAGATGAGAGGTGGTGTGTAGGTATACACCTCTCTTTTTTTTTCCTGCTTTGCCACTGCAGCATTCATAAAGGAAGTTATCCAAGATGTTCTCTACATTTGTGTTGGACAGGACAAGAAATAAGGGGTTCAATTCTAGTTAAGCATCAGGATGAAAGGGGGAGAAAGTGGCTGAGGAAAACAGAGTACTGAAATGACATTATTAAACCCACCTAGGTAAGTCAGGGAATCACCATCACAAGAAAGCAAAAAGTTGTGCAAGGATATCATTGGAGCAGTAACTAGTCCTGTAATTTATCCCACGTCTGGGCAAGAGGATGAGTAGTGACTTCACATGCTCCCTTGGTTGTTTTTTATTTTTCTGTGATTGTGGGAAATAATCTGTTGCTGGCATCATCAGATTCTTTTCATGTACAGAAGTCCAGCACATACATAAGATGCATCCTGTTGAGTACAGGTATTGTTCTCTAGGGGACATTACCTTTTATCTATTAATTACTAAAGCCAGGTCAACTGTGGCTAATTAAGAATTTTTATAGGTGGAAAATGCCATGGCTACAGTTGCTATGGCTTCAAAAAGGAAAAAAGACTAAAAGAAGCATTATATGGAAAAGAAGGAAATACTCCAAAATAAGATGTTAGATTCAAAATATAAATGAGTTAATCAGAATTAAACACCATACAGAGCACTGGTCTTGCTTCCAAAAGGAGCTTCTTCCCCTACCTGATAAAAAGGTACTGCTTTATTTTTTCTCTAATGGAGTCACTGATGAGACCATTACATTCTCTGCAACTCTGCTGCTTTAGTATAGAAGCATATGTGACTCCCAGGGAGAGCTTTTAGAAGTGAAGAGCTGTGGTCTGTAGGAAGGCACACTATTGTATGAAGTATTACACAGATTTCCTACAAACAAACCTGTTTTGAAAGCATACATAGGATCCCTGGGTACACTGCAGAGGAATCTCAAGAGGTGTTCTCAAATCTTGCTAGAGAAATCACAGAGGTTTTTTTATGTGCTATTGAATAGGGACTGAACTATGATGAAACTAAGCTGGCTGAACAGACGTTCAGCTGGATGAGGAAAAGACAGCAACGATTCCAGATGACCTGCTGCACTTTTGACTTTTAATATCCCATTTTTTCAACAGTAAGATCCCTTTTGCTATTGGGAAGCAAATACAGACAGAGGACACTATCTGCTTTGCCTTTCCAGCACCAAGCAGGCGCCATTGCAGGAAATCCTAAATACAAGCAGAGAGGAAGAGGATACTCAGCTTGAGGTGGAAGGCAGAACTTGGAAATACTGCTTTCTCTGCTCTGTTTCCTCCCTGTTTTGGCCAGCACTTTGCTCAGGGAAATCTGATCTCATGGTGTCTTAAACAAAGATTTACTGGCTGATAGCAGAATCTGTGGGTGTGTGAAAAGTCTGACAAAAACCTTAAGAATTTATTTATGGCTGCAAATATTACATCCATATGGGGAAGTTCATTTGCCTTGAACTTTTTTTCAGACACTGTAGAGACTGTTATTGATTTAATAGTCTACTGGAATATAGGGAGGGGAGGAAAAGCATAGCAGCAGAAAAGCTAATTATGATAATAAGAGCAAGACATGTATAATTCCATTAAAAAAATTAGTTACTTCTCTTCCTCTATCATGATTTTTCCCTAACCACAATTCTCTGTTCATTAGGAGATAATTACCTTCGCTGCCAAGCAGACTATAAATGCACTGTTTATACCAAGAGCAGAAAATTTTAGAATTACATTTCTTGTCAAAAATATTATTGCTATCAAAGTGGTTTTACTGTACTACATCCAACAGGTCACTAGTCATGCAAGAATATCTGTGTACATTTGGTAATGGTTCAAAATTATTTTCTTCCCAGTGGATAGATTTAACAAGGATGGTTTTACAGATTAGCCTTTTCATTCCAGACCATTACTATCAATATACTGAAAGCCTTGCCAGCAAGAGCTCCCTTACCTCACCCTCCTCTGAGGGTACTTTTCAGATACAAGCAGCTTCTGAGTAACATGTCTGGTTTCTCACACTAGATTTAAAAGTGGCATTACAGCAATACAGCACTAAGCTATCTTGCATATGAAGAGTACATGCACTAATTAAACTTCACACCACCTATGCAAGGTAGGCAGTTAATTGCCTTCATTTTTATGTCAATACAAAAGAAAATGTGAAACACAGGAAAGTGAGAGCATGCAGCAAACCAGAGCTCAAGAGCCCTTATATTTATCATTATTACTCTGTTTTGGCTTGTGGTCCTGCATCACAATTGTAATCTCCCAGTTAGCTAGAGACAGTGAGAAGATGCATGGAAGACTCTACCTCCGTCATTGGGCTCATGCATCTTAATTTGTTGGTGACAACCACCATGGCAATAAGGAAGGCCCAATACTAGCAGTAGGTCATGCCCAGTCTTCCTTGCTTGAGATCTTCTCCATATCAAATGTGCATATAACACGTAATAGACAGTGATGCAGTCCGTGTTTCGACATCTAAGTGCACAAGTTGCTCTTTTCCCTCCCTTTTCTCTCTCAGGCAGTGCATCCAGAAGAATCCACGTGCCTGAGATCTGAGTTACCACATAATTATTAAAGAAATTATATCCACCTGCAAATAGCTTGGTTCCTAGTTAAAGAAGTCTACTGACCCTAATTTTTCCTCTCTGTTAGATCTACCTTACTGTTTGCTGAATCTGCCAGCTTCACACTGCATCTGATTTTGCGCATAACAATAGTCATTAAGTGGCAGTAATGTGTCATTATCCCATTACTATAAACATTCTGAATCCTTCATTCCTACAAGTTCCTGCAAGGGCAATGCTGTAAAGTTAGGATATGGTTTTTACTTGAAGGATTAAAGGATTTTAACATTAAAACACTCTATGCATAACAGTCTAGAAATGCTTGCAAAACTACTTTATCCTCTGTCTTGTACAATGAAGCTATGGCAGAAAGAAAAGTTTCCCAGAAAAAATGGAATAATGGAAGAGTAATATAATCTGTGGGGTTTGTGCCTTCCATGAGTTTTTTCTAAAGGGCCAGACCATGAGGTCATTCTTTCTGATGAAGAAATGATGATTTACAAAATTGGTGGAGTGCTGTTAAACGAAGACCTAAATAAAAGATCAATTTGATCACTTACTCCTAAGGGGAAAAGAAAATCTATATGTTTCTCCTTTATAAATTTCCACTGGATTGAAAGTCCGCTGAGTACATGCCATAAGAATGACTAACTATTTGGTTCAGCATGCAGACTGAAAAGCTGGGGAATCAAAATGAAAATTTGAAGGAAAAACGTGTCTCAGAATGAGTAAAGGAGTTTTTGGATGGAATAAAACAATGAAGAGTGTCATTGAGTTGGAAACAATAGGTTACTTCTTTTCATTTCCAGATATTGCAGTGTTGTAAAAAATAAAAAATTAAGAAAGAAAGAAAGAAAGGAAGAAAGGAAGGAAGGAAAAGTCTGTAGAGTCATTCAGTAAACAACAAAAAAGGTGGGGCCTCTCTCCAGAGTGAGCTGATTAAAGCTCTCATCTGGGACCAAATCCCCCTTGCTACACAATCTGGAAGAAAGAGTTGAACTCGGTTTTCCCCTCTCTAAACTCCCAGCCTATGGAGTCTCTCTCCTTTCCAGTGAATATTTGTTTATAGCAATATGATTTCAAAGTGGAACCCATCCAACAGAGACAAAGAATACCTAAAGATGCAACACTTGATTACACATTGAAAAAGGCCTCCTTAGAAGAAGAAAGTAGATATCCAAACTCCCTCTCACAATCAGATAGGGATGGGCTTCAGGCTCTTCAGCTTGTTGGGCTAGTGCCCTAATAACCAGGATTATGTGAGCTGGAATTCCATCCGCAGATGCTCTTTTTGAATCCAGCTCAAAAAAAAAAATTGAAACATTTGGTTTGGAGAAAGCTGGAACTAATCCTTTTGACATTGCCAACAGTTTTTGGGTTTGATTTGGCTTTTTTATGCTTTCTTTTCTCTGGTCAGAGCTACTCTTTCAATGTGACCTGATTTTGACACTGTGGAATTCAAGTTGAATTTTGAATTTTTCAAAGTCATAATTTGCTTGCTAGAAACAGAAAATTACTAAAAAAATTACTCAGCACTGGTCTCAGAGTCCTTCTGCCACACAGATCATACACCCTCTACTCCTTTTCTCTCTCTCTATCGGTCTCCTACTATGCTCGAGCTACAGATCTATGTCATCTTTTAGCAGCTGCCATCACTAGTAACTTGATTTTATCTCACTATGGGAGGTTAAGGAAAATTAATCTAGTCTAAAGCTGCTAACCTTTTGACTAATTTCCTTCAAAGTTCTGTAGAAGCTTGCATGCATATTCTTCAAACTCTCTGAACTCTTAACCTGAAGCCATCTTATGAAGTGAGCTCTTATGAAGTTTTGCTCTACTCCAACAGCCCTGCAGTTGCTGTAAATCATGGGAGATCTTCACAAGGCTGAAGCAGTACTCAGAGACAGGCACTGCTGTCAGAGAAAGGGTCAGCAGAAAACCCAGCCCATTAGAGAGGTTCTGTAGTACAGACCCATCCCTCTCAAATAAGCATAGCAATCCTCAGCTCCTTTCTAATTTCTCTCTGATTTTTAAAGTGTGGGGTTTCTTGTGTGCCTCCAGTATTTTTTCCTTTTTTTTGACCCATGACATTAATATCTGTGTGCACAGAAGTGGCTAGTCTCTCTGTGTCTGCAGCTGATGACAGCATTGGGTTTGTGCTAGCCAATTCCAAGTATGTAACTGTATCTGAGCAAAACATTTAACCACCTGCAAACAGTTCAATATTGAGCACAGTTAAAAGATTTTGACTTCCTATGGCTTTGGTACATCTCAGCTCTGACAAAGGAATAACAACATCTGAGTTTAAGCAAGGGAATTCTTTGTTGTTATGGGTAGGGCTGGATGGAACTCATGAATACTGATGGGTAGAACAACCACCCTTCAGTGGAGATAATTAAAGAAACTATCAAGGTATTTTATAGAATTGTTCTATTCAGATATCAGACACCTCCTCACAAACTATGCACTGACAGGTTCTTCAGAAATTGGTCTAGGGAAAGAAGAAGGTCAGCACATACATGTAAGTATCAGGAAGAAAAAGAACCTGAACATAGCTGTAGGCTCCTGCCAAGGAAATCTTTTAGGTTTCTCAGATGAGCACAGAGGGCTGTTCAGCCTGATAAGAAGGCAGGTGTGCAATGTGGACCCGAAGAAGGAAAGGACCAGAGAAGAAACAGCAAAGATCTGCTGGTCATTCTTCATCCTGGCATAAGCAATACTGATAAAATTAAAACCAAATAGAACCAACTGGCCTCCCAGAAATTAGAAGATACAGACCCTGACTGCATTTAAGGAGGGGTGTGAAAATATGTGTGAGTGGATTTGATGGTGTAGGTGGCCTCATCACTTCCATATTCCTGGAAAAGATGGTGTGAAGGCAGAAGTGACATCTGGGATCCTGGAGGCCTTTGAAATCAGTGGCAATAACTTTTCAAGTAAAGCACTCTGCTTGAGATGTTTGCCTTCACTGTAGCCATGTAAATATCCTCTTAGTCTAGATTCTTGCCAATGGGGAGAAGATGCACCTGCAAAGAATGATTTGTCTCTTCTGCCTTGAGTGTCCATTTTAGTATGGGATGAGTGGCTTTTTTTGGAGATACCTCTCTATTAGCTACAGTTGGAAGCAAACAGTTTAGATTTAGACGACAAATTGTAGATAACTAAACCAATCTGACACAGATCCCACACATTATGTCATCTCTCAGTAAAACCATCTCCAAGTGGTGTCTGGGAAATAATACAAAAAACATTCATTTTCAGTTTATGTGAGAGCTTATATTATAAAAAGTATTTATTTCTCTTTGAGATTTTGAATAACTGTGCCATAGCATCTGCTTTCAAAAAAAGGACCCAATATTCCTAGAAGAAAAAATTATCATCAGAATGCAGTGTGACTTGTTCTACACAGAAATATTTTTGTTTTCAATTATTGAAGCCGGAGGAAAAAGATAGTGGGAAAAACACTTTGAAATGTCAATGTTTCAATATTTCAATATGGTCTTTCCAATATTAAAAAGTGAAATTTGGGGATATTTTTACTACTAATAATGCATCTGTTCACATGCCACATTTCATGTTTTTGAAAGCATTAACTGGGAAAGTTTTGACAATATGTATTTTCATCCAAATTCCTAAAGGAAAGACAATTTAAGTTATAGTAATCTCCTGTAATTCAGCCACATAGTATTTGGACATTTGAATCCACTATGTTCCTTTTACAACTGTTAATGAAACCCAAGGGCAATTCATCTCATGCTAAGACAGGCATTTATAATAGGTCAGAAAAATGGCTTTCCACTCATTTTCCTCCATTCAGTATCAATCAAGCCTAAGGTAATCATCTCAGACCTAGGTGCATAACTTTTCAATATCCAAAACTAAGGAAGACAGTTCTACTTTAAATAACTCAGAAAAACTCGGCTTTCTCAAGGATATAGTCCCCCTGCCCCCATTAGCTGCTCCTGCATTCATCTCAAACATAAAAGATTCTTTCTGCAAATTTTTTTCCAAGGGGTCTCCCAACCAAGGTCAGAAAGTGAGGCTGGAGCAGAGCTGCAAACCAAGACCAGTACAATGTTTACTGCAAAATGCTGCCTCCATTTACAACCAAGAGTGAGATCAAGTCCAATTTATGTAGCTATTTGTATGCAAATTAGGGGATATTTTCAGACATATTCAGTTTCACGTAGGAGTCAGGCAGCATTTTAAAATGTGGCTTTTCCCAGGATGATAGTGAGCTTTTCAGTTTTTATTTTGCTCATCCTGCATTTGTGGTCAGACTTGTTCCTGACACTGATTTATAAGGGTTTTAAAAATCAGTGCATCATGCACATCACCACATCCACCTGGGACTCTAAGTTTCCTCTTCCTCTCCCCTCCAAAAGAACCTGTCTGCTATCTTCCCCTCCCTTGCTATTTCAGCGCACCCTCTCTCTTGAATGGTCCAGCTCCCTCTCCCTCCACATGGTCAACTCACAGATATGCCAGAACTTAATGCCTTCATTATCCTCATGTCAGGCCTTCTTTACTGGCAACTTTTTCGGCAGTGTAAAGGCCTGTTTCCCTCTCCTTCATCTTCCCAAGCATTCTGACTCTTAATTCTTTACCTAAGCCCTGCATTTCAGCCTTTTCATTGTCTATACTGGTTCCACATTTCTCCACTCTTTCTCCCCCCCTGCCCCTACTAAGCCCTGAGTGCCTGCTTCAAACTAGGCACACATCTTAGGTCGATGGTTAGACTAGATGATCTGAAAGGTCCTTTTCAATCAAGATGATTCCATGATTTTATAATTTTGTTCCATTGTCTACAAGCCCACCTTC
>VZTY01021571.1:103412-147121 GCA_013400935.1 Turnix velox
CTTGATCACCATAGTGAATAATGAAAATAAGAGCTTCTTGCATACCACTCCCTGGTCTTATCAGTCTGGGAGTGAACAGTGTCTGAAAAATGTGCAGTTAATTTCAAAGTTTAGTCAGACAGAAGAGGCCTAGCTGAAAAGTAAAGTTACAAACTAGAAAATTAACCCTATTTTACCTCAAACCAGGACAACTGGCAACTTTTTTCGTCAGTGTAAAGGCCTGTTTCCCTCTCCTTCATCTTCCCAAGCATTCTGACTCTTAATTCTTTACCTAAGCCCTGCATTTCAGCCTTTTCATTGTCTATACTGGTTCCACATTTCTCCACTCTTTCTCCCCCCCTGCCCCTACTAAGCCCTGAGTGCCTGCTTCAAACTAGGCACACATCTTAGGTCGATGGTTAGACTAGATGATCTGAAAGGTCCTTTTCAATCAAGATGATTCCATGATTTTATAATTTTGTTCCATTGTCTACAAGCCCACCTTCTCCCATCTCTGCCATACAGGCTCACTTTGTCTATCTTTCCATTAAGATTTTTGTATTTCCAGGTCTCCTATCTATTGCCTGTAATAATGTTTATGCTGCCTTATTCTTTGCTTTATTTCTGCTCACTCTTGACTTTTTACATGTCTGTTTCTACTTTCAGTCTCAATATTCCCCATTCTACCTGATTCTACTCTTTTCCGTGTCTCTACACATCTCCCTCACAAGTTGTTGCTTGTCTTGTTCTTTATGACATTTCCTACCCATATTCATCTTTGCTGATCTCTCTATCAACAATATAAATCTTTCTCTGTAACAAGCCCTTTTTTACTGATATGCAAGTTGTAGATAATTTGCCTACATAAAGTTAATTTCATCATTTAGCCAGCTTATTAGCAAGTTGATCTTTACTCATGCATTAAATTTTAGGAGACAGATATATATGCAGGAGACAGTGGACAATTTTGCTTTCAAAATAATCTGAGGAAAAACTTCTATTTTGATCACACCAGGATGAATCTAGAGTAACCTTACTGCAGTCAGTGGAGTTACACTAGCATGCAGTAAAAATATGATGGTTGTACAGATACCAGACAACTTGCTCTTGTAAGCTCTAAAACTGCACCTATAAATCCATTTGTTTCAGGAAATGTTTCAGGGCAACAGAACTCAGGCATCTCCCAGTGCTGTTGGAGAAGACTCTGGAATGGTTTCAATACAAAATAGCACTCTCCCAAAATAGTTCTCTCCTGAGCACAAGCCAGGGACCATGCTCAGCTTGAGCACTGACACCTGGCTTGGAAGCTAAAAGGTTTAATTGCACATGGTCAAAGACAATTCCATGCCAGCTGGCCTGCTTGTCAGAAAACTGTCCCAAACACATTTGACTCTCATGCATATATGTTCTTAAAGGTACATCTCTAGAGTCATCCCAATCTTGAGCACTAAGGTGGTATCTCCATTGCACTGAGACTCCACTCTGCAGTAAATAAATAGTTATCTTGGTTGGCCCATCTCCATGCAGGCATATCACTCCACTGTCTAGGTACTACAGTCCTGACTATGGGCTCGTCCACCCTTCTTCAGAACAAAGCAATTCAGATAGGTGCTGGTGAAGGGACTGCTCTCCAGCTGGGAAGGATAAGAGTCAGGGTCTGGTTCCTCCTGACCACCCAGAGGAAAGTATGGGACTCTGAAACAGCAGCTACTGAGTCTCTGAGTCCTCTGCTTCAGATTACCTCCTTTCATACAGTTTTCTAGTTCTTCTCACCCTTGCTGTGCCCCATCTAACTTCCCTCAATGTGTCTCCAATTACACAGTCGAAAGATGGAGTGCCATATCTGGTCTCCATTTGCAGAAAGTTAATGGAACAAAAAAATCTGTCTCCTAGACAATTTTTTTTAACCTGTTGGAGCAGGTCCGTAGGAGGGCCACAAAGATGATCAAAGGGCTGGAGCAGCTGCCCTATGAAGACAGGCTGAAGGAGTTGAGGTTGTTCAGCATTGGTGAAGAGAAGGCTCTTCTGAAGGGGATCTACAGAAAGGCTGGGGTAGGACTTTTTAATAGAATATGTGATGGAAGAACTACAAATAATGGATGTAAATTGGAAGAGGGTAGATTCAGGCTAGATACAAGAAAGAAGTTCTTTACAGCGAGGGTAGTGAAACACTGGAACAGGCTGCCCAGAGAAGTTGTGGATGCCCCCCCTCTGGAGGTGTTTAAGGCCAGGCTGGAAAAGGCACTGAGCAACCTGATCTAGTGGGAGGTGTCCTATGGCAGGGAGGCTGGAACTAAATGATCTTTAAGATCCCTTCCAACCCAAACTATTCTATGATTCTATTATTCTATTATTTGCTCATTGTATTTACTTTCATATTTTCATATTTACTTTCATAATAGAAATTACCAAATTAGATCTGTTTTTCTTTTGTACTACAGACTTTCCTGTTCTAGCAGACTGAAGGCCAGCCCGATCTCACACCTGTCAATAACTTACAGGCTCTTATTTGAGTATTTGTCCCAAGAAGCCATTTATTACAGTAGTTAATGAGCACTCAGTTAGTAAACTGCCCTAAGACAAAGCTAAGGAAAAGTTAATAGTGTAATAAATCAGATATTATGTTTAATGTTTGGTTTTCACTGTACAGTATTATTGTTTTATTGACCCCTACTTAAAGATTTATCACAGTAGTCTTTTACTGCGGTTATAGGACATATGGTCATGATACAGTAAGGTGCACTTTAGCTTATGCTTCTGTTTTATTTTTAATTTCCTTTAGCAATTGCTGTGGACAGAGAGCTGAAAAAGTTGTATGCATAACCTGTGAGGAGAGACTTTTGCTGAATGGAAACGAGACATTAGGCACCAGGAGAGTGATGGAACTGGAACTTCTTGTTTGCCTCAGAGCAGCAATACAAACACAGAATTAGTGAAGCTATAAACAAAGACCCATAGACCCTTCTAGAGTTTTGCCAGTCAAAGAGGTTACTATGCCAAATCCCACTTCTGTTTTCCAGGCTATTTTTGCTCCTACCTCTACTATTTTCTCCTATCTAGCTGACGGTCTACTTGGATTATGATTCCCTTAACCACTTCCATCAAATTATTGCCAATTTTCAAGAGAAGCACTGTGCCACTTCTACAAGGAAACTAGCTTGCTTTGGCTAGTATTAGAAATGTATCATATGCATCTATGCTGGAAAACATGAGGCAGACTACAAACTAAAGTAGTAAAGAAGAGAATAATGCTGTAAAGGTAGGAGTCCTCTCCAAGGGACACCCTAAGTCATCTGCAGTAGAGACAAAGCATATATGTATGTGTGGTGGACAAGTGTGGGCCTGAAGTCTGCTGCTGGGAGGAGTTCCAGAGCCATATGAGAAGAAAAAGAAAAGGATGTGAAAGAGAAGAAAGTCAGAATGCAGAAAAAAATCTCAGCCAAAATTGGTTCTTATTGTAAAAAGCCTTCAGATTTAGTGTGTATCGAGTTCAGTTGGCTGATTCACAAGTACTCTCTGTTCCATGCTTTGCCCATGAGTGGGTGAATTCACACACAAAATCTTCTCTTTTGCATCACTAAGAACAGGACTAAAACTGGTTCTTCATCTAATGCACCTAAATCATTATTTTGTCACTACTTCAAAGCTAATTAGCTTTCAAGAGGATAAAGTTCTGTTCTTGCTAACACATGAAGACTGTCCAGTAGATCAGTGTGACTGAACTTGGATGCTGTCTCTGTGCTACTGAACTAAATATCTCCAGAAAGTGTCTCTGAGTAATTGAGCTCAATCACCTGCTAAATTTTTTGAGGACTCTTTGGTATGTCTTTGACCCAGGCTAGCTAAAATAATCCCAGACAATTTCCAGGCATAACCCAAGATGAAATCTGGCTCAAGGAAGACATCTGAGACAAAAATTCCAACCCTTTTTTTAGGAAAACTTTCTCTATCAGCTGGCCACCATGCTTTCAGAACAGTAAAGGCCATATGAGCGTATGAGATCATAGAGGTAGAAGGACGGGCTAGAGGCAGATCTCCCCTCAGCCTGAGTTGTCTTGTGATTCTGCTATATGAAGCCAAAGACACTGGGAGAACCCAGACAGCCAGATCTACCCGTACCTCTGTGCAGGAAGAAGAATCAGTCTTCTCCTCAGCTCATTTTCCCTCCTCTATGATGCTGGACCTGCAGGAAGGAAAGAAACTTGATAAACACAAGTTCTGGCAAGAACATTAAGAGGGTAGCGGGGGAACAAAATACTGTTTTCCAACAGGTTAACTTCTGTGGGATAGATCTGTCAAGGGAAGACCTTCCGTTCCTTTATATGGATTTTGCTGCACTCATTAAAATCAGCTTTTTTTCAAGGTCAGTTGAAAAAGACCATTTAGAAAAGATTGTCATCAACACAGTAAAACTGTATTTCCATTAAAGTGTATACAAAGATAACTTCTCTACTTACAGAGTTAAAAAAATTGCTATGAGTTTTAAAAGTTGCTTCCTTGCTAGTTAAAACCCTTATCGGCATTGTTCAAAGCTAAAACTGAAACAATTCATGTTCAACTTCCTTTCAAACTATCTCATTCTGGTAACAAAATCCACCTAGAAGCTGAGAACAAAACTTAGGGTATTCAGCCTGTGCTGAACCACAAGTGTCTTCTGCTTCATTTGTAGACATTTAAAGTTAGCTTGAGGTATGTCTACATGCAGCCCCAGTCACATCCATGCATAAGAGATTAGCCTTTAAGAGATTACATCAGTTGCAAACAGATGTTAACTCCACATGCACTCCACCTCTGGATTTTACTGATCTAAAGAGTTCAGAGCTTCAGATCACAGCCAGGGCCAAAATACAGGGAGATTTCCAATCAAACTATCACAGCAAGACTTCTGACATTATTAACATTTCACATCACTCAAGAAGGGAGACCTGGGTATTGGTGAAGTAAGGAAACCAGAAAGACAAAGCCCTTCTTCTCTCTTTATCAGTAGAAAATCATTTAGCATTGTCTTCACAACTTTTTATCAAGCATATTTTCATCCTTTTCAGGGGGAAAGGAAAAAAAATGGCTAAAGTATTTGTATATTTTTTGTAAAACTTCAAAGTCTTACAAAAAACAGAGTAGCATTCATAGATAAGCTCTATAGAGCTATAGGCACAGAAACAGCAGTGGTCTGCCTTCAACCAAGGTGAACAGAAATACTCCCAGGAACATAAGATAATTATAATCTGCAGAATTTTCTGTCAATCCTGTTAGAGCAGCTGAAATTAAGAAAAAAATGCAATCTGTACTGATTAATGAAACCACACTGATTCACTCTACTATGCCTCAGGTTTTTTTATCAGCATATTGTGTGGGTGGCTGGACTAAAATGCAAAGCCACCTTCACATGAGGGCCTAGCTCACTGGGTGGCAGATGATCCCAGCCAATCTATTTTATGATTTATACTGCTACAAAGAAATCTATTCACCTGAGTTAGCCACAAATCTGGAAGGAGTTCATGCCTCTGAGCCTGAAGAGTGTAACAGTATATGGTCAGTATAACAATCCACAGTTGCTAGTCTTATAATCTGTAATATAATTGCTAAAGGGGGTTCCTTATAATTCAATTTGCTGTCAACCAGCTTAAAACTGTGTCACAGTAAGAATGATTACATGACAGCAACTTGCCTAAATTACCTTTTTCTATCCTCCAGGATCCCCTCTTCATATTTTTGTGTGGATCTATCCTTGATAAACCAAAATTTTAGAGGATCCCTAGGTGAAGGAAGATTTCTTTTGTAAAGTGCCTCTCTATAGGCACTGTGGATGCAGAGAAAACTGTTAATGAGAGGTTAAGTTTTTGAGATCCCTACACTTCAATGGCACACACATCCAACCAGCTCCTGGAGATGCTTGGGTCTTTGCACTGTTTATTGGCAGTGGAAGCTGTGCAGAGACATCTTTGAGTTTAATAACCTTTTTTTTCCATTTTGTGGTGGACAAAATATGATCTCAGAGGAGCCTCCAAAGAGAATTGCTATCCTACATATACTGCACTTGGCTCTGAGAAGAAAGGAATAAACCCAGAGCAGGGCTCTCAGAGAGTAGGATAGAATAGACTAAGAAATGGAACAGAAGTGCTGACAAGCATGGGAAGTTTCAACCTGCAGACTTACAGAGGACTGCAATGACATAGTTTGTAACAACTGTAACAAGAGATTGGGATATGACACAGTTTCTTCCAGTTATATGATCTAGATTTATTGAGTGTTTTGATCCTGTTGTAATAGCTGTCACTGACACAGACATGTGACAAGAGAGATAAGAAAATGTATCTACCCATGGGCATGCAGGATAGCAGGAACCTCAAGTTCAACAGCTTTCAGAGTTTTGGTCTCTATTTGCCTGGATTCACTACAAAGATACATAAAGAAATGTCATCACTGTAAGAGGAGAGTTCACTTAGGATAAAGCAAAATAGATCTAATACCACATAGAGCAACTGAGAAAACGGGAGATCCTACTGATGCCATGCATCAGTACAAGGATTAATGCTGCTCAGAAAACTGGACCTGTTACTATGTTGTTTTCATATTGCTCTGAAAAACCTTTTTAGAGTATCATTCTCTTCAACTGAACTTTCAGCAATTTCAGGCACAGGGGTTCTTTAAAATAAGAATTCAGTGTTTTCTATGAGAAATATATATATATTTCCTTATACAGTAACAATTGTCTAATGAAAGTGACTATCATCTTCAAACACACACACAAAAAGTGCATTTGTTTCAATTGCTGTTGCTTTTTGTACAGTTTTCAAATCCTGTATATCCTCTAGGTCTGGGACCAGTGTCTTATCTCTGGATCTCAACAGCACTACTCCCAAGGGTAGTGCTTGGTACTCTGTGTAATCAGTGAGATCCTAGAATACAGCTCCCTGAAACAGTTGGATCATATACAGACTGCAAGACTTCATTCTTGGAGCCACTGCAACATATCCCTTTCGCCTTTGGTAGCATGGAAAAAGTAAGGAAAACATATTTGGTGAATGTGATCTTTGTCAATGTGTAGGCACACAGCTTATTATTCATAAGCACAAATATTATAGCTCCCTGACTTAAGGTCCCCATGCCTGCCTGCTGGCAGCAATGCCCTGTGATGTTGCTCCTGGCAACAAAGAGTTTAAAAAGTAAAACACTGATCTGCCCTGCAACTGAAAAGCACAGGAAGGTATCCTGACACCAGAGGTGTGTTTACTTGCTCAGCATTGGTGCCCATGGGCCCAGTCAAGGTCAACAGCCATTGCATTTGTATTTAGCATATTGGCCATAAATACAACAATAAAAATTGTCCATGACACTTGGAACTGTGCTACGATATATAGATATGCTCAGGTGAATGAAAAACATGTCATTAATTCAGCCTATAACATAGAGTTACAAAAACAAAAAACTATCTGGAAACTACACCTCATATGTATAGTTTTGTATGCACCATGTAACTGCCCATGTGAGAAACCACAGAGTCTTGTAACAGATGCAATTTATTATTCACATCTGACTGCTTTTTCTTGAATTCTGGTCACTAATCCATCTTCCCTGAGATTAACTCTTAATGATTTGAGCTCTGCCCAGCTTTCAACAAATGGCGTAAGAACAAGTTTTCCAGCTCACTCTTAAAACGTGGGCTTTATTACATATAATTACACATTCCTGAGGTCTGGGATGAGTAACATTTAGTTCTGGAACAGTTGCAAGTATAAAATCCAATACAGCGCAACTCACTCAGGCTGCAAATGCAAGCTCTGTTCCACTAGGAAACCAGGAATCACAATCAGAAAGTACCTAAGACTTTCTGTTTTGTTTTCTTTTTTGTTATTCCAAGTGCTGCATTTTAGATACAAGTCAAAGAATATTTTTAAAAATATTATATTTCAGAGAGAAAATTAGCACCATTTAAATAACTACTAGAAAGTCTTTGGCTGGATGCCTGATGTGAGGCAGGACTGTTCAAATGAATAGTCTGCATTGCAACATTCAGCAGTTGTTGAAAGAGATGATCACAGAAAAACATCATTATGCCACTGTGTAATTTCGTAGTGCAATCACACTTCAGATACCTTATGCAACTCTTGTCACCCCATTTCAAGATCAGTTTAACTGAGCTGTGAAAGTTAGTGAGAAGGACAAAAGAGTTAATTGGAAGAATGAAGTAGCTCCCATACTGAGACTTACTCCAATATGACTATGACTCTTCATCCTGAAGAACAGTATATCCATGAGGGTATGACAAAGGTCTACAAGATAAAACAGATAAAACAGATCATGATTCAGGAAGGTTCAAGAAGATCAAGGAACTGCTGGAGAGGGTACAGCAAAGGGCTAAGAAGACAATTAGCAGACTAGAACATCTCTCTTACAAAGAAAGGCTGAGGAAGTTGGGTCTTTCCAATCTGGAAGAAAGAAGGCTGAGTGGGGATCTTACCAGTCCTTATGAACATTTAAAGGATAGGGGTCAGCCTTTAGGAGGATGGGGCCAGTCTTTTTTCAGTGGTGCCCAGTGACAGGACAGGTAAAGAGCACAAAATCGGACATAGAAAGTTCTTATTATTTCTCACAATAGAAGAAATAAAGAGGCCCCATTAATTTTATCTGGACTAATTTTTAAATCAAGCAGAGGGAAATCTTTTTTTTAGATCACATAGTGCAGTTATCATCTTATTCACTGACAGGAAAAAGAGTTAGAAAGCAGTTGACTAAGTAAACATTGTAGCACCCCTAAACAATCATCTGCATGCATTGTCACCTCCAAAATCCTATAGCAGCCGATTACTGGGAGCTGAGGAGTACAGCAAATACAAGATCACTCTGTTCACATCCTTTTTCTGTCAGGTGTTTCCTCAGCATCCTCAGACAGCAAGAGAGATTCCTAGACTGACACGAACAGCAGCATTTAAAACAGAGTGTATTTGCTCTTGTGTGCTGGTAAGATTGTTTTCCTGCAAACCGAGAATACTTCAGGCCATAGCACTGGATTTCTTTAGAATAACCCAGCAACCACTCTGGAAACTTCTTCTAAGTTCTTGGTCCTTTCTGCCAACCCCCTGGGGTAAATTTGGCTGCAAAAGGTATTTCAGAGGGCACAGGAGATTTTATATTTGCACAGCTGCATCACTCCCAAAGAACATAGGATATATAAGCAGAGAATACACATATGCAGCACTCCTTTGGGATGAGCTGGATAGCAGACTCTGACTTGGCGAGCCTAAAAAAATTTATATTTTTTCTCATCATCCTACAAAAACCCCTAAAAAGTGGCAGGTGCAGGAGAGGAAGTGACAGAGTTATGCTCCCAGCTTACAATCCAGGCAGTCTCTTTTATGGCAATACTGCAAAGATGCTGGCCAGAAGACTCAAGGAGGTGTAGATTTTGGGAAGGGTTTGTTTTGCTGGATGGGCTGCTGGACACCCTAAGGACAAAGCTGTTCAGTACTTTGCTCTGATCCTCCCTCCTGGAGTAAAGTCATGGGGCCCATGAGTACTGTAAATTCACTGAAGTGGGCAGGCTGGTGATGTCAGGATACCGGCCAGAGGTTATACACAAACAAACCTGGCTGATGGCTCCTATTGCTCCTCGTTTCTTCCAAAAGTCAGTGGAGGATGGTTAAAATCAAGCTGACACGATATTGAAAGAGCAGTTACCTTGTTTTCTGCCAGTGTTCCTGGAAACAGAGCTCATAAAACACAATGAATCATATAAAAGTCTTCAACAATTCAGCAAGAAATGGGAAAATTAATCTTTTCTTCATTGGCGTCTGTTTTTGCCATGATGATGAAACCATGCTCCTTCAGTTCTTCTGAAAGCTGAAGGCTTTTATTCAAAGAGGACCTGACTCTGCAATCCAGTCATGTTGAGTAACGTTTCAAGGGGATTTCGCTGTGACAGCTTGCTCAAAAATATACAGTTTTCCTACAATTCCAGCCAGCAGAACGGGCCTTTCAGCTTTTGTTTCTTGTGCTGTAATTTTCAGGCAGGCAATCAGAAGCAATTTGAAGTGTGAAGTGAAATATTTTGTATCCTTTATTCAGCAGTCTTCTGGAAAGTACATGCCATGCCAGCTTAGGGGACTCATATCTTAAGAGTAAGGGTTACAATAATGCACTGCTCTTCCACTAAAAAACAAATAAAAATAATAAAGCAAATTCAGGGCACTCTGTTGTTAGTGTCACGGAAGCAGAAAGCCAAGAGGCTGAACAGCACAAAACTGCCCAAATCACTCTTTTCAAAATCCATCTTCTACTGCTGACACCTCCACATACTTCTCACAGCCATAACCACGAAAATTAAATGTAATTGCATGAAGGGCTTCTCTCTGTAGATCAGATGACGATGCAACAAGATGTTCCATGATAGTCCAATTAAGAAATGTTGTCATAAGTAAGAAAGCTTTCTCCTTTGCTCTTTTTAAAATCTAAGGAACACTACACTCTAAAAGCAAAAGCAACCTTTACACTAGTGCACAGGTATTCCACATGTGAGTTACTTGTTTCTTCAAAGAACATCTAATAAACCACAATATCTTTTCCCTTAGTTCTCTGAGAAGTCATCTTAGGGATCACCTCTGGTAGAAGAGAACCAGGAAGATTTCATTTGGCTTTAACTAAACCCAAATGAAAAGGGGAGTGGCAGTAGGGATACCATGACTCAGGTGGCAAGGAGACAGCTCATAGGGTTCAGAGGCAGCAAGGGTCATGGCTGCGGTGAAGGAAAAAAATCTCCTGGGAAAGCCAATTTTAAGTTTGCTTACTTTAGCCCCATGGGGAGAAAATTAAAAAGTTCAAAGCACAGCATAGTGATAAAAGCATTTTTTTCCAAACAGCATATTTTCTTGCACACTCGGCAGCATCTAGCTCTGTCTCCTTTAACACCACTGGTGTTCATGGCTATAAAAATTTCTCATCATGAGCCTTTTAATGCAAGCTAGACTTTTCTACAAAACCAGAAGTAGTCACTGTTCACCTCATAAATACATGTAGCAACCGATATTTTATGGTGCTATCCATGCCTCATCAAGCATTAATGTATTCCCTGTAAACACATATTCTTTATTTGGTTAGGACAATAACAGTGCCACGTGCCAGACTTACCATTAAATCCCATTTCTCCTATTTGCAATGGGCTGTAACAGATGCTTCATCCTCAAAGAATATACTTCATTTCTGCACTAAACATCCCAAAAACCCCGCATTATTGATCAGTACCAGCTTTCCCTCATTGCCTTTCAAATTACCACATGGAAAGCACTTTGCAGCAGAAGTGTGAATGGCTGTTGGGAGGCGAGTGATTTATCTCCTGGCAAAAGAATGAATGAGAATGACATCAATGATTTAAAAAGTAGTCAGTGGGGAAAAAAAATAATAATTAAAAATAAAAGGAAGAGGGAGGGGGAGAAGAAAAAAAACCTCATAAATTACAAGCATGTCACCATAAATCTCTCTCAAACTATAAACATCTTGATTTTTAGCAGCCTGTGCTTCAAGAGCTGGATGTGTGGCCTCAGCTCAGGGCAGACACTGGGTCAGCAGAGCCCNAGGAAGAGGGAGGGGGAGAAGAAAAAAAACCTCATAAATTACAAGCATGTCACCATAAATCTCTCTCAAACTATAAACATCTTGATTTTTAGCAGCCTGTGCTTCAAGAGCTGGATGTGTGGTCTCAGCTCAGGGCAGACACTGGGTCAGCAGAGCCCCTTGCCCTCATGCCAAGGAAAAGGTGAGCTGCTGCTGGGCTTAAGAAGGACCTGTCCACAAGTGTTTTTAATGAACATACTGATTCTCTGTGTAAATACCATCTTAGTCATGTATATGCTTCATTGAAACTTCATGGAGGCTTCAGAAAAGCCTTGATTTCCATTACAGAGGAATGCTTGACTGATTACCAGAGCTCAAACCCAGTCTCAGGTTTTCTGCAATGATCTTTTCTTTTCTTTGTATTACATACTATGGAGTGAGACCAGAAGAAAACAAACTAATTGCAGTTAAGCTGGCTCCATCTTGTATGGCTCTTTTAATAATAACTGCATCTTACATTTCAGAAACTACTGTGTTTAGCTTAGCCAGGACACTAATAAACCTATGTTATTTCCTAATAACCTACCGTCTAGATGGATAAACCAGCTAGCAACGTTAGATCTGCCACAAGCTCCGAATCTGGTTACTTGATACCTTGTGTAGCTTCTCTTAGAGCAGAGTTTAACTCCAATCTGCCTTCTAGAAAGCTGATTACCACCTGGAATTGAAAGGATAACATTATAAAGCCTAGTCTTCTCATATACATAAGCCTCCAAATCAGTCAGTGCACAACACCCTGTCCACATCACCATGTGATTGAGACAAAGCTACAGCAGGGAGGAGGACCCTTTCTGTTCTTCTGATAGGTTTCACTGAATAAAGCTTCACCTCCAATTGTGAAGCTGGAACTCAAAAATTACCGCTACCACAAATCAAGTAAACAGATGTTTCCTCTAATATTATTAGTGGGATTCAGCTCAGCAGAATACATCTGCAATAAATAAAATCATAGACACAAGGACAATGCTTTCTGACAAACTGCACTGTTATTTTGATGGTTTTTTTACAAAATTGTGGGGTTTTACTTGCAGTACTTTGATTAAGGGGTATATGTATTTACTAACAATGACATTATATTTCATGTCTAGTCAGTTTTGTGGATATCAATTTCTCTTTCATATGTTTTCATCATTCATTAAAAAGCCTGTATTTACACCATTAGTGCTTTCAGGTAAGATGCTAATTGTTTTTCAGTGGTTACTCAGTACATTTTTTGATTCCTTCTGTGACTACAGACCCAAACAACAATATTTTTTCTGCTCTGGGTGATTTACAGGCAAAAATTTTATTGACCTTCTTTGTCAAACAATTTTCCTTTGAATTTATGTTGTGCTGATTTTACTACTGATTCACATTAGCTGAACTTATGTTCTACGTAGAAACTATTGGCTCCTAAACAGGTTCTCTTGCCATTTTGATTAATTATACACTACACCAGATAACTATGTTCTATGTAGCATTACATATTGTAATTACATATGTGGCATTACATATTGTAACATCCTAAACATTGTGAGACTTCCAAAAGAAGCCAGTCCTCTTGGCTGAAGTGTTCTCAGTTTTCAGGTAAGGAGCGGGAGCTGAATTCTATTTTAATTTTAATTCAATTTCAAAATAAAGATTCAGATTTGTAGCCAGTCCTGATGCCAGAAACACTTGGTGAGGGTTTTGAGATTGGTGTTGACTCAGCTCCTAGATTGCAAAATACAATTCTACTGAGGAAGACAGTTTTGTGCCTTACTTTTGGTCATGAGCTTAATTTTTTAATGATTGTGAAATTTCAGCTGATAATTTGCTGAGAATGCTATCCAAACTAGGTACTGGTGATTTTGTGCCACTGTGAGATTGATTTTTATCCCATCCTTTTTATTCAGGTAAACCCTAAACTGACTTTTTTAATTATAAGAATAAAATTTGTTGCAACAGACAGAAGAAAAGAGAAGCCAGAAACTGCTGTGGATATTTTCTGAACAAAAATCTCTAGACTAAACCATATATTCAGTGAATGCAATTCAGGAAATCAATTGTACTGAAGACTGATTTATGGTGTTAGGCTGAAATTATGGCCCTGTTAAAGCCAATGATTGTTTTGCCGTTAACTTCAAGTGGACTGGGATTTCATCCCCTTGGTCTTGCTGCCAGAGACTGAGACTTGCTGGAGGAAATGGGGCCAGAGAAACACCACCACAAAAAGTTGCACTGGATAGAAACTATAAATGAGCAGAGCTGCATCAGGTGATAACTCAAACACCCATTCTATATGGACTCAGGAGCTGACAACAGGTGGACAAATGAGAGGGATAATAAAAGCTCTGAATTTTTCATTATACCTCAAAAGCACCTCAGTATAGAAATCAAGAGTAGTGATTCTATAATACAAGACCAGAGCTTCTTGCTTTCTGCTAAAGCAGCAGAGAACAGGGATTTTGATTGTGTTGCCCTGGTCAGGCATAAAGGAAGATTTGTACTTTGTGGTGTGGACCAGTTGTTAGAGCAAAGCCATCTGTGTGAATGTAGCACTCTCTTTTTCCCAGCATAGCCAAAAGGCGGTTCATCTTTCCATTTTTTCCAATGGTCTGACTGGGGGTCTATTCAAAAAAGATGAGCTGCATACCATTGTCTTCCACTCATTTGAGTGATAGAAGATACTACAAATATTATCAAGTCCTATTAGGGCAAAATATGCTTAGAAATTGTTACAGGCAGATGGGAAAGCTTAGCAATTCCTACTTGTGGTTCTGTTCTCAGTTCCCCAAAAAAACTCCTTCTAGTAAACATGAATGGTCTCCAAGTATTGTTGTTTACAGCTCACATATGTTCAGAAGCTTTGCAAATATGAAAAGGAAAATTGCTAAGGTAGAAAGTTCTACAGCTTTCACTGCAGGGAAACCTTTGTAATTTACATTTTTGCCACTTCTAAGAAAGAAACAAGAGAGGAATAGTCATCATAAACTGAGAAATAAATTAGGAAGGCAACATCCAGGGAAATTCACTTGCATCTGAGAGAGGAAAACCCCAGGCCAAAAGAAGAGTCAGTCTTGCATGAGAGACTTCTCAAGGAAGCTGCAGTGGGACAAGTGGAGAGCAGAGCTCAATGCAGAAAAGGGTCTCTGAAAAGCTTAGTAGCAAAAAAAACCCACACATGCTATAAAAAACATCTGGCATGAGAGCATCTCAAGTGTTTGTCTTAAGAGCACAGAAAATGTAAAAATTAAAAAGAAAAAAAAGAAAAAAAAAAGAAAAAAAGCAATACAGTGTTCCGTTAGGTGTGGTTTTCCTTTAAATATTAACACATCTCAAAACCAGGATTTCTTACAGTTTCTTCCAGTTGTTAGCACCGGATGCCAGGAATGCAAATGAGCAGCTGCCCTTCCAGCCCCAATTTTGGAATTTACATAGTTGAGAGAATCTTTAGACCTTCAAGCATATTTATGGTTTGGTTTCTTTTGCTAAAACAGTCTGCGGCCTGGGTAAACAGTGAGGAGGGCATGAAGCCAAGTGGTTTGTCTACACAGGCAGCTTTTTGTTTCTCCAGCCTTCATTCTGATTTACAGCTGAGCAGTTATGAGCAGTGGTTGCACCCTGGAGAATCGTTCTCAACAAAGCTGAAATCTGTGAAGTTTCCTTCTCACATCCAGATTCAACCAGTTCAATTGTCTATACATATCTCAGTGATGATCCAGGTAACCTACTGAATAGCTCAACAAAAGCACTCACCACTCCCATGGGATCCAGGTCTGATCTCAGGCTAGCTTATTCTAGTGCAGATTTTTTAGCAGCTGCAAAGTTACTTCTGATTTCTATCAACATATAGCAGGTTGAACCAGACTGATCTAGGGCCAAGGTTTATGTCTCTCTCTCAGGCTTTGAAAGAAGTTTTGTCAGCAACAGGGTGCTTAAAATTTGCCTTTCTGTTGAGTGTGTTGGTATTTCTACTTGTAGAATTAACGAAATATGGATTAATGGTTAATCCAACATCCAACCCAAAGGCTGGCATGTTTGATGGAGAGTAATGAAGAGTCAGTTCAGGGAACATCTCTGACATAAAAATGGTTTGTTATATCTCACCTGCCACATTGGCTGGAGCTCACATTGCATCCTACACCATGCTCATACAACTCTGCCCAGGGCTGTGAGAGAGCTGAGAGAAAACATAAATGTCAAAATATAACAAAGTGTCTAACACACATTATAGGAATAGCTTCTGTTTGCACTGCAAACAACTGCATAATGGAGCGTAATCAAATGTAAACAAGACAATTGCTGTTTCCTAACTTTCAGGATCTTGATTTCATCAATTTATCTTCTCTTACTGTTTGGCTTTATGCTCTGCTGTTCTAATTCATCGCCTATTCTTCTTCTTGTGTAACTTCCATGCTTCCTTGTAATTCACAGGATGGCAGAGTAATTACTCCTCCAGCAAGGTAAAGGTCCAATTTTATCTTTATTGAGATTGTAAATGGAAATCAGTGGCTGATTAAAGGTGAATTTTTCCCAGCTTGCACCCTGAGCCAATACATATGTCTATAACTAGATGGATGAATGAAGCATACTTGTGGTAGACCCATTTATTTTGTTTTAATTGTAATGGCAGTTTATAGTCTGAAGAAACTCAGAAGATTAGGGAAAGAACTGGGTGTGAAAAGGTAATGGATGGTATATGGCTGAGACTAGGAAACACATAAGTATCTACCACTTCTACTGAGTGATGCATTGCACTACTCAGGCCATAAATACTGACAACAAAAGAATTGATACAATCTAAAGTGAGGTGAAACATGAAAAGGTAGCATAATATAGGTATCTTTAGGTTCTCAAGTTATGTATAAATGTGTTTCTAAATATATACCTCATTTCTTTCAGTTTTTGGAGACCAGGCTTCATATTATAAAATAAACATTTGAAGATAACAGAGAAGACAGGGAAGAGGTCAATTTACATCTCATCTACTACGTTCATATATATCATATATATACACACATTATTTGACTAGAAACATATTCTTAAGACTTCCTTTGTTTCAAACTAACTTAAAACAATAAAAGATATTAATTTGAAATGTCTGATGCAGAAATGTTTGTTTGACATGCATCTGTGTGTTCTCTCTCTGTGGAGGCCTAGATGATTTTTTTGTAAGCTCACACAATACAGTTGATAAAGTCTTAAGCACTGTATAACAAGATAACCAAAAGCTTAACATTGCAAAAAGTGTAGGAATGGAAGAGGGAAAGAAGACAGATCAAATTTAACTCAAATGTTATTTGTGTAACAAATTCTACAGTTTAATAATCCTTAGTATCAGCACTATAGGAAACCTTAGGGAATTTTACTTTCCTAAGGCTTTGTTTCCCAAAGTCTCAAAACAAAGGGCTACAGTGTCATCTTCTTCCTATTGCCCTGAGTAATGTTAATTCACAAACAGCTGGTCACATGATTCTACAGAGCAAAACCATCATGGCAACTATGTCAAATCTGGAATGTGTCTTCCTGAGACATATATCAGAAGGACAAGAATCTATCATCTCTGCTTTAAGCTTGAATCCATATTAAATCAGAAAATAGAATTCTTCATATGTCTGCCTTCTGACAGACATATCATAATTTTATTCTCTTCTACACTACGAAAAAGCAGACACCCAATGTTTACCATAATTTATAAGGTTACACTCTTTAGCACAACTTTCTAATAACCACTTCTGCTAGTTTTTCTTCCAGAAAGTTGGGTTTTGGTCACGCTGATTGACTTAGTAGCTACATCTGCAGTATATTATAAAGCAAAACTCCAAGTCCAGCTTCACATTCAGATTTCCCATCGAATGAGAAAATTCAGACTTGCGATACACCTTTGCAGTAGCTCAGACACAGAGCTACTTACACTGGCAGTGGGCTGGTCAACAGCATCTCTCATGCTGGCCAACAAGATCACATCCTCATCTGCTTCCAGAAAGGCATGAATCATGTAGGTTGGAAGGGATCTTTCAGATCACCGAGTCCAACCATCAACCTCAGTCTGACAAGAACCATATTTATGTGTACCCACCTCTAAAATACCTCCAGGGATGATGCCTCAACCTCCTTCACCGGGCAGCCTGTTCCAATGCTTAATAACACCTTCAGTAAAGAAATTTTTCCTAATATCCATCCTAACCTTCCACTGGCACTACTTGAGGCCATTTCCTCTCGTCCTGATGCCTGTTACTTGGGAGAGGAGACAAGAGTCTTGTGCTTGCAACCAAGAAGGCCAACCAAATCCTGGGTTGCATCAAGAGAACTGTGACCAGCAAGTCAAGAGAGGTGATTTTGCCCCTCTACTCAGCTCTAGTGAGGTCCCTCCTGGAGTATTGTGTCCAGATCTGGAGCCCTCAACGTAAGAAGGACATTGGAAGTGGTTCAGAGGAGGACCATGAAGATGATCAAAGGGCTGGAGCATCTGCCTTATGAAGACAAGCTAAAGCAGTGTAGCTGTAGCTCATCTCAGTAAGCATCTTCTTTTCCCCATTACACTAAGAAATTCATTGGTATAGCTATAGTGTTGCAATGGAGCCTTAACATGCAGAAAGTACTGGCAGCCATCCCAAAGCAATACAGATGGCTTAGTCCTGCATATGGGAGCATATAGCATAGTCTGTTAATTTTACATGGAACACATAGCTCCTGGACTAGAGATGGAGTTTTCCTTAGGTTTGGTTGGGATAAGCTGGTGTCTGTCTGCTCTGTTCCATGCAGACAGGTTCTAGGATGGTTGAATAATCTCTCACCAGTGGGGCTTCAGAGGGAGGCAGCTGCCTCCATCCCTTGCTCAGCCATTGACAGGGAAACAGAGATGCCTTTGAAATTATTAATTAGCACCAGAATGGCTAACAACACCTATTAGAATTCTCACCAGAGATATGGGTATTTTCATACTTGGGGATGCACTTTTAAAGGAAGGGAAAGGAGTAAAAATGACATGAAAAAAGAAAGAAGGTGGGTGATTTTTTTTTCCTTCTAAGAAATTGAGAAAACAATTATTTATCAGATTGTTCAGCAGTTAAGGATTGTGTCATTTCAAATAAACTCTTTCAAAATTAATATAAACTCTCATATGAGAACTCTTAGATCTTTCTTTTTTATTTGAAAAATTAAGGCAGGCATGAAAAACCAATGAAAAAACAAAAAGAGCAAGAGCTACTAATCGCATCTCCCAGTATTTAATTTTATACATTATTTTTCCTTTGATCAAATTGAGCTCCACTTTGCATAGGTTTTACAGTAAAGAAAGTAGAAATTGGTAAATCTGCTGACCCTGTAGACTCTGCAGATGTTTCCTTCTAGCAATAACAGACTATTTTTCTTCTAGAGTGAATTTTTCAGAGGGAGAAAGAGTTGAACCTGCTTTTTATTGGTTATCAAAAAAATTGTTCATTGTCTTTCCAAAATAGCATTTGGTAGTAATGTCTGGCTGAGAGACTACCAAGGTAGGAGACAAAAAAAGCTCTTACACTATTCAGCTATCTACCTATGAAACAAATCATAGTAACTCCTCATTGCTTTGTTTCTCCAGTAGCTTAATTTGTCAGGTGCCTGAAAAAATGTTGATGAAATGCATCCATTCTGTGAGAACACACTGATGACAATCAGGTTGGGCAGATTTCACTAGTGGAAAAATTTGCCTGTTACTTTAAGTGCCAAAATGCAAATAAGTTTGGGGATTATTTTAAGTAAAGGCTGTCTTTCAAATCTCAGTCTGAGACTGTAATTTTGGCAGCTGGGAAACTCAAACACATTTGCCTTGAAAACTAATGAGACAAAAGCATGGATTGCTCGGCTGCTATTCATATTATTGCTTCTCACAGTAAAAACACATCTGGAGACACAGAACATAATGAATTACATAACACTTATGTTGTAATCAACAGGAAAATCCCACATATAGTATAAATACACAGAGTGGTGCAAGATGCTATCACACACCATAGTTCATGAAAATAAAGACAGTATTGGTTTTATCCACTGAGGTTTCTTGTCCCCTGTATTTAGTACTTCTACGAAGGTGAAAATGTGTTTTCTGACAGACTTTAGGCAAAAAAACTTTAAGATCTGCCTTTTCATCCTCCAGACTCCAGCCAGGTGACACATGTGCTCAACTTTAGGCTGCTGGGCTTCTGCTGTAAAGTTCAGGGTTTCTAGCAGGGATGCATACCCCATCACCTGGGGATTTGAGAGTTGAGGGGGTCCAGGTGGTGGGAAGAAAAGTATGAAGCAGAAGAGATAGAAGGCTCTTCCCTTTTCTCTCTTTCACAGTAGGAAGTTCTCTATCCTCTTATATCTACCAGCCCTGGAAGACTAACTCATAACGTCCAGCCCCACCTCCCCACTGCACATACTCAAGTATCTCCAAGCTTTTTCCCTCAGCTCCCTGCCCACATCCATCAAAAGTTTCTATCCTTCACCTGCTCCCACTCTTGTGCTGTTTCTGTGCCCTAATCTGGAAGTGCTCAGCACAGAAAATTACTGTGCTGAGAGGTGAGATGTGCTGGCAGAGGCGAGATTTTGATATAGCTGAAGCTGTGAGAGCTCTCATCTCCTCATTTGAGCCCTAATAATGATTTCAACAAGCAAGTTAAAGTTCTGGTGCCACTGTGAGCTCAGTCCTTCTTCATTAGCCAGCTGACAGCAGTTTCACAGTCTGTACACACACCAGCAGGACTACTGAGCACTTCTGATCAAGAATTTATCTGAGCTCTTTTTTCCTTTTCTTGAAAAGTGTTAGATTGCTGAGTACTAGACTGTTCTCTATCACTTGAAATGAGTTTTTAATTATTAATATATGTCAGTCTGCACCTACCCTTTATAGCAGTTGTAGTTGCTTTTTGGAGATCAAAATAACTGTTCTTTAAAGTGCATTTCTAGTAACAAATCCTAAAACTCTGTAACAAGAATTTCTAAATGGGTTTGGTAATTTGTTTTTCTTTTTTTTAAGTTCATTTCTCACCCCCTGCCCCAGCTTTTCATCTTTTCAACCTTATTGGGTCTGGAAGAAGCCTCATAGATTGCCTGTCAGACAGGATAACAGCTTCTTATCCACATCTGACACTGAAGCAACACTGGCAAATCACTGGTGCCTCCTTGTCCTGTGAAGCCGAAGGTGCCCAGGTGGGTTACATTGTAAGGAACAGCAAGTGAAGTCAGCAAAAGAAGCAAGAGCTACAGTTTGTATGTCCAGAGCCCCTGGAAGGTTGCCTCCACCACATCTCAGAGAACACAATTATTCTGGGAAGTGAATCTCCAGAAAATCTTTTTTAGCAGGAGCTACCTCCCTACTGGGAGAATTTTGAAAAGGAAAGTCTGTGAGCAAGAAGTTAAAGAAATGCACTTACCCCTTGTTTAAAAAAGACAATAAAGTGCTGCAGGGAAATGTTGGTCTCCAGTGGGCACTCCCAGCTGTGGCAGGTTTTCTTGGGAGTTATGCCATAGATCATCTACTGCTGAAATAACATGATTCTGAAGTACAATGCCTGATTCTGGCTTGGAGTTCATAGAAGAAAATCCTTAGTTATTAACACACTCTCCATATGTTTTAAACATGGCAGAGAACTACCCTCACAGGAACGGGTCTCCTGAGAAGTCAGCAACAGTTGGTATTTCTTGCACTCATGAGTTGAGTTTGGGTCTGCTTTTTTAAAAGCAGATCCTCACCAAAAGTGGGTAGAATACTATTTTCATCTTAGTCAGGGAAGGTTGTCTGGATATTTGTAACTGTATTTGAAGTTCCTACTGCTTAAAAATAGACTGGAAAATCATTGGAAAATACTTAGAATGACAGATCAGGTGAGGTAAGAGATTTTTATTTTTTTTATCTCTAACTTAAACTCTTTTATAACTCCTTACATGAGTATCACCTTCAAGGTGATGGAGTTAGGGAAAATGTTCCTCTTTGTAGTAGCTGAAGACTGAGAAGTTGAGCAAAACAAAAGATTTGCCAGAGTACCTTTGAGGAGTGCAGACACACAACAGAAAAAAGCTTAACATGCTGTTATATAAAGGAGCAAAAGGCTATAAATACTAGATAATCAAGTTTTTTTCCTTTATGACTCGACAGGTCTATCCATTCCTTGGATATGGGACTGCAGTGTTTAAAGACAAGGGCCAGAAAAAGTCATAAAACTCTGAATGCTTTTCAATTGCCTTACATTCCCTGACTGATACTAAAAATGAAACAAAACAATAAAAACCCGTAACCCAAACAAGAGACAGAAAAGAAAGCTTATTAAGCATAATGTGTGGCCTTGTAGCCTTAGACTAGCTTGTCAAGTGCTGAATTATGATTGGCATGTCATGTTAATATTATTTTAAACAGGAAAGATGCCTGATAGGCTAGACTTGTGTTAGTGCTAATGAGCACTAATAGCCTAAGCCATGTGGGCATGTGGGTGGACATGTCTCCCAATCAGACCCAGAACTACTTTGACATAGGCTTCAGAAAGAAATAATAGAAAGGGAACTTCACATGGCTGAGACACTTTCTGGACAGCTTTCAGAGTTTATCCACTGATTATCAGCAGTGGTACAGCTAACTATCAGCACTTGATGTGCTGCATCAACAGGCAGGGAAAAGAATTGGGAATCCAGCAATATTTTGAAACACAAGAATGTTGACGATAATCCACCTAAAATGAATTTTCAGGTACAGAAGAGTGAAGGTCTAACCTGTTTTATAAGTTCCTCCATGCAAATTAAAGTACACCTTCATTCGTACCTTTCCACAAACTAAGCAAAAATAGGATCCATGAGTGGATAAAATTTCCTCACTTCATTAGTTGTAAAACCCTAACAAAACAGTGTTTCAAACTCAGTAAAATTTCTCTTCTTTGTCCTTCTTGGTAAAGTGAAGTATTGAGAAGGAAGGTGGGGTGGCAAGACCTTCAAGGCACAGGGTAAATATTCAGTATGCAACAAGAAGAAAAATTCTCAAAATAAAAAGCAATTCAAAGATACACACCTTCCTGCACTCACTCCTGTTTTCTCCATTTTTGTAAGCTCCTCATTAATTAGACCTTCTCATCCATTTTCCTTCCCCTGCTACTTGCAGTTCAAACAGTGCATGAAACAGCCACAGCCAAATGTCCACAGGAATCTCTTCACTTGGAATAACCTGTCAACTGCTTAAGATTGGGACACAGATGGAAAAATCTGCCACAGCCACATTCATAGAAAATCAGGTCATAGGCATTCAGGAGAGGATTCTCCGACCATTTCAGTTTGCCTGGGTCCCATAAGGTCATTTCATATATAGTGGAGAGCACAGGCTCTACATCTAACCTAGCAAGACAGCTGCATTACAGTGAGAATCCTCTGAGGACTCACGCTTGTAAAGATGCTACGGGGGAACTAGCTCAGGTTTTTGGCACTGTATTAGATGCCCAGCTTAGAGGTCATGGAAAGCCTTCTCTGAGTTCCCATTCAGATCACAGAGTATCTTTAATCTCTGGTATCAAACTCTAAGCCTACAGTAAATTATTAAAAACATGGTTCTAATGAGCCACGTGAAAAAATGCAGAAATCATGAATATCAGCAGGGGTGGGCTAGATCAAAACAGAGGAGCTGGCTAGCTGAAAGGGGCTACAAGAGCTTTCTGATGTGTTGCTATTCTGCAAAATGCCTGGAAATTGGAAAGCGATTTCATATTTCAATATATTTCAATGTATTTCAACATTGATACAATCTTCAAGTCTTTATCTGCATTTCAGGGACCAGCAGAGAAATGCAGCTTGCTCTGGGTTAGGAGGAAATGTGAGCAACACACCAGCAAGAGCTGTATGGAGACTTAAGTCTGAACAGTATTCAATGAGCTGATGCTGGACTTACTTCAAGCAATGGAAATAGAGACATACTGACCATTCTTTTCACAGTTCCTACCTTGGCCAGTTGTTTCTCCTGGGAAAGGTTTGCAACACTGCACATCATAGACACTCTGCTCACTTTCCTGGGACCTGGTCCTTTGCAATAGACCTGTTCCTCATGAGTAGCTACACTTTGCAGCAGATGCATGCCTGGCATGAAGACTAAGCTTGAAGACTATAGGAGTATGATAGATTCCCTGCCTGAGGGACGCTTCTTCATTCCCACTGGAGTGAACTGTTGTTATGAAGGACACTGCCTTTCTGAAAATAGGATCTTCGGCCTTTGAAATGTGTCATCTGTGGTTTTCCAGATTAATTTCTCACAGCTTACCATCCTTTATATCTTTATCTCTTCTGTGACTTCAGTGACACAGGTAGGCCACCAGGTTATACTCCCCATGCACTCAGCATGTCATCCTTAATCACTTTAAGGTCTGCCATTGGTTCTTCCTACCATGGGACAGATATTTAACAGTGCTCAGTACTGACAGTAAGTCCTGAAAAGCTACTCCATAATGAACTGAAAGCTTTTCTTCAGCAAAGAGAGAGTTGTTTTATGACTTGGGACAAAAGATTTCCTAAAGCTGGACATATAAAAGGTTCCCAGTTCCTCTTTCTGCTTATATTTCTTCTATGCTTTATGTAACATGCAGTATTAAAACAGCAACAATAGAAAGAAAGAATTTTGATTTGGTTTAAGGGAGAATGTCTCAGAGTACTGAGTGACTCAGCTAATATGGCTTTTGAAAATGTACTGCCACAGCAAGACACTTGGAGATACAGGGATTTCTTCATTTCCTTCCCCTCCCACCTACTTTCTCATTGTCTGCGATTCCTCTGGCAGATGAGCTGAAAATCAAAATCTTACTGCTGGAGGGAATGCACCGTACATCTGTTTCCAAGTTCAGAAATTATTGAGATCATATTGTTTGTGGAGCTACAAAGGCATTCCCTTGTTCTAACAAAGACTAATGCCAATTCTGTCTTGTTCCTGCTGTAGAGAGTCATGTTATTGCTGCTTTATATTTTCCTTATTACTTTTGAAAATCATTGCACTTCATCTTGATCATCAAATTGGAACGACACACACTGCTATGTAGCTGCTTAATTATGCATGTGAGCATTCTGTTTATCAAAATTGTACCTTTCATGTGCAAGTCTCTAGCAAGGCAGTGACTCCCATGTAGTTGTCTTCTGAGACAGACACAACCCTGCTTCACTTTGAAGCTGCCAGCATCACAGTCTCACAACATTCACCTCATAGCATGCAATGCCATGCCACACAATAAAGAAACCAAGGAAACAGTGCTATTATGCTATGTCAACATTGTCTACTGTAAAATCTGTAGCAGTCACATTTCCTCAAAGCAGTGTAGGATTTACCTTCTCAAAACCAGCCTCACAATGAAGACCAGAACTAAGTAAAGAGCTCTTGAGTTCTCTTCCAGCCATTGCACAGCTACTGTTCTTTGGCTAGAGCCTTGTTCCCCTCAGAGCAGGCATCAATGGAATGGTACTGGGACAGAGGGAAAATTTTCACCCTCATCAAGCTCAAGAGGAATTTATTATCCAGTGCAATGAACCAGCACTCTGGGTCCAGACCAAAGAGGACTGGCCTCCACAGCAACACATTCCTAGCAGTTTCAGTACATAGATAATGATTGGATATTCCTTTTACTCCAGAAGCTGGCTCTATGGATATGAAAGGATGGGTGCATAGGAGTTAACGCTGCGAGAGGTTTCCCTGTAGGTGCTGTAAGAAGACATTGAGTCATTGCTCTCCACCCTTTTCAACATTACAGGGTTAAAATACAGAGAAACACCCAGGTGATTTCAGTGTTTTGATTGATATCTTTTGTAGATTGAAGAATTACTTCTCAGCTAGCACTGTATCCCTTGATTTCTGCATTAGTTAAGTCTATTCTCTTGGACGGGGAATGTTAGGCTTTTTAAACTGTGCTTCCACAATGAAGACCTAAATGATTCACTTCTTTGGCTCATTAGCTTGTCCTTGCTGCTCAGAAAGGACAATACCGCTTATGTCCACTTCAGCTGTCCCCGCTTGTTATGAAATTTCCTTGCAGATTAAGAATTATGTAAAAGACTTTAAAATCACTGAAGAACTACTCTATATGTGTTGAACTGTGGTTAGTAAGATACAAAACTGCAAATGACAGATGGGCAGAACAAAGGACTCAAATATGGCAAAGGTATGCAGGATAATGACACAGTGATGAGCAAAGCAGCAGGACAGGAGGCTGTGGATCACTTTGGAATGTAAGTTCCAGTGAAGAATGCCTTACTGCTGTCATTATGAATATGTCATTTGCCAACATACAGGTGTCCAAGAGTCAGATTAATGATGTTTCCCAAAACACTGATAAGGTTATTATAGTGAATTATGGTGTAAGATAATAATTTTCCCCGTGGCCATTACTTGCTTTTCCATGTTCAATAGCAGGTAGAACATGAGCACATGAAAGAGATTACAGATACAGTTCCAATGTTCAGCACATCTTAGCTGTGAAACATTCCTTCTCAAAGTGGGGTCCCTCCCAATCCTGACAAATTAAAGTGGGATAGTTCTACCTTTACTGCACATCTTATCTTTAGAACCCCTTAATTGTATCAGTCACCCAGAATTCCTTACTTTCTGATAGCCGCAACATTTTTAAAGTAATTAAACTATCTGAGTATTCATTCTCCCTCTGGCAGAATTTTATTCTCTGCAGGAACATTGCATTTAATGACCTAAAATTTGTTAAGCTGCATTGATATGAATGGGTTACTCTTTCAAAATATATAGTTTCCCATATTCAGTAGAATCTGTTTGTGGCTGCTTCTGGGATTGAATTGTTTTAATGGTAGCTTTGGTGTGCTTCTTTTTGAGAAATTAGCATATTAAATGGATTATGTCTCCTTTCCTTAGCCTTGTATAGAATCCTTTACTATTAAATACAGAAAATCCAGGCCTTATTACTTAAACCATGAAAGCAGACTGGAAACTTGACTCTTGCTTCACTTTATTCCTCTAAACAAGAATGCCCGATTGCTGGGATGGATTTATAGTGATTCATAATGGACTAATCGTTCACACACCCTACCAATTAGCAATATTACACCAGAGATTAATTTGTCTTGTGACATTTAGGACACATGTTGCGCTTACCAAGGGTATACAGGGGTACCTATTAATGTAATCTGACAGTCACATCTGTGATTAGATCAACATCTTTCAATGAAAATTCACCAGTACCCTTAATCACCTCATAGAAAAAATTAGGTGAAAGAAAAAATACACCCTGTGCAATTGCTGCCTTCAGTATTTTCTGTATTAGCTGCACTAGTGTTTTATATCATCAAATGTCCTTGTCCATAAAATATCACCATTTGCAAATACTTCTATTCATCAAAAGCAGAATGCATGGAGTGTTTCTACAAGACTGCACCCTTTAAAGCCCTGATCTTGCAAATGCTTGACCTCAATAACACTTGAATGTGGCCATTACTCACATTCCTAAGGTTAAGCATATTCATATCCACTAGATCATCTCTTAGGTCCTTAGCATCTTGAAGCAGGAGCATTGCCTAGAGACCATCAGGAATAAATTTTCATTGATGTGCTTCCATGCACGGTGTATAAAGAATCAATGATGTATATATTTCTCTTTTTTTAATGAAAATAAATCCTTCCTCTGTCCTCAGTAAGACAGTTTTATCACTAGTACATCACAACTAAATGAGTCACAAGTCATCTAAGGCCAGTCCTGCCTTCTCAGACCTCATCTCTGTGTCCATGTTAGTTTCTACCCACAGAAAACCAAGCCTTTAACAGCATCTTGTTCAAACCTACTTGTGGAGGACATGATTATAAGATCAAATCTATGCATTTTATAGATATGAAGTAAATCCCATTCTATTTTTATAAGGTGATAAAATTATGGAGCTCGAATGGAGATGTCTGAATTAAACTACAGTGGCAGAGGACAGCCTAATGAGTACAGGGTTTGAAGGGTGCAGGACTATAAAAAACATTAGTGACATATCATTATTAAATATTGTTGCAGAAGCTCATACTTAAGAGTTCATTGCTGCTAAATCAGCAAAATATGAGTATAAATGCAGCAGTACAAATGCAGATTTTTTATTCTTCACATGGTCATTTACCACTTCAGAGGATCAGTGAAGCAGGTGAGTATCTGGGTAGTAAGTAGCACGTGAGCAGCAGAGCAAGAAATGCAGAGGTTTGGGAAATATCAGAAGGTTTGCACTCACAGAAGAAACAGTCGTACCTACCCAAATACAGATACACAGCTGAAATCAGCAGCCAGAGTATCAAAAACAAAGTTGTAGAATCTAGTTTTCTTATTGCCAATGCCAGCTCTGCATCTGCCTCACAGCTGGAGAGCAGAGCCAGAGGCTTCAAAGCACAACTCACTCAAATGATGTGCACAAACACAAACACACACAGAGAAATGGGGAAGGTACAGCTTAGGGCATAGCTAATTCCGTGCCTCTTAAGGGACAGCTAATTCAGCCCGAGGCTCTGTGCCAAGAGAGTCACCCCATCGGCAGCACCATGAGGGGGATACCCCATTCTCAAGAAAGTCTCACCCAGCCCCAAAACCCCCTTCGACTTCTCTGCCACTTGAAACATACCCTGTACTACTCGCCCCCTCTGTGGGCATCCTCTGCTTCATGCTTCACCCCAGACACTCCTTCAGACAGCTGTAGCCATGTGGCTCCCAGTGCCCTCCTATCAGCAGATATCCATGGCAACCAGTCTCCAGCCCTGGGAAGAGGCAGTCAAGCTAAGTTGAAAGTCTCCCTTATGCTCTGCCTCCATTACAGGCAGGTGGGTGGTTTCCCTCTGGCTCCCTGGGATTAGGATGCGCTTTTCTGCTTCCCTTTGTTTCCTTCTTTTGAGCCATCACCCACAGGCACCCTCACACTGCTGATGTTCCTCTCTTAACAGAGGTACCATCCACTGGCCGTCCTCTCGCATCCTGCCAAAACCAACTCTCAGTGAGCAATGCTTGCAAATTGCTGACAACTACAGCAGCTCTGGTCATTTCATGGCTTTCATTGCACCACCCTCATAACCCAGGCAGCTGCATAATAAAAAGTCTCACAACACAATTTAATCAGGGGATAAAATCAGTGTAATTGTTCTAAAGCCACTGTTGATGCCACAGATATTGAGACAGAAACACAGCCTGTCCATCGCTGCCTCTCTCCCTGCCAGCAGAGCCCCAGCAGTAATTTGCACGCTGTGTCCCCGTGTCACAGCAGCTGAGCCCTGGGTAGATTTGCAGCAAACCTGTTGGCCTTGGCCCCTTTGTTCTGCAGACAGCAGGCACACACAGGTAGAAAGAAGCTTTCACAACGATTTCTGTACATTTATGGTTACCAACAGCCCTGGGGCAATCAGAGTTGCCAAAGAATGTTGAACTCTGCTGAGGGAGCACCTCCATCCCCATTTGTGAGCTAATATTTTTGGCTGCCTCCCTACAAACTGAGTTGCAGTTTGGCTTAGAGTTCCTTGAATGAAACCCTTTCTGTTTTATTCCCTGGCACTCCCTGTCAGATCCTTGGAAGGAAAACAAGAAGAAAGCCAGCAGACTACGATGGCAACAGCAGCAGCACACAAACTCACCCCACTGGGGCTGCAGATGATGCTCAACCTCTATGCTGTGGCCAGGATGCCTCTGACTGATGTGCTACCCTAAAAGGAGGCTGAAAGATGAGCAGTTTTCCTCATTTTTTTTCCAGGGAGAAACCAGTGTCAAACATCTCTGGATTTAAACTCCAAAGAATTCACCTTTCTCTTGGCCGGTGCACACAAAACCCTGTACATTTCTACAGTCTTACACAGGCCTCTCAGGATTAGTCACTGAATATAAGCCCCATTAAAATGCATCAGAACATACCCATGAAACATCTGCTGTAAATTTGATTTTTAAGGAAAAAAACCCAGATTAGTACTGTTTTAATTGCTATGGGTAATTTTTTCCCCCAAAATACACAGAAAATTAAGAACATCTGCATTCTGAGAAACCTCTTAATACCTCTCATTTTAAATCCCAGCTCTTAATGTACTGGGTGAGTTCGCATTAGCTGGGATGTCTGAAAGGCTGTGGGTCCTGGAGGTGCTTCAGGTGACCGATTGACATAACTAGCTAGGACGGCACCGACATATTCTTTAGCTGTACAGTGAAACTAGCAACCTACAGCAACATCAGAAACCTGTGTTTTCCCCAGATAGATGTGGTGGATGGGCCACATACACATCCTATTAATATAGAGAGATGATCTATACAGGCTTTCTGCCTCATCCTTCTAAAAAGGTTATTAAATGTCTTACATCTAAAGGGAGAGTAACTGGACAAAGCTGTCATATGTTCCTGTCAGATTTTTCATACAAGCAGTGCAAATTAGGGCTTCAGGGAATTAGCAAAAAGTAAAGATAGGTGGTATGAAATCCAGGAGAGGGAAAATTCTGAATGCTGTATTTGCATGGGGTTTAACAAAGATGAAATTCAGCCCCATGCAGAGGGCAAGCATGAATCCCTTGAAACACCCCATTAAACCCTGGCAGCTTGCACTATGCACCCCATAGCTAAGGTAGGTCCTTCACACAGAAAAAATAACCCCATTAAAAAAGAGCAGACTGGCTTGGATGTCCACAGAATTCTCAATTGCATCCAAGAAAATATAATACAGTGTCAGCATGCACTAATACCATCCTCATGTACGTAAGACGCAGCTGTCACTAGAACCTGGAAGGGGAGATAGAGATAGATAGAGATATCATAACAATTTTCTCCTACACAGGAACAGCCATTATTGGTCAGGAATACAAGAGCTATAGAAGTGATGAATTTCCACACTAGAAGCCTGTTACAAGAATCCTCCACTTTGATGTGATTTGTTCATAACAACAATATTATCAGGCCTTATTCCTTCCCTATTGATTATTTCTTCATGCTACTATATAGATGTCACATCTTTTCATAAGACTGGGCATTTCAGAGGCTGCCACAATGTACAATTCCTGTATCAAAAAAAAAGGGGTTGGGATTGTTCAGCCTGGAGAAGAGAAGGCTCAGGGGGGAACTCATAGTAGCTTATCAATATCTGAAGGGGGCCTACAGAAAGGCTGGGGTAGGACTTTTTAATAGGATGTGTGATGAAAGAACTACAAATAATGGATGTAAATTGGAAGAGGGCTAGATATAAGAAAGAAATTCTTTACGGTGAGGGTAGTGAAACACTGGAACAGGTTGCCCAGAGAGGCTGTGGATCCCCCTCTCTGGAGGTGTTGAAGGCCAGGCTGTACAAGGCACTGAGCAGCCTGATCTAGAGGGAGGTGGATTGGAGCTAGATGATCTTTAAGGTCCGTTCCAATCCAAACTATTCTATGATTCTATGACCTCTGCCAAGCTCACACCACACTACTGGAGTGAGACCTATGGTACTTCAAGAGGTTTCTACTGAATAAAAATGCCTTACAACATTCCAGAATCCCCCCTCATTTAGTCTGATGACTTCACTTTAGCTCTTTCCTTTTGATTTACTTCTGGCTGCTCTGGTTCACTTCTCACTCCCACCTCTCTTCAAGCTCTTAGCTCTAGTGCCCTGGAGCACCAGGCTCAACACATCTGAATGCATCAGTTGGCCCCATGAAGCCATAACAACTGCTCAGAGATAACTTTCAAACAGAAGGAATGAAGAAAAGACAAAATAATTCAGAAAAGAGTAGGATTCACATAATAAGTTGCCTGAAATTTAAGAAGCCTTAAAAAAGAGACTGTTTTGAGAAACAGCATAGAAATCTGGAGCAAATTGTAAAAATCACGAAACTGGAAATTCAAAAGGATAGCACTACCACAAGAGAGTTTATTTCCAGCAAAACCTAAGCTTCACTTTGTCTTTTGTTTAGATGATTCAGAGCAAGTGGAGGAAAAAACTTGCCATTAGTTATCTGTAAACTTCAATGCACACCTCTTGCCCAGCATATATTGTAGAATGCTAATGGTTATCATAGCATGGAAAGCTCTTGTGAAAGTTTTCTCACTGGAGACTTGGAGATCCATCTTTACCCAGTTTAAAATAAACAAACAAAAAAAATTACAATTACATCAGAGTAAATTCCAACTGAGCACTAAAAGAGTTTCCAGGATTTGAGAGTTTCTCAAAGATTTACTGTGCATCACTGGAAGGCTTTGCTCACTGGGAGAAAGATAACAAAGCTTGTTTATGAGACTGGAAATTTAACTTGAACATTAATTCTCCTCCTACTGTTTTTCAAAGATATTAATGTTTTCTTTAAAAAGAGCTTTCTCTATCCAGAACCTGGCTGCTCCTGATTGATCCTGCAGTGAAGTCATCATAATCCTGTTTTATGATGCCATGGTCTGTTGCCATGAAAATAATTGCTGTGTCATAAATTCAGTATTATTACTTCACTGTGGGATGAAGAAAGAGAAAATAAACCGTGGGGTCAAAAATACCTGGTGAGGTAAGCAAAGACCTTTAAAAAGTACCCACAATGTCTCAAGGGGAGAAGACAAAACACCTAAAAGGAAAGGAGATGCAGGCAATGACACGAGACAAAGATGCTGACAAGCGTCAAAACTCTCCTCCATGAGACAATGCAGAACATTTAGGTCACAGAATAGTTATGCCTGTGTGAAGGGTGGAACATATGGAATTTTTTGCTGCTAATTAGGGTGTGCCTATGGCAAGGCCACTGCTGTTGGATTTGCTTCAATTTAGAAATGCTCATCTCACCATAATGTTCTGGTTGGAATTTAGAGAATAAAACTGCACATGTTTTTTTCCCCTTTTTTGAACAAATGACAGGGCAGATAATGTAAAAATTAGGAGAAATAACAATTCAAGGAATAGAGTCATCAAGCTGGGAAGTGACACCCCAGGTAAGAGACTTGGGTTTGAGACACCAGCTAGGACACAGGCCCCACCCCTTTCCATTCTTTTTAGGGTCAGTTCTTACACAGAACGAGGACAGTGATGTTTAGTGACCTACGTAAAGTTCACTGGGTTGAGATGAAGGGCATCTGGATTCTGTTCTTGCCACTTCCATCACTGGCTGAGTGATGCTGGGCCAGCTCCTTTGCCATACCCCAGTTTCCTCAGCTTAAACAAGACTAACAATACAGACCTCCTCTATAAAGAGCTTCCCAGTCCACAAAAATCTGGATGCTATTATAATGAATGGCAATCATGAGAGTGGGATTAATTTGTTCAAATTCAGATGTTTAAAATATTTTTAACTCCTTCATACCAACCCTAAGATAATTCATATAGTCTGTTTAGAAGCCAACATTGTCTTTTGTGTTTGAGCACAATATTTACAGGATTCTCTCCAATCACTAAACATATAGTCCTGAATATGAACTACACTTAGAATCACCTTCTGAAGTAACTACTGAATGCTCAAGGACAGAAATCTTAACCAATGAAGTGAAAGACTCTGGTCCTTCAGAGAAATATGTAATGGATTCAGATTTTCCAGGCTCATTTTCCATAAGTAAATTACTTCATATTAAGTAGAAATCTTATCTGTGACTCCTAACCAAAGGAAAGCCCACTATTGAGCTGTTAAGGTGATGTCTATTTCTTCAGTGAGGTGGTTTTTATCACTTTGCTTTTCTCTTGAGTCAAACGTCAGCACATATTTAAATTTGGGACTAACATTGACATGGACTTCAGTGGACTCTAGACAAGATCTATGGTGAAGTGCCATGTCATACCCACACTGGGCCTCATACAACCATGAATATGTCATTCAGATGACTGTCCTTATCACAGCACCCATGAAGTGTCTTATGGACCTGAGAGAGTGAGATAATACAATGCTTGGGGAAAAACCTCATGTTTAATAAAGTTCTTTAATCCTCATAATGAACTCAGGAGCTGAAAAAGGCTTTTTTAAAAGCCTTTTAATTTGTACTCTTTCACCTGAGCCTGAATGGGTCCAAATTAGCATTCTGAATGAGATAATTTGCTGTGGATTCAAGCAGGTAATCAATCACACTTTATCTAGGTCTTTCCAGGAGAAAAGAGGGTGATACCAGCAATGGTGCCTGTCAGCTCCAGCATAGAGAGAAGAAGATTTTAGTCTCCACTGCAAGGAGACGCTCCTTTTTTGAGCCAGCTTTATTTTTCTTATGGAAAAAAAAAAGCAAAAGCTCACAGCTTGCACTTATACAGTAAAACCCAAAAGATGGACCAAGCAAGACTAGCCAGTTATGTACTAGGCACTGTTCTTACAGTCCATTTCCCTTTGATGTTCTCTGTTAAACATTTTTCCCTACTGCAGCATGCACTTGCTAGTTTGGCAGCTTGGGCTGCCTTGTGCACAGAACTACTCATTATATCAGGTTCACTAAAGCTCAAGAGCAGCTCAAACGTAAAAGGGAGCCCCTGGTTTAGTTTCACAGTTGTACTGAAAATGTTCCACAATGGTACCTGAAATTTCCTAAAGGGCACATCGACCAACAGCCCAGTGTGTGACGCCGTAATTTTCCATCAGTGTTGCAGGGACGACTGAGAACTTGGAAAGTTTCTTGATGGCTTTTGTTGTGCTTTTTTATCCTTGCAATAATTTAACAATGGAAATTCACATCACATGAAATCTTCCAAATATAGCCTGTACTGATGAGAAGAAATATATTTATCTCCCTTTGTCCTTCTCTAAGACTACCACAGATACAAAGAGTAGAGGTTATTGAGAGCTGTATTAGTCTTTCTATAGTGCAGCTGAATAGAAAGAGTTGAATTTATGGACTAGATTTACATTACTGCACATAAGAACCCAGAAGAAAATTCTTTCTCTGAAACAGGGAAGAGAGTGAATTAAAGCAACACAAATTTTAGTCTTGAATAAAGTCTGTGGTGAAGTACCACTACGTACCATTGAGAATTTTGAAAAAAATTATAATCTTTGAAAACATAGAATAGCAGATGTTTTCCACTGCACTATTTTCTGAGGGTGACAGAACACTGGAACAGGCCGCTCAGAGAGGTTGGAAATCTCCTTCTCTGGAGACATCCAAAACCCACCTGGACACTGTTCTGAGTGACCTGATCTAGGTCTTCCTGCTCTGGCAGGAGGATTGGACTAGATGATCTCTTGAGGCCCCTTCCAACCCCAGATATTCTGTAATTCCGTGATATATCTTTGCAGTCCATTGTATTACAAGCTAGTGAAGTTATTTATGATCTTTTCCTCTGAGATAACAATGAAAGAAGAAAGTGAATCTACTTGCAGCTGCTTTCTCCTAGACTTGATGTTGATTTCCATTCTTCAGGTTCAGAAACTAGTACTTGGCTAGAAAAAAAACGTTACTGATGAATGGAAGACAAAAGTTGGATGCTTTATTCAAATAATCATTCCTAGTTTTTCTGGCTTATTTGAAATACACAGGGTAATATCTGAAAAATTCCTAAAACATTCACAAAACTTTCAAAAATTTTAAGACTCTTTGCAACTTCTGTGCAGACTTTCTGCAACGAGATAAACTTATTCCATACTTAAGCTCATTGCCACTACTACAGAACACTTTTCATTTTTTTAACAGAAATTCAAAGAAGTTTATTCATTGTTGACTGTTTTCACCCTTAGTTTTACTACATTAAGGCAAAGGACAGCAGTCTCTCCAAGGCAGTTCTGTTGCAATCCCCTTTATTAAGTTACTAGCAATTAATTTTATGTCTTCTGCTTCTCTCCCTCCAGGGCAGGTGAAGTATGAAGCAGTGGTTAGAATTCCCTTTCACTGACAGACACATCCTAGAAATGAAGTCTTCTCATCTTTGCCTTTCACTATAACTGATACCTTTCCCTGGCCAAATTCTGGAGAGATTTCATTGCAAGTCCAGACATGAGCACTTAATCAACTTATGCCAGATGGAGGATGACTTATTAAATAAAACATTTTATTTAATCATGTTTCAGAACCAACTTCTCCCCAGTGATGATCTGGAAAATATAGATCATCAATCCCCAGATCCCGAGGGTTATCTGAAAAATAGGTACACTACCCCTTAAATTGTGCTCCTCAAATAGATTGTGGGTAAAGGAAAACTAGGCAGTATTTATAGATCAGCTGGCCTTGTACTTCAAGGCTTGAAGACCAGTTTTGGAGATTTGATGTCAAGAATACCCAACTCAAGTCAATGTAGCAGATGGGTGAAGAAATATAGATGAGTTATCTGAAAACACAGCAATTTTCCCTACCTAGTGCTGTCAGTATCTGCACTGAATGCGAGTGAAAGACATTACAAAAAGTGCCAATACATTGCTCAGACAGTCCATGTTGCTTGGATGTTTTTGCTCAAAAGTAGGCAGCTATGGTAAAATGGTCAGACAACATCCCACCTCTGTGTAGATGGGATTTAAATCAAAAAGTCCTTCCACGGTCCCATGGATATCCCTCTACAGAAGTTTTATAATAAAAAATTAAGATATACCACAGTCGGAAAAAGAGGGCCTGGATAGTAGGTGTGATCCACAAACAACACCTTTCCTCATCTCTCTGCCTTTCCCACAGCAGACTGAAGCAACATTCAGAGTTGGCCTTGCAGAAACTCAGGGCAGATTCCTCTTTGCTATGTGGAACATGTTGCCATCCCCTTGCCACAGGCTGCCCGTAAGTCTGGTCTCTGTCTCAGGCCCACAGACACTCATCCCTGGGCTGCAACAGCAACCACAAATTGCTTGCACATATAAAACAGGTGGCAAACCCCTAATCTGTGCTAGGGACAAGAGGACTTTATTGTTAAGGTGGTTTAAACCTTACTTGCCTTAGTCCTGCAGAGATGGAAGTGGCTACACAGCTTACAGGATGCAATCAGAGATACAAAATGCATACTTTGGAGGTATGGCAGAGGTCTCAATAGAATGAAAAGGAGAGCCATGAAGATGAACAGGGAGAGCTGGAGCATCTCTCAGGCTACAGAGTTGGGGCTGCTCTTCTCAGCCTGGAGGAGACTCCAGGGAGACCTACTGGTATCATGATGGAGCTTCAAATAAGAGTTAAAACATCAGTGGAAGCTGTGGGGTTTTTTCCCAGTTTAGATGGCTCAAAGGATTGCACAGGTATAAAAACCTGCCCATGAGGGGATCCACATGAGAAGAGACACAGAACATAATGGAGGGAATACAAAGGTAAAATCAAGGCAGCTTGCAAGACCAAGAAAAAATAAGGCATTCAAAAATGAAAAAGCCCCCAAACCTGATGCTTTTCAGTGTCCTAAGCAGTAACTGCTGAAGTGGTGACAAGACAAAGATCACCAAGCTGGAATATTGGTAGCACCACCTCTGTAAGGGAATAAAAGGTCATGATGACGTCTTCCCTCCAAGATGTAGTTTCCTAATTTTCTCCCCAGTACCAGGAATGGATTCACTAAGAAAACTGTGTCCTTGTGGAAGGTGTGAAATCTTCTGCTTAACATTTACATCTTTCCCGAGCAGTAATATGGAAAACAGGTTTGGGGAATGTAGAAGCAGGGAGCTTGGGGAATACTCTGGCCGGGGCTGAAGCTCTGCAGAGGCAGACAGCCACCTACTGCCAGAAAATGAAATAGAAAGCAGCCACACGGGCTTCCCGAGAGCTGTTACAGAAAACCGTGCCTCACATGAAACAGCTTTGCTTGGCACACCAGGCAATCCATACTAGCCAGCATCAGGACAAACCTGTCTCAGGAAACAATATTTTTTTATCCCACTGTCACGTTCGTGCTGTATCTATAGGAATTATAAAAAAAAAAACCAAGAAGAAAAAAAAAATCAGAAGCAGATGATGGAGTGGAAGCGTTTTCCGTGTAGATATGCTGCAGGTTTTCAGATTCCATTTGTGGAAAATCCCTTTTCACCCTCCCCCACCCGTCCTCTCCCCTTTCCTCCCTCCAACACGCACAGTCGAATTCACAATGAATCCCCACAGACTGAAACACTCTGAGCTCTGACAATGAAGGGCAGGGAAAGGCGGCCAGCAGTGCAAATTGGAGCAATGGGAGTACACAGCAGGTAGCCGAATACCAGATTACCCAGGCACCACAGCCCAGAGCTTCCACCTGGAAGGGAAAGAAACAAAAGCTTCTCTTTGTGTCTCCGGGTTTCGCAGGAATTAAACAGAGCTCCCCTTTGTGGCAGACCCAGACTCTCTCTGAGAACAAGGGACAGCCAGCGAGCTCCCAAGGCTGTCCTCCGGGAATGGCCTATTTTAAGTCTGCTTGCAAACATCTCCCTGTGTATGCACTGTATTTTCATGGAAGAATAATTTAATCTTCATTGCCATCATTAATTTTTGACAGAGAGCACCATACGACATCCTGTTTACAGCCCACTAAATCTCCATTATGAAGCCACGCTTACAGAGAGAAGAACAATCTGAAGAGCCGTGTTAACTTTTATGATTACATTCCAGCCCTGAAATACAGAGAGATGATTATTTATTTTTTTTTTAAGAGGAGTAAAAAAATACCAACATTAACATTTTGCTATGCTATTTTCAGGCTCCAGAATGAGAAAATCTTCTTTAAATAACCTCTAGTAATGCAGCAGATGCCTGTAAAAACTTGTGTGTAACACATTAGCATTCATCCTTATTGCAATATTTATCCTGTTGTCTCCAGCTGCGTTGAACAGCACAGGTAAATGCCACTATTCAGAGCCAACAAAAATTATTGGGCAGAAGCAGAGCTTTAACTCTGATGAGTGAGATTGTACTCTTGTACTCGGACCCCATCTAGAAACCTGAGAAGTTTGATAAGAATTATTCATTTTCCCTGGGGTAAAGCTATACGGAATGAAAATCCACCATCATCAGCAAGAACTGGGTAGAGTCAAGAGCTCTGGAAGGCTTTCAGTGCAGACTCATCACTCTCAGACAAGGTTATGAGACAAGTTAAAAAAACTATTACCAAATGTGGCCCGAAGGCAACCACATGGACACAAAATCCATGTCAAGATAACCACAGCCAAGATGGTACAGTAAATCAGGTCTCTGTTGCTGTCACCTGCTGCTAATACATGGCAATAGCACATCAGTGTTTAATCACCGTTTCTTAGCGTGTCATGACCAGCACTGCTGCTTGCTGGGGATGAACCATCTCATTTACAGACTCCACACTCAAACAACCCACAGGACTAATGCTGCGCTGCCTGCAACCTGGTCCTTTGTATCTGGCCATTTTGGTGATAATCCCTTGAACAATCAAGTGCTTCCATGTTCAGTGTCTGCTCTGAAGAGATGGAGGTCCCTGGCCTAACACCTCCACCACATGCCTGCTCTTGGCTAGTAGGTCTAAGTAAGGTGAGCTACAAGCAGACATTTTACCTTTTTGAGTACTATGTGACATGGGACGTATTCACCAGCCAGGACACAATTCACAGCAGCACTTTTTACCCAACTAAATTAGGTCACCTAATGAATTTAACACTTTCTCAAAACTTAGTGAAACAAGAGGGGCCCCTCCAGAGAGGAATTCTAGTCTCAGACTTGACTACTTGAAAGTTAGCATAAGGTCTGGATTATCTTCTGGAGGTCTCCAACTCCTCCATCTCCTGCAGAATGCATAACACTCAGTTAAGTACCATGTGTCATGGAGTAAAATCTGGACAGTAACTGTCCTCAAATCCACAACCTCTCTTCACCTTTGAGATGAGACACTCTCTTTTCCAGAGCTTTGAAGAACATCTGCAATACAGACAACATTTCTAGCCCTACCTAACTATTCCTGAGGGATACCATTCTTCTCTCAGTATATACTTCAGTAAGTAGAAGTATTTTGTGAAGCATTTAAGTATAAATTTAGTGCAGTACTTCTCCCTCAATCCTGTTTAAAGCAGCAATCATTCTTCACATACACCCAATCTCCTATGGATTTAAGAAAGTTGAGTCATGCCTCAGTACTAATGAAATTTAGTTTACAGTCATCACTTTCTCATGAATAACCTTGTTGGCACTACTGTGGTGACAGTTCATGACCATGCAGGGCAAACCCAGCTTTGTGTGGGTGTCTCCATCCAGTGGGAGTCTCTGAAAAGAATTCACCCAAAGAATCAAGATTATAACAGATGCTATAGCCAACAGCATTGGAGTCTAATTAATCTTCCTAGATTAAAAATGTTCTATGATGTTTTATCACTGTATACATTTTTCAAATTAACACAAAGCGTATGTTTCAGATTCATTAGTCTTTTCCATCTCCCAAAACCAATCAGAGCAAGCACCCATAACTCTATTAGAGAAATGAACAAAAGTACTGCAGATTGAATTTCTGGTGCCATTTTTCTATTTGGGTGATAGAAACAAAACAGAGAATGACTAGAAGTTTTGACTGTTTTCTTCAAATGCCCTCCAGCTGAAAGTTCTGCAAAAAGAGCAGGAGACAATTTAATCACCACTTTCAAGTATTCCTATTCATAGCCTGACACTACAGGTGGCTGCTAGATATGACCATCTTTTTTTTCTTTAATTTTTATTATTATTGGTAGCATAGCCTTTCAGATCTCACACTCCAGTCAAAGTGTTGCATGGCCTTCAAGTGGGAAGCACTGATGCTGTCCTGTTTCACATTTCCTCTACAACTCACATAAATGCTTCCCCAATTCTACTTTTTGCCTCCTCCATGCTTTTTCTTAAAGTTGTTCTCCTTTTTCACAGCTTATATTTCCCCAGGTACCTGCTGCCTGTTTCCCACACTGACAACAACTGGCCTTTCCCCAAGCCTCTTTCTCCCTCAACCCCTATAGTCTCCATGCTCCATTTGCCTAGGGCCACTCACACCTGCTTCCCAGTCCTACCTCAGCCTACTCTGGGGGTTTGCTAAGAGCCTGGCAAAAGAGCAAAGGAAGACCACTCCTTGGACACCAAAGGGTCTACCTTGTCTTTGCTGCCTGCATTCCTCCACAGAGCTCTTTCTGATGATGCTGGCTTGCTCTACCCACACCTGGATCTGCCCTTTCACTTTAGGTTTCTGGGCCAAAAGCATAAGGAGGGAGGGTAGGAGAGACTGAGGTAGTCTTTTGTTTCTCTGAAGATTACATCACTTCTTGGTGGCCTGGAACATCACCATCTCAGACTTTTGCCCTGATGCTCTATCCCTCCAGGACACATCTGCAGTGATCCATGCCCTCTGTGAGCCACTTTCCTTTCTACCTCCTCTCCCTCCAGCACATAGAGCTGAGAGCAAATAACAAAGCTTTTAGTTCAGGCTGTGGTCAGAAAGGAATGAAGTGAAACAGTTACTTTCACTGACATTTCTTTGTTTCCATGGCTATTAGGGACAAAATTGAATAAGGAGTTAGAATCAGCAACCACATCAGCTCTGTGCAGTGGTTAGCCTGCAAACCCTACTGAGAAATGGAAGATAATATTTCTCCTTTCTTTTCCCTCCTGTCTACATCTAGCACTTTTCTATTTAATGGCTCTGACAGCATTTACCCAGTGGAGATCAGACACAGGATCTAGAAGGGAGAATAACTGCTAACAAATGTAACAATTAGATTATGTAAATCGTGTGCTTAAATACTTTGGTAGCAAACTATGCAGACATCACAACATCCCAAACCTTTTCAAGCTCAGTGCTGTACTTTAAGTTAATCCTAAATGCAACAATAGCCATGACAATCCGTGGCTTTTCATGCAGACAGAGAGGAAGTATTAAAAGCTTCTGTGAAGAGATGCCAAAAGGAAGCCACTCTCAGTACACAAGCTTTTGTCCCCAAAAGTCAAAGAAATACCCTACACACCCTTGCGTCCTCTATACTGAAACTGTATTTAACATTTACATGCACAGAGCATTGTATTAGGTGAAGAGGGACATAAAGCAACAAACAGATCAGATGTTGCATTTGGAGGCTTACAAAAATTTAACCTCAACAAAGTCACATGCTGTAACTGCATTTTTTTTATTTTTGTGAAAAAGAAAAAAAGTAAAAAAGAGTTAGTTCCTCTTCAACTACAGTTCCGAGGTCAAGCCAAATAGACGCAGCAAGGGTTATGCACTGGGTCTTCACTATGAAGTTCACCTCTACCTTTCCTGGATTTCAGAAGTCTAAATGGTGCTGAACTTGCTTCTTTGGGAAGGGGGAAAGGTTTACCCATTTCTGTGCTAAACAGCCTTTGTCTTTGTGGCAAAACTTAGAAGGTGGCTTGTTTCACAAGGGAAGAGAAACCCTCATTGTGGGGAGCAGTGACTGTGGGAGCCACCAGGATGTCCCTGGGGTTACCAAGGATTTGCTTGTATGTGTTTTCTCCTCCCTATTTTGTTATAGTGAAAAGGAAGGGAATTGTCGTATCTTGAGATGGTTACAGCTTCGAAAGGATCACTGACAGAAATATCACCAACTTGATTTGTGACTTCAGATCTCATGGCATCTCCAGCGTACAAAGTGACATATGCCCAATGCAACAGCAGTCCTTGTTCTCTCCTGTAATACATGTTTCCTCTTTCCCTTCTGTTTCTCTTTTCCTTTTCCCACCTTTTGGCCACTAGACTTTCAGCTTCATCTGGAGTGGTTTACAGATGGTGGTAGAGTACACATCTATTTCCTGATAGATATATTGAACCAGACCCTAAACGCTAGCATGCTCTCTCTACTTAAGGCATCTGCAGCAGCAAATAAATCCTTCTTTTCTGCCTTCCCCTGCAGCTCCAGGCAAAGTCTCTTTGCTACTCAATTTCCTATTACATGCAGGGTGGGCTACAGCTCATTTCTATGTTCAGAGGCTTACACTGAGGCTCTGAGACTTCTCAAGAATGAGGGAAAAAGAAAAGGAAGAAAAAGAATTTTAAAAGAAAAAAACAAACAAAACAAGTAAGACCAACACACTAGCTGCGACAGCACTGTGGATGTGCCTCACCGTCTATGAAAGGACAATGAGAGCACCGTACTCTCCTCCCTTTCCTGCCCTCCCTCCCTGACACAGTGGCTGGAGACCCTAACTCTGGGATCTAGGAGCAAGGAAAGGTCACAGTCATTCAAGGATCCTGGTTCACACGGGGAAGCAGGGAGAGAGGTTTATGCATGGTCTAAGGAGCAGAGAATCTGCCACAGACCAGATAACCTGAGGGACCATGTTTTTATTTAATAGCTTGTTCATTATAATTTCACTCAAAATATTCCATAAATGGGAGAGAGAGTCAGTAATTGAGATCCTTTGAGGATCTAATCATACTCATTATTCGAATCTCTAAGTATGACAATAAACAAATGGGCTGTGGAAGCTGTTTGTGTTATTTATTTCCACTTGCTTTTTTTTCCAGGATGCCTTTCTGACCAGGAACTAGGCCTTTCATTTCCTTAACAGTTGTGCTAACTCTGATGTTCTATACAGATGGAGAAAAAAGGAGGTGCCAAAGGGCCAAGCCCCTGCTCTTCCAGGTGGTAACTTGGGTAGGTGGGAAAGAAGAAAGTACTAGGCAAATGTTTTAGAAGCCACCAGAGCCAGAGAAAGGTGGATATAAAAATTATATGAATGAGATTTTATCTTTGGAGGTGTCTCTGTGAAGTCAATGTTGAGCCAGAAAGTCTGATAAAGACTAAAATCAAACCTTCTCACTTCTAATAACAGGCATCTACAATACAGTTGTATACCTCCCTAAACTCATCATAATTGCCTTGGTTCCAATGCTGTTGTTCTTACCAGTTCACTCTCATCCTTCTTCCCACCTTTTTTACTGATGAACTTCTTGGGACATGGTACATCTTTTGCTGTCTTATCATATGTATGTTGTAGCTTCTCTCTAGGCCCTGTTATCCCAAATAAATGATGTTAACAAAATGCAGAGTTCTACACTTAGCAACTTTGCATCATTTTAGTGCTTTTTCTCTCTGGGATGCTGTAATTGTTCCAGGCGATTCTATTAAAAATGCATCCTTTTTGAAAGAAGTACATAGGACAAACATCAAGGAGTTAGAGATCCTCAAAAAAAGGCATGTTATCATCTGCTTTGGTATAAATAGGCAGCTTGTAAGAGCTACTCGTTATTTCCTGCCTTTCTGTTTCTTCCTGCCTACCCACGCACAGCCACTTTACACATCTCCAGCCCAATTAAATTAAAGTTTCCTACAGGGCTGTTTAACTGCATCAGGTTTACTTGCCAAGAGACAGTTAAAAACCACATCATCTCCATGTATTTGAGGTATCACAATCATCTAGATCCTGGACCTTTAACAAAATGTAAAGAGGAGTGTGACCAGCAGG
>VZTY01021577.1:0-10270 GCA_013400935.1 Turnix velox
AAAAAAAGAAAGGAAAGAAAAACAACCTGCAGCTGCCCAGCACGTTGTGTTCTCCTCCTCTAAAAGGGCAATTTCCCAGGCTGTAAAAACTAAACATCCTTCACGCTGTTATTACATTCTGACGAACCCAAAAGCATCACAGAAGGGAATAAAACCATACAACACACCGGGGAAGGCTCTGTCACCAAAATCCCCTATTTTTCAGGAGGCTCTTTGAGATGACAACAAGTCCAGGGTGTACCCATACACAAGAGGGGTGATGGTTTTGGGTGTAGCCTCCACCTTTTCAACCCCTTCTTGGGGACGCAGACAAAAGCTTTTATGGGACTGTGAGCTCAGAGGGATCAGAGCTGGCAGCCCCAAAGTCCACAGCTCCAACAAGACTGGGGGCAAACATGGAGGGCATGTTGGGCAGCCCCATGGGGTGTACGTGTGGCCACGCACGGATCCCTTTGCAAAACCCATTGCAAAACCCAGGGACAGGAGGAATGTGGCTACTCCTGGGTCACCTTCTTGACCAACAGGGGACATGTGCACACCCACATGGACACCCCATCATGGTACTTTGGCCTTGCCCCATAAAGGGCAAGCTCTGTGGCCACCAAACAGCCTGCCATAGTAGCCCTCCCTCCTGGAGAAACTTGCCACGGGCTAGGGAGTTTCTCCTCTTGGCTCATTCCCCCTCAGCACAGCTTTCTGAGGGGGGACATTCTTGTGTCACCCCTAAAAGGTGACCCCAAAGGAGGCAGCGTCCACACGGGATGAAGCTATAAGTGGGGGACAAAGCGTCCGGGGGGGATGGAGTGAAAAATGGCCACAGGGCAGGAGATGGCTACTGAGTAAGAGAAAGGGCAACTAGGGAGGGAATGGCCACTAAGGTGGGGAAGAAACGGCGGGGGAGAAGGGTCCGAGCGGGGTAAGCGCAGGTCACGAGTGGCCGCGACCACTCCGTGGGCTGCGGGGGGGAAAGCACCGACACCACAAGCACCGAACCACCCACACCACAAGCACCGACACCACCTCCCTCTTCCCTCACTCACCTTGCACGGCGAGGAGGGCGAAGCAGAGACAAAGCAGGTCCTCCAGCGCCATGTAAGCCCCGCCGGGCGCCGGGAGCAGGGGCCGCCGCATCTAGGAGGGGAGCGCGCTCTCCCGCCGCCCCACCGCCATCTTGTGCGAGGAGCCCCAGCCCCAACGCTGCCCGCCGGGCCCCGCTGCCGGGGGCGAGGGGCGGCCCTGGCCCCAACGCTGCTCCGCCTTTGTCAGCGGGTTCGCCGCCGAGATGAAGGGGGGGGGTTCCTCCCTCCCTCTTCTTCCTCCTCCTTCTCCACAGCGGCGGGACCAACAGGTTGCCGCCAGCCCGCTGCTGTGGTGAAGGGGAGTGGAGGGAGCGTCCCCATTCGTCTCCCGTTTCCTGAGGCGAGGAGGGGTTGCTGCGGCAGGTGCGGCTAACGGAGAAAGGTTAACAATTTTAAATTCAAAAGGAATTAAGGAATTAAAACGTTTGTGGAAGGCAAGAACCGTCGGATTTCACCCCCACGGCGTTGAAAGGGGGGATCCGCCTGTCAGTCATGTCACCCCCCCCCCACGCATCCCGCGCCCGCACTGGCCTTGTCAGGGCGGCCCCGGTCCTGTCAGGGCGGTGAGAGCCCGGTTGGGCCATCCAGCCCTCAGACATGGGGCTGGTGATGGCCACAGGGCTAGTGATGGCCACAAGGCTGGTGGACACCCTCTCACCTTCGTTCTTGGGGAGGACAGAGAGGTTGTGACCCCTCATGGGCTCCAGCTGCGCTGTGGAGGCAAAAAGGTCAGAACATGGCGGCCCATGTTGGGTCAGCGCCTTCAGGTGACTGAGGCTCACAGCGATATCCCGGTGTTAAGGGTCCAAGCAGTGCTTATTTAAAATAAAAGAATAAAATATAGCACGGTGATGCCTGTCTGCACCCTATTGACACAGAGATTGTGGATGTCCCCTCTCTTGAGGTGTTTAAGGCCAGGCTGGATAAGGCACTGAGCAGCCTGATGTAGTGGGAGGTGTCTCTGCCCATGGCAGGAGGGTTGGAACTCAATGATCTTTAAGGTCCCTTCCAACCCGAATTATTCTGTGATTCTATTGCTGTAAGTGTGGGAATAATGGAATGGGCATAGTTGGACCTTTCAGATCATTGAGACCAACCATCAATGCAATGTGAATCATAGAATCATAGAGCTGGAAAGGGATCTTCTAAGGTCATCAAGTCCAACACCCTGCAGTGACAGGGACATCCTTAGCAAGCCTGGCTTTGGATGTCTCCAGGCTTGATGGGTCTCCACCACCTCTATGGGCAACCTCTTCCAGTGTCTCACCACCCTGGATCATCTGGAGATGATCGCCAGAGGTCCCTTCCAACCCTGTGATTAGGGGATTCATAGAATCACAGGGTTGTCTTCAAAGGCTGTTGAGTCCAACCCCTGCAGTGACAGGGCCATCCTGCACTAGATGAGGTTGATCAGAGCCTCAGCAAGCCTGGCTTTGGATGTCTCCAGGCTTGATGGGTCTCCACCACCTCTATGGGCAACCTCTTCCAGTGCCTAAACCATCACAGAATCATAGAATAGTTTGGGTTGGAAGGGTCCTTAATCATCGTCTACTTCCAACCCCCCTATTTCAAAGCACTCAGCATCTGCAAGTCCAACCATTAACCCAGTTCTGCCAAGAACCACCACTGAACCATCTCTCTAAGCTTTATGTATGTCCATCTCTCACATACCTCTAGAGAATGGAAGAGGGAGATGGAGGGTGTTGAAAGATGGAGGTCCAAGCTGCTGCCTCCCTGGCTTGACTGGGTTCCAAGCATAAAGACATGGATAAAGCTGCAGGTGTAGGTTTAATCCTAAGGGAAAATTACACCAAGCTCTTCTTCTTTCATCAGCCATGGCCAATGTAGAGCAGAAGGCAACCCCATCTGGAGCAGGAGGTCTCCTCTGGCATCTGAAAGAAGAATCATAGAATAGTTCAAGTTGGAAGGGACCTTAAAGATCATCAAGTTCCAACTTCCCACCTCCCACTAGATCAGGTTGCTCAATGCCTCATCCAGCCTGGCCTTCAACACCTCCAGGGATGGAGGGGACATCCACAACCTCTCTGGGCAACCTCTTCCAGTGTTTCACTACCCAGCACATTAGAATGTTTTACTGAAGCATTGTGGAACATCAAGCAGGCTCCAGCTCTGCAGAATATGAAGAAAAGAAACTCCTTTAATCCAGACCCTCCAATTTATTAGCTTGTTTAATGAACTGTAAAAACTTAAATGAAACCAGAAAGGCCACGGGGTGGAAAACAGGTTTCCCATGTGTATGAGATGTGCAATGACCAGTCAGAACTTGGCACTTTTAGTGCCTACAAGCCCCATGCCCTGAGCAAGGAAGGGCAGAGAGAAGGAAATGAAGCCACAGCAAATCCACTGACCCCATTCCTGTCCCATCCAGGCATTTATCTCCCTGTAGAGAGTAACAGCCACGCTGCTTTCTCTTCTTTAGCACAGACCTGAAGATTAGCTATCTCTGCAAATCTTCTTTTCTCTCCGGGACTTCCTCATCTGCTCCTTTCTGTATCAGGTGCTTTTAAAGGTGCTGGCAAATTGCTTTAATAGAATAGTTTGGGTTGGAAGGGACCTTCAAGATCATCTAGTTCCAACGCCCCTGCCATGGGAAGGAATGCTACCATTACAACAAGTTGCTCAATGCCTCATCCAGCCTGGCCTGAAACACCTCTCTGGGCAACCTATTCTAGGGTCTCACCACCCTCACAGCAAAGAACTTCTTTCTTCTCTCCAGCATAAATCTCCCCTCTTCCAATTTGCATCCATTCCACCTAGTCCTGCCATCCCGGACCCTATTAAAAAGTCCTACCCCAGCCTTTCTGTAGCCCCCTTCAGGTATTGAGAAGCTACTGTGAGGTCTCCCCTGAGCCTTCTCTTCTCCAGGCTGAGATGACCCCAAGCCCTTCAGCCTGTCCTCAGAAGGGAGGTGCTCCAGCCCTCTCATCATCTCATGGCCCTTGTCTGGACCCACTCCAATTGCTCAATGTCCTTCTTATGTTGTGGGCTCCAGAACTGGACACAGTAACTCCAGGTTTTTTCATTACCTCTGCCAGCTGTTTGCTTTTATACACACCCCTGCCTTTTTTTCCCCACAAATCCCATACAATTCTCTCCCTTTAACTGAGGAAACTTTATTTAGAAGTCAAGAAAGTCTGGCATAATATAAATATTGAAAACTAACTGCTGGTGGTTTGCAAAATGCACATACTCAGGCTAAGGGCACCTGCCTGTGACCCAGGCCAGAGTTAGAAAAATCTCTGATTTAGAAATCAAAACACCCAGGTCTAGTTCTTGTCTTTGCTCCCTGCCTGGCATGACAGGGTTACTTGGTTCATCTTTGTCACCTCTCTGTCCTGCATGTCAGCGAGATAAGAACAGGAATTACAGCATTTTGATACTCCCAAGCTTGCAATACAAATTTCTGAATGTTCTGAATATCTGTCCTTAGAAAACATAAAAATAAAATAATTTTTTAAAATACTTAAATACAAACAGCTCCAGAACTAGTAACCTGACCCAGAGAACCAGCAACTCCTTTGATGCTGATGACACACAAGGTGTGGGTAACACCTTTTTAGGATAACACCAAGTCCTCACCAACCACCCTGGCAAAAACAAACCAACCTTGTGACAACCAGGGTGACTCCTTCCCAATTCAGGTGGCACAACCCAACACAGGGACACTCCTTTTGGCTGCAGGAAGCCTTCTTGGTATTGCATCTCCCAGGTGTGCACTGCCTGCTTCATCTGCCCCCAAACCCACATCTTGCAGCACCTCCAGAGGAAGGAGAACCTGGAGAAAGAGCCACTTTGTAGGTTCAGGAAGGACCACGTACCTCTCTGGCTGTCACTGCAGAAAGAACAAAGTGACAGCAGACCTGTGCCAACAGAAGGGACATTTCTTTCCCAAATAATGGCATTTCTGCCCCAATACTTAGAGCAAGCAAAAGCCCCCATTTATGAGCTACAGACTCCCCAGTGTTCCCCTCCCTGTCAGTGATGAGTTTCTTTCTGTCTTTCAGTAGCTCTGAACCTCTGATCCTTTGAGCCAAGACGGTGTGAATGGCAAAGAGGAGCAGCAGCAGCAGAGTGTTTGTAGTTCAGCCTTTTGTTCCCCCTTCAGGGGACATAATTTCTGTGCTCTAAGAGAAAAATCTTCAGTGAGTCAGGGATAGGGAGAGTATCTCTCACACATCTCTTGCTTTAAGATCCCAGCGAAGAAGAGCTCGTTAGGGAAATCCAGCAGAAGCTGCTATGAATTTTTTTCTAGCCCACAGGAGCTTTTCCCATGAGTTGAGAGAGGATTCATGCTTTTGAAGGCTTGGTACAGATGCAAGAGGACTCAAAGCACAGCAGGTACAGAGGGATCCAAACCAGAATTTAGCCAGGATCTACATCCAACCCCTGTCCATCTGTCAGTTGAAGGACTCAGGGTGCTAAAGTAGGATACTACGTGCAAGATGCTGAGGAAATACAGGTTAAGAACAGCTCCTGCTTCCAAAAACTACTGCTTAAAATTAAAAAAATATATAAAATAATACCAAAAAATCAAATTTCACAGAGGAAGCACTGAGGATCAGGAAGATTCACAGCTCATTCACAGTAAATTGGCAGCACAGTATTATCATTATTATTTCTAAAATCACTCTGAGTGTGTTCTTATTCCAGGCAAAGACTGCTTTACAATGGTTTACTCTTCTTCACACTGAACTGTTTAAATTTGGGATTTCTTTGCAGACTAAGCATGGCCCTCTGAACTCAGGCACAAATCCCCGAGCTGCCAAACCCTAATGCTCTAAAGTTAGAGCACACTGAAACCCTTGTAGATGCCCTTGTTCAAATCCACTTCTCTTCTCAGTGAAAACACCCCCCGGGGCTTCTTGCCCTCCAGCTTGGCAGGTATGAAATGCCCCATATCTCCAGGGGTCAGTGCTTGAGACATGCTTGGGACCATCCTTAGATTCTTTCTCTCCCCGGGGGGATTAAATCCCGGGCTCAAAACAGAGCCTTGCTCTGGTTTCTCACCATCCCTGACTCCAGACAGGTCTGCAACACTGGGGCTGACAGTCTATGATGGATGTAAGCTGCTCTAATTACCAGACGAGTTGGCTGCTCTTTCCTTTGTGCAGGCATTAAGTGTTTGAATGAGCCTGGAGCTGGACAGAGGAAAGGATGGTGCTGAAAACTTAATTGGCAACAACAATAACAACAAAATCAACCTCCTTTTCCAGCTCCCCCCTTGCTAAAGCCATGGGAATATCCAGGCAGAGGAAAGAGAGGAAAGAGCTTTCAATAGGGGCAGAAAGCTTAAAAAAATTCATTGCAAAACTACAACAAACCTGTTTCTTTCCAGAAGGTGAAAATCCCTTTTTTTATGAAGAGACCTTTTTTACCACTTGGTTGCCAGACTTTTCTTCTGGGTCTGGCAGGAAACTTTGGCTGTAGAGGGAAAAACGTTGACTTCCAGATGAGAAAAGTGAGGGGGGGAGGGGGGGGAGAAGCCTCCTGTTCCCTGCGTGCGAGCGATGCCAAACAGGAGCAGCTGGTTGCACATAATAACATGCATTGTGTAAGTGAGCAACACAATAAGCAATTTGCTCGACAACCCGGGGACATCAGGACAATCCTGTGTAACGGAGAAGAAAGAAAAGAGGGAGAGAAAAAAGAAAAAAAATAAAAGAAAACCACAAAAAAAACCCACCAAAAAACCCCACAAAAACCCACGCGATGACCAAACCCTAAGGGAACCCTGGGTATGCTACACATTCATTTCATTAGGCTTGCTCTTATAAATATTTATTACTCAGCCTATCTCATCATTCTTCCAGGAATGGGTGTTGTGTTATTGTTGTGCCCAGGGAGGGCTTTCCTCCTCCCCCCCTCCTCTTCCTCAGCTCCTGCTGCAGGCGGTCGGCACTTGCCCAAAGATAGATGGGGAGCAAGAGTGTGCCATTAAATATGGAAAATGCTACTTAAAATGGGGCTCGGGGGCAGATATTGGCAGGTGCATTGTTAGGAGAGAGAAAGAGAGAAAAAAAATAATGAATGGAAGATGAAAAGAAGGCAAGTAATGAGACTGGGAAGCTTGTCTTTAAAAGGGGATTTCTGCAAACAAGGACCCTGTCCCTACAGTCAGAGACATGAGGAAGCAGAGACTCCCATAGACTATAGGAACCTGTCCGGATGCAGGATGAGGGAATTTTGGATTGGATGATCAGCAGTGATGTTAAGGTTTGGATTAGATGATCAGCAGTGATGTTTTCTTCAACATCACCTGGCTGTCTGCACGTGGGAAGCCAACATATTAAAGGAGGATAAAATATCTAGCATTTATAAATCAGAGAATGTGCCGAGTTGAAAGCCATCTAGGCCCACCCTCTGCAGTGAGCAGGGATGTAAAATCATAGGATGGTTTGGGTTGGAAGAGACCTTCAAGATCATCTAGTTCCAACCTCCACCCCCTCCCACTACACCAGGTGGCTCCATGCCTCATCCAGCCTGCCCTTGGATGTCTCCAGGGATAGATGGAGCCTCCATCACCTCTCTGTGCAACTTCTTCCAGTGCCTCAGCACCCTCATGGGGAAGAACTTCTTCCTAATGTCCAATCTAAACCTGCTCAGCTCTAGTTTAAAACCACATAAATTTGCACCTAAAATTCAGCACGTTTAGGGTTGGTTTTTTTTCCTTCAATCTGTGTTGCTCCCTGTGCCCTGTTCCTTACTCTTCCTACATCTCGTCACCCAGGTGAGACTTTACAAAAACCAATCACACAGGACACAGGGACACATCAGAAAGATAAAGCATCAGTGAGCAACTTGGGTTGAGTTTCTGATGATCTGATGTAGAAATACATGAAAATATTTTAGGGGAAATGAAGCTGTTTCATTTAATTTAGTCTCCCTCACTCTCACACGAGTCTATTTGTTAACCAGCTCGTTCAGCATCAGCTCAAATCAAATAAATACCTACAAGTCAAATCAAATAAATAAAATCAAATAAATCAAATCAAATCAAATCAAATAAATAAAATCAAATAAATACCTCCAAAGTCTTTCAAGCAGTTGTATGGAACATCCCCATCTTGTAAACATGCAGGACTGTGAAAAATAATACTTGCTCATAAACAACATCTGGGGACTTTTCCCTACAGGGGTTCCCCAGCACCAATAAAAGTTTTGATCCCCAAATAGTCTAAATTTTTACGTGCTGCCACCCTACCCACTAACTAAGGTTGGCTTTTCAGGCATAAAGAACACGTGTGACATCAAGGAATGCTGCACAGTTGGGGCTGCCTTTGGGAACACCCGGCAGGCTCCTTTGTAGTGGGAAAAGGGCTCACGTGCCAAAAAAAAAGGATCTGTTCCCAAGTTTTATTAGCTCTCCAGAGCTGCCTGTAAAACCCAAAGCTAGAAGGGAAAGAGAAGGGAAACTGCCTGGTGCACATCATCATGCCACCCTCTTGTGGCTAAACCTCAGAAAATATCTAGCAGCGTGTGACCAAGGATGGGGTGGAAATGCCACAAGGTTGTTTTCAGAATCACAGAATGGTTTGGGTTGGAAGGGACCTTCAAGATTATCGAGTTCCAGCCCCCCTGTCATGGGCAGGGACACCTCCCACTACACCAGGTTGCTCAATGCCTCATCCAGCCTGGCCTTAAACACCGCCAAGGATTGAGGGGGCATCCACAACTTCTCTGGGCAAATTCCCAGCTCCTCAACATCTGGAACAAGGTATCTAAGGGGCAAGGTCTCCTCCCCTTCAGCTTGGTGTTCATTGATGCTGAGGGGCAAAAAGCACAGCTGGAATAAAAACATTCCCTGTGCTTTGGAAACTTTGGAATCTGGAACTGATCTGAGAAAGGGCTCCTATTGCAGCTCAACTCACTGAAGGTCTGCAGATAATCATGGTGGGGAGAGGTTTGCCCCCTCCCTGGAGGTGTTTAAGGCCAGGTTGGACGAGGCACTGAGCAACCTGATCTAGTGGGAGGTGTCCCTGTGGCAGGGGGGTTGGAATTGGATGATCTTGAAGTTCCCTTCCAGTCCAAACCATTCTGTGATTCTGTTTGACATCTGCATCTCTGGCTCATCTCTACTCCAAAACTGGGATTATACACCTGCCTCTTGAGATAGTCTTAGCCAGAAAATTGTGTCTTTTCCTAATGTTTCCCACAGAGACAGAGAAGCTGATGCTTTTATGCATTTCCCTTCCTTCCTTGGGATCCCCTGTTGTCCTTTCCCTTCTTTCACTGGGATCCCCTCTTGTCCTTTCCCTTCCTTCCTTGGGATCCCCTGTTGTCCTTTCCCTTTCTTCACTGGGATCCCCTCTTGTCCTTTCCCTTCCTTCCTTGGGATCCCCTGTTGTCCTTTCCCTTTCTTCACTGGGATCCCCTCTTGTCCTTTCCCTTCCTTCCTTGGGATCCCCNATCCCCTGCTGTCCTTTCCCTTCCTTCACTGGTATTCCTTGTTTTCCTTTCCCTTCTTCCTTGGGATCCCCTGTTGTCCTTTCCCTTCCTTCACTGGGAACCCCTGTTGTCCTTTCCCTTCTTTCACTGGGATCCCCTCTTGTCCTTTCCCTTCCTTCCTTGGGATCCCCTGTTGTCCTTTCCCTTTCTTCACTGGGATCCCCTCTTGTCCTTTCCCTTCCTTCCTTGGGATCCCCTGTTGTCCTTTCCCTTTCTTCACTGGGATCCCCTCTTGTCCTTTCCCTTCCTTCCTTGGGATCCCCTGTTGTCCTTTCCCTTCCTTCATTGGGAAACCCTGTTGTCCTTTCCCTTCCTTCCATGGGATCCCCTCTTGTCCTTTACCTTCCAGCCAGCCCTACATCAGCTCTCACACCTCTACACGAAGAATTTTAAATCCAAGTTTGCCCCAAAAGCTTTCACAGCCTAGATTGTATAATGCAGGCTCTTCCCATCCATGAGGCAGCTGGATGATGTATTTATTTCTGGATTAGTGACCAGGAGAAAGAAAGAGAGGGCTTTGCACCATTGTCAACCTGGCAGTGCTGGCTCTGCTATAAATAATGCATCATTGCTCGCTGTTGCTTTTATGGTTTAAGTTCCAACAGGCAGCTTGGAGCAGCAGACTCAGCAAAGATGAAGGCAGCAACGAGTATTAGTAAGAGAAATAGTCCCCTCTGATGAAGAGTATTAGAAAAACAAAGCAAAGAGGAGAAGAAAAAAAAGAG
>VZTY01021579.1:0-22017 GCA_013400935.1 Turnix velox
CAAACCATTCTATGAAAATGGGGTGATGTGTCCACATCAGAACCTTTCCAGAAGCATTTGTAGAAACCAGAGTTCAAGGGCCTCCTTTCATTGCCTTTCAGTCTAACTTCTGCAGTTTCCATAGATTTCTGATAATCATCTGAACTCTTCTGACATTTTTCTGCACCACCAAATTCTTTATTTTTGTTTTATGGGGTTTTTTTGTTTTGTTTTTTTGTTTTGTTTTTTTGATGTTTAGCCATCGCTAATTGTAAATGATCATTTTGGCTTCCTTTTCTCCCAGACTTTTCAACTGCCCAGGCACGATTAAATAGTAAAAAAAAAAATGTCACAGAATTCACAGAGAGAGAGAGAGAGAATAATAGTGAAATCTGTTCCTTATTCTTCTTTTTTTTTTTTTTTTTTTATTATTTCATACGGGATGCAAAGCGTTTACTCCATAGTAATTGCAGATGTTAGACTGAGACTGTAATAATGTAGCTGGCAATAGCTCTGTTGCTTTACCACAAAAAGCTTCCCAGTAGCATTAAAAAGACAACAGAAACAATGGTTTCAACACATTCATACGCACTCCAATTCTGGAAGCACTCAGGCTACTGATTTATCATGTAAACTTCTGCCGGTGCACGTATGAGCTCCAAATTTTTTCTCAGGCTGTTGTTTAAGAAATGACAATCCCATCTTCTCTTCCTCCCCACAGCCTCTGAAATTTGCAGACAACTTCTGCCTTCCCATGGATTACAGAATCATAGAATGTCAGAGATTGGAAGGAAACTCAAGAGATCATCTAGTCCAATCCCCCTGCCTGAGCAGGAACACCCAGGTCAGGTCACACAGGAAAATGTCCAGGTGGGGTTTGAATGTCTCCAGAGGAGATGACCCCACACTCTTCTCTGGGCAGCCTGGGACACTCTTCTCTCACCCTCACCCTGACAAAGTTTCTCCTCATATTTCTGAGGAACTTCCTGTGTTCCAGCTTGCACCCCTTGCCTCTTGTCCTACTATTGGAGGTCACTGAGAAGTTCCTGGCTCCATCATCCTGACACTCACCCTTTCCATATTTATAGACATGAATGAGGTCACCCCTCAGTCTTTTCTTCTTCAAGCTAAAGAGCCCCAGCTCCCTCAGCCTTTCCTCAGAAGGGAGATGCTCCAACCCCTTCATCATCTTCCAAAAGTGCTTTAATTAATTTTGTTGTTTGTTTTTTTCTTTTTCTTCACACTTTTTTAATGTTTATTTTCTCCAGTTTTTTTTTTTTTTTTTCTTNNNTAATTTTAAATCCAAATCCAGACTTCACCACAGCCCCTAAAAAGGCTCTTATCTCTTATAATCTGCCTGAGCTTTGAGCTACCTGTGTAGAGATGATACGTAAAGCAAATAGACCCCAAAAATCAACATTTATAATCTGACTGGGCTCTGAGCTACCTGTGTAGCATGAATATAGGTGATATATTAAGCAAAGAGACCCCAAAATTCAAGCTTTATAATCTGCCTGGGTTTTAAACTACCAGTGTAGCATAAATATAGGTGATATACAAAGTAAATAGACCCCAAAAATCAACCTTTATAATTTGCCTGAGCTTTGAGCTACCTGTGTAGCATCAATATAGATGATATATTAAGCAAATAGACCCCAAAAATCAACCTTTATAATTTGCCTGAGCTTTGAGCTACCTGTGTAGCATCAATATAGATGATATATTAAGCAAATAGACCCCAAAAATCAACCCTATAATCTGCCTATGCTCTGAGCTACCTTTGTAGCATGAGTACAGGTGATATAGAAAGCAAATACACCCCAAAATTCAACCCTTATATTCTGCCTGGGCTCTGAGCTACCTTTGTAGCATGAGTACAGGTGATATAGAAAGCAAATACACCCCAAAATTCAACCCTTATATTCTGCCTGGGCTCTGAGCTACCTGTGTAGCATGAATATAGGTGATATATAAAGCAAATAGACCCCAAATATTAACCTTTATAACTTGCCTGAGCTTTGAGTTACCTGTGTAGCATGAATATAGATGATATATTAAGCAAATAGACCCCAAAAATCAACCCTTATAATCTGCCTGGGCTCTGAGCTACCTGTGTAGCATGAATATAGGTGATATAGAAAGCAAATAGACCCCAAAAATCAACCCTATAATCTGCCTATGCTCTGAGCTACCTTTGTAGCATGAGTACAGGTGATATAGAAAGCAAATGCACCCCAAAAATCAACATTTATAACCTGCCTGAGCTTTGACCTACCTGTGTAGCATAATATAGATGGCATATAAAGCAAATAGACCCCAAAGATTAACCTTTATAATCTGCCTGAGCTTTGACCTACCTGTGTAGCATCAATATAGATGATATATTAAACAAATAGACCCCAAAAATCAACATTTATAATCTGTCTGAGCTTCAGCATCAAATATAACCATACTATAGATGACATATAAAGCAAATAGACCCCAAAGATTAACCTTTATAATCTGCCTGAGCTTTGACCTACCTGTGTAGCATAATATAGATGGCATATAAAGCAAATAGACCCCAAAGATTAACCTTTATAATCTGCCTGAGCTTTGAGCTACCTGTGTTGCATAATATAAAGCAAATAGATCCCAAAATCAACCCTTGTAATCTGCCTGGGCTTTGAGCTACCTGTGTAGCATCCGTATAGATGATATATTAAATAAATAGACCCCAAAAATGAACCCTTATTATCTGACTGGGGTTTAAACTACCTGTGTAGCATCAATATAGATGATATATTAAACAGACTCCAAAATTCAAGCCTGGGCTCTGAGCTGCCTTTGTAGCAGGAATACAGGTGATATATAAAGCAAATAGACCCCAAAAATCAACATTTATAATCTGTCTGAGCTTTGAGCTACCTGTGTACCATACTATAGATGACATATAAAGCAAATAAACCCCAAAAATCAACATTTCCAAGCTACCTGGATGCTTTTATCACACATTTCCATGTGCAAGACAGGAGCAGGCATGTATGGCTGTGCCTTCAAAGTAACACATTTTTGTCCCAGATGTTTTGCATAAACAAATGGTGTCATCCAGCCTGAGTAAATCAATACATCTGTATCAACTCCCAGTTCCTGGCAGAGTGTCCCAGAGGATATCTTCTGCCTTTTGAAATTTTAGATATGAACGAAGGGGAACAATAGAAAAGCCCCTTGTTTTTTTTCCCCAGGTGAACTTTTCATCTTTATCTAGGGACAACAGTAGCTACTGTGATTGTGGCAGAGAAAAATAACACAGATAATGCAGATGAAGCCAGTTTGGTGGGTACTGTGAAACCACAGCAGCAGAGCTCAGCTCCAGTGTCATCAGATCCCCCAAGCTGGAATGTTCTTGAACTACAATTTAGGTTTTCCAGCCATTCCTTTCTAATCCAACCCTCATACAGAGAGAGAAGCCTTCTTTTCTTTCCACCCATTGTTGCATAGTTGTGTCTTTGGTACAGTAGTGGCCAGATTAGGAAATTTCAGCTTGAGAAAGGGCCTGAGGGGCTGTGGTTTCTGGTTGTGTTCACATGGAGAGGAGGTCACTTCTCCATTGATGCTCGCTGAGAGTAGTAAGATTCATGGCATGCCAGGAATAATATCGTGATGCATATCTGCTTTGTGGGTCTGGATATCTTCAGAGCCTCTATCTATCATGAGTGTGTGCTTAGTAATGGTATGAGCAGTGTGAGACTGGGACTGGGAACTGGGATTTTTAGGGACTTTACTGCTACCAGGGGAGAGAGGGGAAAAAAAAAAGTCCCATAGATACTATTCACAGCTTTCTATTTAAATTAAAAGCAAGCAAACACGTAAGTAACACATGGTAAAAATAGCAAAGTTTTGCCTAGAGGGCAGACAACCATTAGGATTTTAAGATGACATTCTCCTCTGGCTGCTGCCCACTTCTGCCTCACTTCCTGGGCTTACATCACTTAGAGAGCATGTAATGAACTGGTGTCCTTGTGCCAGTGTTTCTCCATGTCATCCCTAGGTGATGCAGGACAATTTATCCACAAAAAACCTCTTGGCATCAGACTTGACAAGGGTAAAAGTCATAGCAGTCAGGATTTCTTAGCATTATCCTCCCACAGCTCTTTTTAAATGGTTTACAGGGTGAACATTAGAGACATCATCTTAGCACCTTCAGCAACATAATGCTATAAATGTTCAAATATTTTAGGAAAGAATGAAGGAGAAAGTCTGCCTTCCCTCTCTCCAAAGATAGGGTGTTTTATGGGTAGTTGGAATACTTCTACATCCATTATCTACATCTTGGCTTGGCTTGGCTTCAACCCCCAAGTTTTACAGAAATGTATCTCTGTATCACTCTGACCTTCCAAAGACATCAGTCTGGCTAGGAAATCCAGAGAATTTCTGGCATTGAGGGTACTGACTCACTCATTGTTCCTGTTCATTGTCAGTTCAGGAATTTCCTCTGGTTTGGTTGGAAGGAAAAAATCCAGCCAATGGCAGTTGTTGGTATTTTGCTGTTGTTTGCCAGGAGTCTAACCCCCAAAATATTTTCCCTTCTCAACAGCAGTTGTGTTTCTGATTAATCAGGGTCAACTCTTCTCTTTCTCACCTGACCTCTAGGAGTGACCCCAATGTTCCTTTTAATTTCCTTGATCTATTTGCTGCATTCCCAGCCAGGTCTCTGGAGTGTTGAAGATTGAAAGTAATTTCCAAACACCTTCAGCTCCACTCTGGTTCCAGTTAAACTGGTCTGAAGCAAGACTCACTCTGCAGTAATCACTGGGCAAAAGCTGAGGTGGGAGCCAAACCACAGTTTATATCATTAGGGATTATGTGTTTCAAGAGGAAAAAGAAAGCTCTCACATAATTTCTATAGTATTTGCCTTGCCTCCCTAATCCAGATCTCTGCCTGTCTTCCTCATCAGCAGAATATCCTCTTCATGAAGATGCTTTCCCAGCCCCCTTGATGAGAAGACACCAAGTCAAGAGAAGTGCCACGTCAAGAGAAGCACAGTCATGGGATGCTGGATCATCTCCTGCAGCTTTGGGTGCCTCCAAGCAACCTCAAGCCCAAAGTGACAACAAGGGCTGCTTTTGCATTTCCTCCCCTGCTTCCCTTTCTTCCCACATCCTTCTTTTGAAACAGAACTTTTTATAGGTATCCTATCTCCCATCTTAATGCTGCTGTTAGCTTCCCACTGGCCTTTAAGGTCTTTTAGCTTTCACCATGAAAAGAAAGACAGCCAGGGAATAGCTAACATCCTAACTTATTAAAGAACATATTTTAGGCTGGGATAAAATATCTCCAACTCACTATGTCTTCTCCTAAGCATCAGTCCTGATAGATGTCTGCTGTTTCAGTTGGCTGGGAGGTATAAATGGTCTCAGAGATGAGCTCAGGCTGTGAATTTCGAAGAGACTGGTTTGGTCTGAGCTCTTGGGGGTGAGCTGGGACCTCAGGAGTCAGAAACTGCTAGTCAGGGTGTGGGGAGATTGAGATCTGACACAGAGGGAGACCCAGAGGATGGATTTGGACTTGAAAATGTAACCATAAGACATTTACACCATCATGCTCATAATGGGGTGTGGGTTTGTGTGCTCGTGAGGGAATGTTGGAAGGGGGTTTGTGCAATATGAGGATCCAGCCTCCTTTTGTCCCGTCTGAGGGACATGTCTGGGAATTTCATCACAGCAGGAAAACAGGGAGTTGAAAAGACATCCTGGCTTTAGGTGATCCAACCCTCATCCAGCACAGTAGCATCTGAGAGCAGGTAACCACAAGCATGGTCTTGGTGCCAGGACTTCAAAAGTTTCCATTTCCCCATGAAGACCAGCAGAGATGAACAGAGATTTCCATTTTGCCATGGTGGGCTCATTAGATACAGGTAAAATTTAGTTCTCCTCCCTGGTTAAATCCCTTAAGGGTACTTCGGGCCCATTTCTACTTCCATTAAAGTCAGGGAGAGCAGGATTGAGCTCCAGAAGGTATTATTCTTCATTTAAACATTAATAGTTTAACTCTCTGTTGTTAATAATAATAATAATAACCCCTTGGAAAATTCAGCCCCAGACCCGTTTCCTTGTTGGATTTCTTTTCTCCCATCAAGCAGGCGAGCCCGTTTGTTATTGTTGGGTTGCTCTGGAGTGCTTTGGGTTGCACACACTGGTTTGTTATTGTTGGGTTGTCCTTCAGTGCTGGGCTGATCCCACTAAACTAATTTGTTATTGGAGCATTGCTCTAAGCTACACACTCCAGTTTATTACCAATGGCTTGTTCACTGGACGTCTGTTGAGCTGCTGTCCTTGTTTTATGATTATTATTATTATTATTACTATTATAATTACTGCTGAGGTCTTTTGTGAAACTCCTACCCACACAAATAGAAGGGCAGGAACTGTGGCAAGTTTAATGCAATGGTTGGGGATTAATCCATTTTGCTTAACTTTTACAAGGGGTCTAATTGAGGCTTTCAGAATTAGGAAACCAGCTCCTTGCTTTAATAGGGTTTAAAATACCATTTCCTCTCCTGCTTTCCTTTCTTCCCACATCCTTCTTTTGAAACAGAACTTTTTATAGGTATCCTATCTCCCATCTTAATGCTGCTGTTAGCTTCCCACTGGCCTTGCAGGAAAAACTTCTTTATGGAAGATTTCCTTTCAGGTTCAGTGCAAGAGCAAGTACTCACGATCCCTCGATCTTAATATTTAACTTTCTTCGTTAATATCTTCATCTCATTTGAGGTCATCAGGAAAATGGAAAGAAAAACAACTGGAAAATATTAGTTGGGCAAGAATCTGGCATATTTCTATGACATAAAACAGGATTCATCACTGCCATCATTACTGAACAGCATGAAATTGAATAAAATTTTGATTTTTTTCCTGTTCCACAAGCTTTTTGTTTGGGATCCAGTAATGCTAATTCAGTGAAACTGAGCTGGTTTACCAGGAAGCAACTGTAAAAGACAGAACTCTTTTACAGAAGCAACTGTAAGAAAATGACATTATGATACAAACCAAGTAAGACCTTTGAAATTACCACTGATTACCTCCTCTTTTCCAATGCCAAACAGATTTTTTTTTGTCCTTCCAAGCTTCTTTTGTACTGAAAAAAATTAGTTTGAGTGGAGTAGATGCATTGTCCTTGGGAAAAGGCAATAAAAAAAAGCTACAAAGTGAGTAAGACTGTTCTTCACAGCAGTGGCTATTTCACTGATGTATTTAAATAAGGAAGGAGAGGAACTTTTGGGTAATTTGTGAAACATGAGTTGCAAGACCCATTTCACTTCCACGTACACAACTGAGTTTGTGTTTGTGTGTGTTTTAAAATTAAATGAGAGCAAAACCCCATGGGCAAGTTGAAGAGATAAGGCTGAACATTCATCCTTATGACTTAATCTGAGTGCCTGCTAATAAAGCTTACCACACCAGTCTTGTTGGGGTCCATCTTGAAACCAGCTGGAGTTTGATTCTCCATTCCCTGCTCCTCTGGGCACATGTGGAAAGTGGTCATGCCTGAACCAGGCATTCACTGCAGGGATGGATGTGGAAATGCTCTTGCAATTTTTCCACCAAAGCCCAGAGAATGGATATCTGCAGATCAGAAAGAGAAGAGACTATTATCTTTGTATAAAGGAAGAGCAGTTCATCCCTCAAAGTCATGGTGAGGGTGATATTTAGTGTGATATTTTCCAAAACTACTTTGTTTAGGAAACCAATTAGGTCTTTGTAAGAAAAAGGATTGTTTTACACCTACATCTTCTCTGTGCTCTCCACAATCCCCTTCCCCAGCTCCCCAAAGAGGACAGAAAGCTGCACGATACAATAAGGTGGGTTTTTTGAAGGCTTTTGAGTTTATCTTCCTGAGAGACTGACATCAGGTTAATTCATTAAATTAATTAATTCATTAATTCTGGAGAACAGAAGGTTCGGGGGGACCACAGAGTAGCTTCTCAGTACCTGAAGGGGGCTACAGAAAGGCTGGGGTAGGACTTTTGAATAGGGTCCAGGATGGCAGGACTAGGAGTGATGGATGCAAATTGAAAGAGAGGAGATTTAGGCTGGAGAGAAAAAAGAAATTCTTTGCTGTGAGGGTGGTGAGACACTGGAAGAGGTTGCCCAGAGAGGCTGTGGATGCCCCCTCAATCCCTGGAGGTGTTTAAGGCCAGGCTGGATGAGGCGCTGAGCAACCTGGTGTGGTGGGATGTATCCCTGCCCATGGCAGAGGGTTGGAACTAGATGATCTCTAAGGTCCTTTCCAACCCAAACTATTCCATGATTCTATGGGCAGACTGGGAGGAGAGCAAACAGGGCTAAGCAGCAGGTCTGCCTCAGACCAGCTTTTCAGCTCCAGGGAAAAGCTAACCAGAGGCTGAGGAAGCATTTTCACTATCCTGTGGCTGAAAAGCTGTGCTATTGGCGTAAAAACCTTCCACTGGTTGGAACAGTTGCATCACATCAGGGCTTCATTCTGGGAAGGGAAATACGTTTCAAACACAAATTTCCGAGTAGCAACATCCCATGCTCCCTGTGGATGCTGACGGCTCCTCCAAATAAAAATTGCCCTATCTTTTGCTTTTCATGACCCAAACATCACTTTGATTTTTCCTTTCAGTCGAATAACTCTTCTTCTGAGGGACGTTTGGGCGTGGCTGGGGCTGTTTGCCTTCAGCAGCTCACTCTGTGCCTGAATAAATGGAGATGAAGGGGCTCAGTGCCAAATCCTGCCCTCAAATAAACACTCTCAATGCTCATTGACTTCTCCACAAGCTGCATATCTGAGGGCAGAGCTTGGCCTACAGATGTGTTGTTTGGGTTATTTTGCAATTCCAGCACAGAAACAGATTTTTTTTTTTTTTTAAATTTCCTTTTTTTTTCCCCCTCTCCAAATGAGAGGAGTTCAGTGCCACATCCCAGCCTGCTGGTAACCCAAGCCCTGTAGGTTTATCAGTGAGGACTTTTAACTACTGGCCTGTGGTGGGATTCTCATGTTTTACAGCCAGGATATGGGATCTCTGATATGAACACCCAAGGATTTATTGATCCCACAAGGATTTGGGGTTTTGCTGGCAGTGCAGTTCAGAGAGTCGAGAGGAGTCAAAGGTTATCTTTTGTAGGGTAGTATGGGATTTACCAGCTGACCCACCCCCCCTCCTCCTCTGGTTCATCTGCTAAAATCATTAACGAGCTTTCCTTTACCCTCAAGAGCTGTTAGTGTCTTTTTAGCACTGAGATCAAGTTACTGACCTCTGCATTGCCAATATACCTTGAGGATTTCAAGAGCTTGGGGGTATTTTCAGTGTTAAAAGGAACAGCACAGAGAAAGATGTTTTGGTTATTTTGCAAAGAAAGGTGGGTGCCTTACCCCAAAATGAAGCTTAATGTTTTTTCTCACTTGTTAGAGGGAGGCCTCACTGGTTTATACATCACCCTCTCAAGAGACCTTCTTGTGGAGAAAAAAGCTTTGCACTTGCAAATGCAGCGAGAAAAGAAAAAGGGAGGATGAAAGTGGGATGAAAAAAGAATGAATGATGTTACAAATGTTGAATGCTCCCCTCCCCATCCCAGGAAAGCAGGAGAATGCTGTTGTTCTCACTCAGGAAGGATGAGGAAACCATTCTGAGGTCCAACCATACTATTTAAAGATGCTTTTTGTCTCTCCCAATTTTTCTGAAGATAACCTGCTCAAATCCTTCCCTCACCCTGTTGAGCCTGAAGGTAGACAGCATGATTTTAGGGTACATCAACAGGCAAGGGCTGCTGCTTCACTCTCCTGTAGTTTTTTCACTCCTACAGCTTCTCCATCAGGTCTCTTTGCTCATACTTCAGCAAGTTTGTTTCCAGTTGAGCTCATTTTGGAACAAGTTCACCACAAAGTTAACAGTGAAGTGATAACAACCCTCCACCATCCAGCTGGGCTTTTCTCACTGTATCAAAGAGCAGAAAGTAGAGGTCATTCAAGGCTTCCCCATGCTGTCCCTTCCTCCCTTCTTCCATCCCCTGCCCATACATCAGTGATCTAATCACTTGTGAAACCCAAAGCAGAGGGCTCCAGTGTTATCCCATTACAAAAGCAAGATTTATCTGAACCTGAGAAGCCAAGCAGGGTTTTATGGACATGCAGGGCCCCATTGCTCTCTCTTAACCTGCTTGTTACATTTCTACTTGGGAACTTTTTATCATACTTGACACCCCTCCATCTGTTCCTCACCATCCAGTAGCTGGGAGTCTTGTTTCATGGGACAGCAAGGATGAAATCACTTCATCTCAATAACAGGTTACAGCAATTAAGTCCCTGTTTGAACACTTGGAGGCTGATCTGGTTTTGGGATAAAGTCTCTGAGCTTCTTTTTCCTTCCATCCTCTGCAGAATTTGACACCGTTGTAGCTCCCACTCCACCAATTATTGACTTTAAAATTTAATAAATTTTCTTTTTTTTTTTTTTTTTCCAAATAACAGGAAGAATTTGAATATCACACTCCCTGCTTGTAAAAGTAAAGCAGGGGACAAATGTTCTCAGGCATTAATTAGAAGCAGATTATCTGATACCAGGATCCAGAAAGCAGATTTTTAATGGGCAGTGTAAAGTGTGAAAAGAAGATGGGGTGGGGGGTGGGAGGGGTTATCTCTTTGTTTTCACATCAGCCTCAAGCCATTTGGAACCTGTTAGCTGAGCAAAACTCTTTCAAGATGCAGCTGATTAATAGTAATTACAGGGATGCAGCAACCAGCTCAGTGACATGAGCAACACCTTCTTGACAAGGCTTTTAATGATCTGTTTAAAAAGCAAAACTCTGTTTGTGTTACATGGAAACCTTCAGGAAATTAGAAAATATTGGATATGCTTTGAGCTCTATCCACTCTGGGGCCAGATCCTCTGTACGTGCTGCTTTGCTGCAAGCTTGTGTTGTTAAAATGCAAGGAAGAAGTTCCTTCATGTCATTCTGCAGATGACAATATCCAGATACATGAGGAAAAGCTTGTGGATAGAGTTTTGGACACGAAGCATCTGCTTCATTAAATCTGGATTGTTTCACCCTGCCCCAGTCCAGTAAACCCAGAACTTTTTGTGGATGGCACCACCCCAGAGCAGATCTCAACTGTGTGGCAATTGTCCTGAGGATATCATGCCACTTCTCCTCTGGATGTGACTGGAGCTGGTGTTCTTCAGTGACCAAGTTTTCTTCTTGTTAAGGGTCTCAAAGGGACTGCAGGATGTGGGTGCCTTCATCCCACAAGCCAAGATCCACCCACAGTTGCTAGGGCAGGTCTTTGACCAGCAGATGTTTTCATGAGTTAGAGCTAGATATGTGCATAGTATCAGTGAATCAGAGAATCATAGAATGGTTTGGGTTGCAATGGACCTTAAAGATCATCTAGTTCCAACCCCCCTGACATAGACAGGGACATCTCACAGAATCATAGAATGGTTTGGGTTGGAAGGGACCTTCAAGATCTTCTAGTTCCAACCCTCCTGCCATAGGCAGGGACACCTCTCACTAGATCAGGTGGCTTGCCAGGTATTGAGCTGAAAGAGGGACTACAAACAGTGTCTCTGAAATATGTGAGTGTAAACACAGCTAATTATCTACCAGATCCTCACCCTAGTGGTCTGCACTCATATGGAGCCCAAAATTAGTTCTCCTGCATCCGAGGGGCTATTTGTGGCATGGAGACTGACTCCAACTCAACATGGATGCAAACTTACTACAAATACCAGTGCTGAGGGAAAAGATGAGAAATAAAAAAGAAGATTAGTATCTTGGTAGGACTGAACTGAAAATTTCAATTCTTTTGCAAGGTCATAGAATCATAGAATGGTTTGGGTTCGAAGGGACCTTAAAGATCATCTAGTTCCAACCCCCTGCCATAGGTAGGGACACCTCCCACTACACCAGGTTGCTCAATGCCTCATCCAGCCTGGCCTTAAACACCTCCAGGGATTGAGAGGGCATCCACAGCCTCTCTGGGCGACCTCTTCCAGGGTCTCACCACCCTCTCAGTAAAGATATTCTTTCTTCTTTCCAGCCTAAATCTCCCCTCTTCCAATTTGCATCCATTTCTCCTAGTTCTGCCATCACATTTCCTATTAAAAAGTCCTTCCCCAGCCTTTCTGTAGCCCCCTTCAGGCATTGAGAAGCTACTACGAGGTCCCCCTGAGCCTTCTCTTCTCCAGGCTGAACAACCCCAACTCCCTCAGCCAGAAAAAATATAGCCATGTCTCTTCTCCTCACTTTTAGAATCATCGAATGGTTTGGGTTGGAAAGATCTTTCAAGATCATCTAGTTCCAACCCCCTGCCATAGGTAGGGACACCTCCCACTACACCAGGTTGCTCAATGCCTCATCCAGCCTGGCCTTAAACACCTCTCTGCTGGCTCTAAAGTTTGGTTTCAAGCATGGCCATCTCCTTCCTGATTTAGACTCGGTGCCTCTGCCTTGCTGAGCAAGAGAGCTGGGAGGCACAAGCATTTGGAGAAGTTGAAATAACTAAACTGGCCATGACCTGAACTAAAACTAATAGTTTGTGTTTGTGATGGCTTGGAGAAGGGCATCTGGCTTGCATTTAAATAGAAGGCTGTTCAATAAAGCCACTGCTTCTCAAAAGTGCACAGAAGCACAAATTAATTATTGAGACTAATGATGTTTCAGTCATTCCTACACCCAAGGGAGAAAGGCAACCCCAAGAAACCAACAACGAAAACCTTGCAGAAAGCCCAAGAAGCGATAAAAATAATAATAATAAAAATATATTGTTGTCCCTGCTACTCTGCCCAGGCATTCTAAACATGGAATTAAACACAATCTTTACCAGCGAGGTCTTTTTTGCTCCTGCTCCTCCCCAAGGAGAAGCCAGGGTTTCAAATGGGCTTTTAATAGCAAGTCTCTGAGAATCCAGCCTCTATGTCCTTCCAGCCTCTTCGGGAGATCGTGTTTCACATTTCACTCATTCCTCAGTGTGTTCGCACAGCCTAACACTGGCTTCAGACATTTGGTATTTGAAACAGAAAATCGTGGTGTTTCATTCCTTGCCTCACTTCTCCCCGTGTTTCTCCAGCATCATATAATATTGACAGCCCCTGCCTGGAAAGAAAGGCCAGGTTCTCTGGTTTATTCAGCTGCAGGCTTTAAAAAATGTAGAATAGGGGTTTTGTTCCTAAGAGAGAGCAACTGCCAGTGAACTTTTTCCTTCTTTACATAAAAGTGGGATAGCACAATAAACAATGGCAAGAGAAGTGGGACCCAAGGTATGTGTGTGCACATATGTAGCATTTAGCTGGTGAGGTTTTTGGTGCCCCTGTTCCATTTGTGTGAGCAATTTATAAACTGTAATAATCCTAAAACTTGCACTTAACCCACCTCAAAATCTACAGGGAAGGATCTGGCCCTAATTACATCTCATGTTTTGGTGAATCACATACTGAAGCATGCTGGTGGCTACAGTTGTACCTTCAGATCATTCAGGACTAAGAGCAAGCACATATTTGGAGAAGAAAAAAAAAGGTATAGAGAAGGTAGAGAAATAAAACCTCTTTATAACTAGTGGAAACACTTCAATGGCAATGCCTATCTGGAGATTTCAGCCTAGTGGCCATCACTGGTTGTGGGACATCATTCTTAGGGCCAGGAACCACTAACATAATTTGTTTTTTCCCTCATTTAGAACAATTCTGCAAGGAGAATAGGTACAGAACTTTTTCTCCTCTTAAACTGTCCTCTCAAACCACAGCACCTTCTCTAGGGCAACCTCAGTGAACATTTATGCAGGAGAGATATATTAGGCAAATGTTTATACACCTTACTTATTAATACAATAGGATTAAAAAAAAAACTTCAGTGTCACAAGACTGATTCCTTCATGGTGATGATGAAAAACAAAGAATCACAGTGTTTATGACTATAAAATTTAAATGTATGAAGGTCTATTTCTTTCATTCATAAGAGGCAATCTTCTCCATTTCTTCTGTTTTATCTCCCTGTCCCAGTGGTTTCCCTCTCCTCCACACCCTGACCAAACCTGAATTGAATGATGGAGTCACCCAAAGAAGCTGCCTGTTTGGGACAGACCTTATTAACCACCACTATGTGATAGACAGGACTTTGGATGGGTGTACAACCAGGTTGACCTGTTGCTGAGGTCTCCATAACTGAGTATGACACTCCTCCTCCAAAGGATAAAAAAAAGGATTAAAAAAAAAAAGGATCTAAAAGAGGATCAAGTGAGAGGAGAGGATCATGGAGAAGAGAGATGGCACAGCGTCTGTCCAAGAAATCACAATATGATCACCAAGACATCAAGAACTGGATGAAGGATGCCATGAAGGATGCTGCATCTATGAAGATCTTGATTTGTGTATCCCCATCTTTGTCAAGTGATGAGGAGCAAGGAGGAAGGAGCAGGCTTACATCATCTCCCCGGCATCATTATACACGATTAACGCTGTTTCCTTCTGTTTCTGATCTTTCTTTGAGGGATTTTCACACTCCTTTAGGCCATGAGCTCAAAAGGGATGTGAAGGCAAAAGCAGATTTTGGGTCCTTACTAAGTCTATGGGGACAAACCTATTGCAAAGCAGAGCTTTAGTGTGAAGTGTTTGCTTGTTGGAGTGTAACAGCTCTGGAGATGTCATCACCTGTAGCACTGTGCAAATTTGGACTCATGGAAGTGGATTGTGACCCAATGGGCTCTACTGAGCTCCTTCTGGCAACTGCAAGGATGCATCATGTTTGGTATATCCAAGAGCAATCAGATTAGATTCAGCCCTGTAGAAGTAAAGACCAGTGAGGGATGCAGAGATAGGAAGTGCCTGGTGTGGAGGCTGGGATTTGGACCAAGAGGGAGGTGAAATTGCAGAAAATAGAGGCTTCAAAGCAGGGCAGGTTTTTCCTTCAGTGCTCAAAGAAGCCACACAATGAGATGGTCCATCCTCCAAAACTCTCACCATCTGAATTTGCTTTACAGAGGGGATGAAACTGAGTCACTGCAGAAAACAGAAGCATCAAAGCAGGGCAAGTTTGTCCTCCAGTGCTCAATGTAACCAAACAATGAGATGGTCCATCCTCCAAAATTCTCTCTACCTGAATTTGCTTTACAGAGCAAATCCTGTGGAAGTCCACTTCCCTACTTAGAAACTTCTTTTTAACCCCAGGGATGTCCAGAAGACACAGATCCTCTGAGGGAGCTGTAGGTGCCCAATGGCACCAGCACCTGGATGTGTACCCGTGGGAAGGAAGAATTTTAAAAATACACTTTAATCTGCAAGTGAATAACTAAATTTTCACCTGCTCAACTGATGATTTAATTTATAGGAAGGTGGGGAAATTTTTTCACTAGGTTTCTTTGCATTAAAAATGCCTTTCCCTCAAAAAAAACACCAAACTTCAGTTCATTACTTTCTACATAGTTTGTGATTTTTTTTTCTACATAGTTTGTGATTTTTTTTATAATAAAGACAGGACGAAAAACAGGGCCAGGTTTGAAAACTGTAGGTAAAAATCTCATTTCTTAAAGATATACAATATTATGAAAAAAGCATAAGATTTTTTATTCAGGGAAGTAAAAAAATACCTGGAACTGAGTGAAATTCTTTAAAAAGACAGTTGAAAGATCAATTTTATATTGGAATAATTTGATGAGGCAATAAATACATTAATTTGCTGTGTCGATACTTATCCAAAGCATGTTCAATGCTATTTAAAGAAGTTTTAAATTTCAGATTGCTCTTTTCTCCTGAAAATGTGGCTTAATTTCTAATTCTCTTTTCCCAGCATCCAAAACATGAAGTATTTAACAGGTCCCAACTAATCAATTACTGCCAGAAATAAACAAACCACCAAAAAAAGAATCAAAATCTCTCCTTGAGCTTCATCCAGCAAACACGAATCTGGTTTATTTCCTTTCTCCTGGAAGTTAGGATGGAATAAACCCTAGGAGTAGCACATCCAAAAGCTGGGGAAGAGCAGTGGGGTTTGATAGCCTGCTCTCTGGAGGTCTCTGTCTCAGATATGGATCAGATTTCCTCCTGTTTACATGTAAGGAGGTTGTGAAGATCTGCCATTCCCAGATCCATCTGGTTCTCGCATCAAAATGAAACAGCCACCAAAGCCCCCAGATTTTTAAGATGTAGGAATTGGCTGTGTGTTTATATAGTATTTGCATTAATGCTTCCTAGGGTTTATTTTGAAAGTGAAGAAAGAACATTGCATGGTAGGCAACTTAACCCAAACAATATCGGTTTAAAAGTTAGGGCCGTGCTCCTTTGGAATATTTTTCCTAGTGTTTTTGAAGTGTCCACTTGAAGAGGGAGAGGGGAGGGGGTGAGTGGGGGGGAAAGAAAAGGATTGTTCTGTCTTCTGCTCTGTGTTTGGCCTGGCTCAGTAGGGCTATTGCTGTTGCTCATCTGGTATGGATTAGTCCTCCTCTCTCACACTCTGTCAACTTGGGTGTTCTGCGTGCAGGCTGTTTCTGCAGGGGTCTTGGGGTTTTTTTTTTTTGCTTTTTTTAACGGCAGGAAGTGCCCCACTCAGACCACATGTGAAATTGTGTGGGAACAGTGGGGGGGGGATGAAAGAGCCCCATCAAACATCCCCAAAAAGTGTGGGTGGAGAGACAAGGGAGCGTAAGAAGAGAGATACCAGCTGAGTAATTTAACCTCCCGAGCTGGCCCTGGGGCTTGGGGGGGACCCGGTGGAATTTTGCTGCTTTTTCAAAGAGCCTGCTGCTCGGGGACATCAATTCCTAATATTTTATAATCTGCCTGTTAGAAGTGTGAGGGATTACAGCTGCCTCTTAATTTGTTCTAAATTTCCTGCTAGCCTCACCAGACGTGTACAGGAAATAGGCAGTAAAGGTTTAATAGGTAATACCCAACTGGACAATTAACAGGTGCTGTCACACTAAAAATCCAAACCTGGCTTTGGGGGTGCACCTCTAGAACGTGGATGATCATCCTATGGACTAGGTGATCTTTTGAGATCTTTGATATTCTATGGTCTGTTGGAGCAGGTCTAAAGGAGGGCCATGAAGATGATCTAAAGGGCTAGAGCACCTCCCTTCTGAGGACAGGCTGAAGGAGTTGAGGTGGTTTAGCCTGGAGAAGAGAAGGCTCAGGAGCACCTCAAAGCAGCTTCTCAATACCTGAAGGGGGCTACAGAAAGGCTGGGGTAGGACTTGTGAATAGGTTATGTGATAGAAGGACTAGGAATAACAGATGTAAACTGGAAAAGGGAAGATCCACTGTAAAGAAATTCTTTCCTGTGAGGGTGGTGAGACACTGGAACAAGCTGCCCAGAGAAGTTGTGGATGCCCCCTTGCTGGAGGTGAACAAGGCACTGAGCAACCTGTTGTAGTAGGAGATGTCTCTGCTTATGGCAGGGGGTTGGAACTAGATGATCTTTAAGCTCCCTTCCAACCCAAAATATTCTATGATTCTGTGGAGCACCATCAGCAGCCCTCCCTGGGTAGTAGCATCCCCACATCCCAGCACTGTGGTACCCAGCTTGAGGTCCCTCATGTACCAAACTTCATCCTTGTTTCCATGTCCATTCTCGGACCTTAGAAGATTCTTTTTTCTTTTAAACCTCTCACTTTTGATTTTCCCGTTTTCTTGAATAAATACCATCACAGAAACTGGTCCAGTTTGGAGTGTGGGATGTTGGAAATCCATCTTGCATCTAGATAATGCAGCAACCTGGAAGAAGCAAGTCCAATGCTCAACAACTGATGGAAAAATTCTAATATGTTTTTTCATGTCAATAAATATCTGTCTGTCCAATCACCCCAGTTCTCCCAGGGACCAGCAGATACCTTCAGGAAAAAAAAAAAATAGCAATGGGCAGGATATATTAAATGATCTTTCCCTTCTGGACTTTTTCAACTTCTGACAGTCAGCAGGTATGGGGTTTCCTGCCCTGGAGTCTGTATCTGGATTTTAATCACCATTGATGGATGTTTCTTCTTAGTTTTAAATTAATTTTTTTTTCTTCTGGTCCCCATAAAACCCTATGGCAATGAGTTCTACAAGTTAATAGTGTGTTCTGTGAGAAGTACTTAATTTTGCTCTAAATCTCAGTATTAAATATGGCTTTAATTCTATGTAGTTGTTAGTTTGGGAGATTTTTTTTTCTCTGTAGAAGATGATTTTAAAATAAATTTTCCAGCCCCATGGAAATCAGGCAGTGTCAATCAGCCACAGTTCCTAGGATCCTAGTTCTCTGCCCTAAAATGTCAATTAAATACAAAAAATATTTTTACTGCTACAATTTCTATTCTTAGGATATTCCTATTATTATTCCTATTATATTCTACTGTTACACACACAATTACACTGCAATTATTTGGCTGCAATAGCAGCAGTCCTTTGCAATTTCTCATTTATCAGCAGGTAACTTATGAGGGAATAACCCTTCTTCAACCTCCAGCCCTCTTGCATGGTTTTAACTTGCAATTAAACCCTGATTGTTCCAAATAATTGTATTTTCCAGAAAGGCAGAGTTACTTCAATGGAATTGCTGGTGTTACCTTCAGAGCAATGTTGTTTTTAGCCATTGGGAGAAACAGAAATCAAACTTTTCCTTTGGAATTTGTTTTTTTTATTAAGTTCAAGTCCGACCCAGTTCAAATGATCCTTCTGTAAAACTTCCCTGTCCCCTAATAGTGCATGACTAATGCCTTACACTTGGCTTTCCTATAAATTGCTCTCTTTACTGAGCAATTTCTGTGTCAATAATCAGACATCCTTATCAGCACTTGATGTTCATGTAAACCAGCTCTTGTTAATGACTACAGAGATGGGGAGGAGAAGGAGGGGGGGAGGGAGAGTAACATTGCACAGACCTCAAGATTCCTGCTCCATCTGAACTTTGAAGTCCAGCTGTTAATAGCAGCGTTGACTACTTACATAAAAATGTGTAGTAAACCCAACTGACATTGTCTGATTCCCAGTGATTGGTTTTAAAACATCACAAACAGCTCAAGGCTTCCAGCCTTTTATTTTTTTCTTCATCTCCCTGTCTCAGGGCTGTCACTCAGGATGATTAACGTTGCTCTGCCATACGAGGGCTATTGTCCTGGCCTGGAAAAAAAAGTAAACATTTTTACAGTTGGGAGCAAGAAAAAATTTCAAACAAGTTCCTTTTTGCATGGAAAAAAAAAAAACAAAACCACACCAACAAAAAAGGGGTCCCCAGCTGCTGTCTATTATCTCTCTGTTTGCATCACACACGTGCATGTGGAGGACAAAGTAGTTCAATAAATTACTTCTCTGCTGTGGGCTTGGCCATAATGGGCTGCTGGCAATGAAAGCATTTAATGGTTTGTTGAATGCCTCTGGATTCTCTGATGGTCATTTTTAACTTTCACCAAGTAGCTGAACTCTTCTCAGCTGCTTCACTTTTCTCTTTCATGGCCCAGAATGTTGTTTTGCCCTTCAAGCAGTAACATAAGAGTGAGATAAATTATATCCATGCTCTGCTGTTGGAGAGGTTCATCAGCACAGGCTCATGGATCACACTGGGCTCTCTGACACTGGGGGTGTGAGTTCTCACCTTGGAATTGCCTACAGCATCCATGAGGGTTGATAAAGTTGCCAACATCCCACTTCCATACTCAGCAATTTAACTAATGCATGCTTTAGACATGAGGAGTTTCTACATGAGGGTGGTGAGACACTGGAAGAGGTTGCACGGAGATGTGGTGGAGGTCCCATCCCTGGAGACATCCAAGGCCAGGCTTGCTGAGGCTCAGAGAAACCACATCTTGTGCAGGATGTCCCTGCTTAATTCAGAGGAAGTGGACTAAATGACCTTAGAAGGTCCCTTCCAGTTCTGTGATTTCTGCATGTTAGAGAAGTCTCCCTCCAAGGGAAGAAAACTATAAATGTAAGAAGATCGTGGGTTTTTTTTCCCCATAACAACAAAGCTGGAATGTTTCCTGATAATATTCCAAAAATACAGTTTTCCACATTTAAGATATATTTGTAAATACACTTTAAAACAACACCACAAAGAAATGGCTTTGAGGCAATTGAAATTGGCAGTATCACTGGAGAAGGTGGCTCTGGTTAGTTCAAATCTCTACTATTGTACACCCTGATTTGTTGCACTAGGAGTCTTCCATGAATATGTGTACACACATGTCTTCTCAGGCAGCATCTTTTGAAGGTTTGAAATCATAGAATAGCATGGTTGGAAGGGACCTTCAGGATCATCTAGTTCCAGCCCCTCTGCCATGGGCAGGGACACCTCCCACTACACCATGATTTCTCAATGCCTCATCCAGCCTGGCCTTAAACACCTCCAGGGGTTGAGGGGGCATCCACAACCTCTCTGGGCAACCTCTTCCAGTGTGTCACCACCCTCACAGGGAAGAACTTATTTCTTCTCTCCAGCCTGAATCTCCCCTCTTCCAATTTGCATCCCTTCCTCCATGTCCTGTCATCCTGGACCCTATTAAAAAGTCCTACCCCAGCCTTTCTGTAGCCCCTTCAGGGATTGAGAAGGTCCTCTGAGGTCCCCCTGAACCTTCTGTCCTCCAGGCTGAATTTAAAGAATTAACCTGATGTCAGTCTCTCAGGAAGATAAACTCAAAAGCCTTCAAAAAAACCCACCTTATTGTATCGTGCAACTTTCTGTCCTCTTTGGGGAGCTGAGGAGGAGGATTGGGGAGAACACAGAGAAGATGTAGGTGTAAAACAATCCTCTTTCTTACGAAGACCTGCTTTATTTCCTAAATAAAGTAGCTTTGGAAAATATCACACTCAATGGTATTTTCTGGCTGTGTGGTGATGGAAACCCCACAGGTATGTTCTTATTGAGAAACATCATATTGAGAAACTACTCTGAGATCCCCCTGAGCCTTCTCTTCTCTAGACTGAGCAACCCCAACTCCTTCAGCCTGTCCTCAGAAGGGAGGTGCCCCAGCCTCTCATCATCTTTGTAGTCCTCCTCTGGACCTGCTCCAACAGCTCAATGTCCTTCTAATGTTGAGAGCTCCAGAACTAGGATAAGAATGAGAGAAAAGCTACAGTTTGGAGTCTGGCTCAGCATCATCTTCTCAGAGTGATGCTGCCATGAGTGGGCACCCAGTCCATCATTCTAATACAGGAAGAAGATGAAGAGCTTGAGGGAGGATACCCACTTGCAGGTTGATTTAGGTTTTCAAAAGAGAAGCAGCAGTTGATCTTTCTCTCATCCCAAAATACTTGGATACCTTCCTTTGGTGTGTGTTAGGACTCCAGGAAATGTCACACCACAAAGGAGGAGGGATTTATCTCTGTGACATCAGGAATGGAAGCAATAAGGAGCAGGAATTTCCCACAGACAGCTTGTTCTGGTGCAATTTTCCAGCCCAGGTTTCTGAACTTAAGAAATGGTGAGTATTTCTGAGCCTGGGGAACCAGATGAACTCTGGGAGGATCCTCTTGACTGAAACCCAACATTTTTTAGCCCTGCTGGTGACCACGCTGCGTTGAGGTTGCCCCAAATCTGAAGTTAGACAGTAGTTGTAGTCATCCAAATAAAGACACTGACTTTCTTGATTCATTCTTGGCTGGGGGCAATCTCTTGTACATTCCTACCTTTCACCCTTTCTCCATTAAGTGGAAAATCCAAAGTTTCCTTTAATCAGGTTTGAGCTTGGACTGATGTGATGTTTACCGCCTCAGACAGTGGTTTTCAAACCACGTCAGGAACATCTGGCCTCGTGGCTTGGCAGAGAGCCCAGCAAATTGCCAATCCAAGGGCCCAAGTTCACAGGCAGCTTTGGGGCTTTCATTCCTGTAACAAGAAAACCCTGAGGGCAGTGGAGGTGGGGCTGCTCCTCCCTGGTTAATCCTGCTGCTTTACTATCTTTGTGTTCTCCAGGGCTGATCTCTGGGTGCTGTCAGAGTCCTCAGATTAAGGTCCTGCAGGTGTCCACCCAGGAAATGCCACTCTCTCTGTGTTCCTGTTGTGTCCCACCAACTTCCCCAGCTCCCACTCCCATCAGGGGTGGAGCCATGGGGCAGAAGGTATAGAATCATAGAATGG
>VZTY01021580.1:17267-36769 GCA_013400935.1 Turnix velox
TGCGAGGCGGGGAAGCTCCTCGGCGCCAAGTGGCCTCCAGGAGGAGCCGATCCCCCAGGAGGTCCCGCAGCCCAAGAACACCTGGGCAGAGGAGGAGGGAGGGGAGCGAGTCCCGAGGGCCGCGCCCGAGGACGGACTCCCTGGTGCTGGGAGTCCCTGGTGCAAACTTCTTTTGGCAGAGGTTAGGAAAGATTATATAAGGCTTTAAACACCTCCAGGGAGGGGACATCCACAGCTCCTTTGGGCAACCTGTCCCAGTGTCTCACCACCCTCACAGGAAAGAACTTCTTTCTTCTCTCCAGCCTGAATCCACCCTCTTCCAATTTCCATCCATTACTCCTAGATGGTGTAAAGAACTCAGTGCTTTATACTAGGTGCAGTTTGGCTGTTTGCAATATTCAGTCAATGTTTCTGGGGAAATTAAGGGATGAACATTCATAATTCTGTTGACCAGATTTTCATTAATCTAAGAAGTAGTGAGTTCTCCTTTGACTTCTAATTTCATTGGGAAGCACAGGGAAAGGTAAACTTCCTCATAGAAGTCTGAAAGGTAAACTTCCTCATAGAAGTCTTCATGAAGTTCTGACAGAGAGGAAGAATGAAGATTTCAGGTATCCTTTTTTCTTTCCTTTTTTTTTTGATTCTCTTCCCCAGATGCTGCAAGGTTCTCCTGAACTGATTGAGCCAAACTTCTTCACAGCAGATTGGCATGTGAGACATCTCTCTTCAGATAGAAACATATTGCTTCCAGATGGTAGAAAAGGTAAAACAGTAGCACCTGCATTTCTAATTTCCATCTTTGAATACAGTAAAGTTCTGTTGACTATACTGATTTCTATTTTGGGGTGGAATTTGGCTTACTGATGTTGTATTTTGTTTAATTCCTGGTAAGACATGTACATTACCACTGACTAGGCATTTTACTGATTTAAGAAAATATACTCTGAAGTGACAAAGAATTATCAAAGATGCAGATAGGACACAAATCATCCATGAAAATCTGTAGGAACATTTGTAATGGAAAATATGCTGCTTGGGATTTGCCTATCCTTGTGTCTTTTAAACAAACTCTAAAATCTAGGTTGTTCTTCTGTCATGTTTGAAACAGTTCTGCTGGGATGATTTAAATAGTTAGATAAAGCCATACAGACTTAAGGAGTGAAATGACACCTACATAATGTCTATATATGTATGTATAAAATGAAATATAGGAATATATAGGAAATGAATAGTGTCAAATGTACTTAGGACTACTGTTGATGCTTACTGTGGCATGTCATGAACTCCATTCTTGATCAAACCTCCAGGATGGGGAAGCATCAATCCCTAGTTTAGAGGCTTGTTTTGTCTTAAACCTCTGGACATAAGGGAAACGTGCAGGCTGTATTTTGGTATTTGTGCCATTTCTGTTCTTTTAAATGTGGGGAAAACCATGTCACAATCCTGGACTAGAAGATGTAATAACATTAAAAACTATGGTGCCAGATAGAGGAATGAGAGAGTTTGATTTTCTGGCCTCCCTGTTTGAACTAATGTACAGGTTCCACAGCTTATTACAAAAATAAGACTAGGTATCAAGGGTGACATTTGAGCAGGAAATTAATCTCTAAAAAAATAACTTTAAATGTGAGCTTTATTTTGTTCCTGGCAACAATGATGCAGTTTGTTCAGATGCTGAGTATCTCTAACCTCTGAACCTCTAAACCTGCAAGGAATATGTTCATCCCCACAGATTTCTTCTGGCCATGTGCCCATTGGATTGTAAATTGTAAATAGAGAGGGATAAGAATGTTGCACTGCTGTGTTCTGCCACATTAAGTATTTAAATTATTTTCCATCACTTGGAACTCTTTCAGAATGTTACAACATTGGGTGGTTCAAATGTTCACATCATGCCGTAAGTAGCCTCCCACCTTTGCAGGAGGCCATTGAAATTAGTGGAATAAGCTGCTGATAATCACAGAATGGTTTGGGTTGGAAGGGACCTTCAAGATCGTCTAGTTCTAATCCCCCTGCCATGGGCAGGGACACATCCCAATACAACAGGTTGCTCAATGCTTCATCCAGCCTGTCCATAAACACCTCCAGGGGTTGAGGGGACATCCACAGCCTCTACGGGCAACCTCTTCCAGTGTCTCACCACCCTCACAGCAAAGAACTTCTTTCAGGGATCCAGTTTAAATCTCCCCTCTTCCAATTTGCATTCATTACTCCTAGTCCTAATCAAAGATCTCTCGTGAGATGATGTTTGAAGTGTTATTGCTAAGAAACTGATGAGGGAGCATAAACCTCAAATTCTGTGGTGTAACATTACTTGCCTTTCACTTCTCAGGTATTGTTGGCACGTCTGACATAGCAGAAGGGATGACATATGAACAGTTGCAGGTAGGCTGTAAATATACCCATATATTTTAATTTACTGCTTTTAACAAGGATAATTTACTGAAATGAATTTCTTCTGTCTTGCAGACTCTAATTGAAGAGGTTCTAGAGGAAAGTGGTTATTACAGCTTCTCTTCTAACAGGTGAGTCTGTCAGACTTAAAAAGGAAAAGTTAATTATGATGTGCTAACAGCAAAAGTATCATCTGCACCTTTAATTGATTGCATTTTCACTTCAAACTTAGTGCACTGTCGCACATGGATGGCTGGAAGAAATACAAGTGGGACATATTTGGCCACATCTGTTTTCTCCCCTAGATGATAGTGTTGCAAATTGAGCAGTAGTTTCCTCACATTTCCCTCTTAAAAAAACAGAGCTGTATAATAGTTTCATTTAAATGCAAGAATATTTTATTAAAACACTTTACTATTGTGGGGTTGAAAGGATGAAGTTGACTTATTTAGCAAAATGTTTGAGTAGAGCACAAGAAGCAAATTGGCAGCACAAAAGTGCAGGGGATGAAAACCAGACAGATTCCACGTTCTGGAGATGCTCTATCTCTCCTGCAAGAAACTTATCAATAATAGCTTCTCAATGCCTGAAGGGGGCTACAGAAAGGCTGAGGTAGGACTTTTTAATAGGATCCATGATGGCAGGACTAGGAGTAATGGATGCAAATTAGAAGAGGAGAGATTTAGGATGGATCTAAGCGAGAAGTTCTTTGCTGTGAGGGTGGTGAGATGCTGGAACAGGTTGCCCAGAGAGGTTGTAGATGCCCCCTCAATCCCTGGAGGTGGTTAAGACCAGGTTGGATGAGGCATTGAGCAACCTGTTGTAGTGGGAGGTTTCCCTCCCCATGGCAGAGAGTTTGGAACTAGATGATCTTGAAGGTCCCTTCCAACCCAAACCATTCTATGATTCTATGGGAAATCTTTAAGGAGCACGAAAACAAAAATAAATGAAAAATTTTCTTACAGTCCATAACACAAACTTTCTCATTTTTTTTACCTGCTACTCTGTTATTTATCATCTCAGATGTTCTTTAGAGTTTGCTCTTTAGAGAGCAAAAGAGTTCATTGCTTCCTTCGAGACAGTCTGTTTCTTGTCTTTGCAGTAATCAACATTTGAAAGCCTCTGAGACTGCAGTTAGATTGTCTAAAGCAAATAAATATTCATCCCCACCACCCTCTAATACTGATATTAAGGGGTTTTAAGAATTTATAGCTCATGGTGCCTTGGTGGTTATTATTCAGTTATCTATTATCTCTGCAAACTTTTCTGTATGGATTGTCTCTGGCTTGAAAAGTTTCACATCTTAGTCTCAATATTTTATAGGCTGCTCATTGGAATTCCTGCTCACAGCTGCCTTGTAGCTGCCAGCTATAAGTATTGTAAATCGTGATTCAGCACTTCCAAAACAAAGCAGCTCACTCTAGAAACCCTCAGGGTATTCTTGAATCATGTTTACAAATCACTTTTGCAGCCATGAGGTCTAACAATATTTTTTTTATATATAGACGATATAAAGTATTTAAATTTTTTTTCCTAATTGCAAGCTCCTAAGATTTGGTGCTGTAGAAAAAAAAATCACACAACCTACTGGGGAAAGGAAAAAAAGAATAAACCTCTCATTTTAATATAATTTTAATATTTTTAGCAGCACCCTGTTCCTCACAGGACTCTACCACAAAGAGCATTGTCCAGAAATCTGTCCAGGGCATTCACAGGATCACGGAATGTCAGGGATTGGAAGGGATCTCAGAGGATCATCCAGTCTAATTCCCTGACAGAGCAGGAACACCCAGATCAGGTCACACAGGAAGGTGTCCAGGTGGGGTATGGATGTCTCCAGAGAAGGAGACTCCACACCCTCTCTGGGCAGCCTGGNTGTTCTGTTTCACTCACCCTGACGAAGTTTTTTCTTTTGTTTCTGTGGAACCTCTTGTGTTCCAGTTTGCACCCATTTCCCCTTGTCCTATCCTTGGGAGTCACTGGCTCCATCCTCCTGACACTCACCCTTTACATATTTGTAATGATGTCCCACCTTAGTCTCCTCCAAGGTAAAGAGACCTAACTCCTTCAGCCTTTCCTCATAAGGAAGATGCTCAATCCCTTCATTATCTTTGTGAGTCTGTGCCTTTCATTGTGTAGTGCAGGAATGCCACAGACATGCCCATGAGACTACCAGCAGTAAAATAACTGACATCCTGTTCCTCCTGTTTTATTCAGGACTACTTATTTTTCTGTCGTGCTTGAGTTCCCCAGAGAGCAGTTGTTCAGTAGAATTTTAAGTTATTTTCCTCCAGTTTTGGAAATATAAAACTTCAGAGGGTATTCTTCATAGCCATACAAGATGGTCATGCAGTTTAAGGTGATGTTCTCTATACTGTATTTATCCTGAAGAAGGAAACAGGGGAAAAGAGCAAGCAGTATATTTCACACAATCATAGAGTGGTTTGGGTTAAAGAACATCTAGTTCCAACCCCCCTGCCACGGGCACACATTTCCACACATCCATCAAGTCTGGAGAAGACCAGTGGATGCTGAGCATCCTTCTCCACATCAGTGGATGTGCTGTGTATTAGATTTTCCCTGAAGCACAGAAAAATTAGAAGTTATTTTTTAGTTTCCCTGAGTCAGGCAACTTCTTCAGCAGCACTGACCGTAGGTTGTCCACTCTTTTGTGCTTTGATCATGGGACTTTTAGCAAAGATAAAATTGATTTTGAGGTGAGTGAAAGGAATTGAGTGAAATCTGCTTATAGATGTGAATGACCTTAGAAGTTTAAAATGATGTTGTGAAGAATGGTGGAATTTTTTTTATTTTTATTTCTTGCTTAGGATTGTTAATGTGTGCATGGTTACAGCTGTTGTAGTATACTTCTGACCCACTGGCATGTCCTGCCTTTAGCCACAAATACCACAAAGCCACCCTGCAGCCCAGCTGTTGGTCTGTCAACTTGATTTTGAATCCTCCCACCAGTTGTGCTTCAATTATCTGCTTAATTATATTTAGTTCTCCCATCTTTTCCAGACAAAATTCTACTTCCAAGTAACTTAGTGTCCAGCCTTCTACAAAACTGACAGACCATGCTTTGGCCTTGGCTGTCAAAAAACTTATCTCTATTTCCAGTGGACTTGCTGCATTTTATAAAGTATGCTTAGCTCAGTTTCATCCAGAGCCTTCAGAACTTAAGAAATTATTTTTTTAATTTTTTTTTTTGCTTCTCACAGTCTCTCCAAGTGGCCCAAGCAGTCCACTTTCCATAGCTGTCTTCTATTGAATGATTAATTGGTCTGGCAGATGCGCATCATTAGGTTTCACTTTAAACTCTTAAGGCAGCTAAAAGGACAAATCAGTCTCCCAAGCTGCCTCACAAAGTCACTTATCAGTGTCCACCACTATCTGGTTTTCTTCCACTATGCAGAATTTAGTTTGCAGCATCCTATATGACATTCTTACCTAAAGCTGTTTTGAGCTTTGCTCTATTTGCTCTTTTTTTATCCTCAGTGAAACATTTCAGAAGCAACTGCAAATTTTCCTACAGAAACTCATTATATCCTGGGATCCCTTTATAATAAAAACTTCCAAAAAAAGTACTAAAAGTAATGAATATCCACCTCTTGTTAGCTTTAGTGACATATAGGGCAAAACATCTACTTGAAATTTTTTTTACTTATTTTGCAAACCTTTCACTTCAGATTCAGTTTTCAAGATGGGAAGTTATAGTGATGCAACATGAGTGGGTCTTAAACAGTGGATAGTGTTTGTAGCAGGAAACAAATTGCATTCCCTTCCACCCACAGCAAGTTTCTAGCTCTTCTGATAGAATCTGAAAAAAAGAAAATAAAACCAAAACCAATCCCCAGGAGTCTTCAGAAGGCGTATCAGAGCACCACGAGCTTAAGTGGTGAAGTTGTGAATTTGTAGAGATGTTTCTTCACTTTAGGGACAAATTCCTAGATGATTTCTGACTGAGTTGGTTTGAAAGTCTCAGTTTGGTGTGTTGTGCTGCTACAGGGGCAGTTCTGTTGTGAAGCAAAGGATTCTGCAGCTGCTCTGCAATGACAATGGAAAGCTGAGCTCTGATTAAGGCTGGTTTAATTACTCAGATGCTTCCTGGGTTCTTATAAGTTGGGGACCAAGCTGTTAGACACCAGTGTAGGGGAGAGAGGGACCTGGGGGTTCTGGTGGACAGTGAGATGACCATGAGCCAACAATGTGCCCTTGTGGACAAGAAAGGCAAGGGCATCCTGGGGTGTATTAAAAGGGTCAGTAGGTGAACAGAGGTTCTCCTCCCCTCTACTCTGTCCTGGTGAGACCACATCTGGAATATTGTGTCCAGTTCTGGTCCCCTCAGTTGAGGAAGGACAGGNAATCTTTGGGTGAGGGTGACAGAACAGTGTCCCAGGCTGCCCAGAGAGGGTGTGGGGTCTCCTTCTCTGGAGACATTCAAAACCACCTGGACACCTTCCTGTGTGACCTGATCTGGGTGTTCCTGCTTGGGCAGGGACATGGGACTAGATGATCTCTCCAGGTCCCTTCCAATACCTGACATTCTGTGATTCTTCCAGGCAAACTCCAGGGCATTTCTTTGCTCTGTCCCCAAGGTTTTAGACAATGCTGAATCTGTGTCCCTTGTGGGTCTGTGTGGGCTTGGGGACAGTCAGTAGTGTGTGTAGGCTCAGCTTAGGACGAGCATCTCCACTTAGCACCCCCTGTTGGAGGACAGGGAGAGTGGGTGGTGCTGCCAACGCCAGCACCCGTGAGGGGAATGGCTGATGGGTGTCCAGGGTGATGAGCTCCTCACTCTTCATCCTTCAGATGTCCTCATTCAGCCCATTTTGCCTGAGAAATGTTGCATTTTTCAGCAAACTCATCTAGTGGGAGATGTCCCTGCCCATGGCAGGGGGTTTGGAACTAGATGATCTTTATGGTCCCTTCGGACTCAAACCATTCTATGACATGGGACATGGGCTGTTGCTAAAAGGAGTATTAAATGCAGAATAAAGACCTCGTTAGTATCTAGTGTAATAATGCCATCTTCTACCTCATTGTGGAACACACTATAGAGAAAACATTCTAGAAACATTTTTGTTTTCTGCTTTGGGGGGATTTTGTGTATCATCTTTCTTTCCCACTGCTCTTGCCTTCTGCTGTGCCCCTAGAAATTCCAGGACAGATGATAAGAAACCAAATCTGAAGTGATGACATGAAAATAGTAGTGGGATGAGTAAACTGCGTAAGGGGTTAAAAATAATTGGAGCAACTGGACTGGTGATGAGAGAAACATGAATTCCTTAGAAACTGAGATGGCCATTTTCATTATAATAGTAATTACTATCTCAATACCAGTCGTTTCATGGGGATTAATGACCAGCTGAGGATAATGACCCTCAGCTTTATCTTGAATAATCAACTTGTGCCCATTTATCACTAATCTCCTGAAATTACTCTGAGCTCCAATTGTATTCCTTATTTATACAGAAATTTGGTAAACATGCATAACCCTCCCCCCTTCTCTAATGTTTCAGAATTATTCTGTTCACATCCATTGGACCCCACTTTCTTTTTCTTGTCTTTCTGATAGAATATTAGACTGCACAAGAGGCAAGCTCCATGCTTGGGAGTCCATACATGAACAGGACAATGAAAGCTGGTTTCATAAGGACATTGAGCTTTTGGAGTGGGTCCAGAGGAGGGCCACAAAGATGATGAGAGGGCTGGAGCACCTCCCTTATGAGGACAGGCTGAAGGAGTTGGGGTTGTTCAGCCTGGAGAAGAGAAAGCTTGTCAATATCTGAAGTGGGCTACAGAAAGGCTGGGGTAGGACTTTTGAACTGAATCCATGATGGCAGGACTAGGAGGGAATGGATGGAAATTGGAAGAGGGGAGATTTAAGCTGGAGATAAGTTCTTTGCTGTGAGGGTGTTGAGACACTGGAAGAGGTTGCCCAGAGAGGTTGTGGATTCTCCCTCAACCCTGGAGGTGTTTAAGGCCAGGTTGGATGAGGCACTGAGCAACCTGGGGGGGTGTGCCTGCCCATGGCAGTCCCAGCTCTGTCCCCTCCTAGTTTCTTGACCCACCAGTCAATTGGTGGGGAGGGTGATGTGAGAGTCAGAGAAGGCCATCTGCTCTACAAGCCTTGTCCAGTGATGCCCAAAAGACCTGTGTATTGTCAACACCATTTTCATCACTTACCCAAAACATAGCCTCTCACAAACTATTATGAAGAAATTTAACTCTATCCTAGGCAAAACCAGCAGAAGCAGAGGCTTATTTATGAGAAAAATGTTTCTACACTACTTTTGTAGAAGGAAAAAAAGGGTTGCAACACAAGGAAGCATAGAATGAAACAGTGTTTATAATCAAATGCACTATTGCTATGGAGTCATACTTTCTCTGAGTTTGTTCAATGCAGCCTTTTCCATTTATATGAAGTTTTAGAATTAGAGTAGCAACCATTCTTGTGGTTGGAGCTATTTCATGAAGAGGAAAGCTGTCAAATCTGTCTCTAATGATAGCTCTACATTTTTAACTACTCAAAGAATAGCTCAAGGTATTATCCGCAGAAGGATGAAATCTTCTTGGAGTGGCAGCAAGTTCTGAATTTTGCCTGTTTCAGCAGCTCTCATTTGTATTGGGTCGATGGTCCATGGGTACATCAGTCAAAAATAGAAATGCATTAATAGGGCTTTTTTTGTCTGCAGATTCTTCCCATGTCATCTATATATTCTTCAGCATTAATGCCTCTTTTTGTGTTATGTGACTAACGAATTCAAATTTATATTTAGCTTGGTTAATATTTTTAAATGTTCTAGAGCATGGCAAGCTAGACAGCAGATAAAAGTACACAGCCCCAACAATTCTGGAATCAGAGAATCATAAAAGCTGGCGAGGGGCTTTGTGCCAGGGCACAGAGCCCCGGGATGAGGCACAATGGTTTGAAACTAGAGCAGGGCGGGTTTAGGTTAGACACCAGGAAGAAGTTCTTCCTCTTAAGGGTGGTGAGACATGGAAAAGGGTTGCCCAGAGAGGTGGTGGAGACCCCATCCCTGAAGACATTCAAGGCCAGGCTTGCTGAGGATCTGAGGAACCAGATCTAGTTAGTGCAGGATGTCCGTGCTCACTGCAGGAGGCTGTACTAGATGACCTTTGAAGGTCCCTTCCAACTCTATGATTCTAAAGTGGACTTTCTGACATCACAATTTCTTGGTGGCTTAAGACACTTGGCTACTTTTTATTCCATCCTGACACCACTTCCAGCTAACATTACCTCTCATTTTCTCCTTATTTTTTTCTTCCAAATGGTTGACCATGCTGATTCTTACTTCTTGTGTCTCACACACAAAAAAGGAAAAGGTTCTTTGAGTCAGCAATGTTTCTTACAGTCATGCCAACATTCTGCTTTGTACATCTCCCCAAGGAGGTAGAAAAGTCTACAAAAGCTCAGCAGTTGTTGATTTTTATTTTTTTTTCTTCTCAACATCCATGACTGGAAGAGTCTTTGGTCTACCCACCTGCAGCTCTGGTGACTATGAATGAGGATCTGTGTGGCACTGCCTGGTTCCCACAGACCAGGATTCACTCCATCTCTTGAGCTAGCTGTCTTTCCACTAAGAGGCAGTATTGGCTTGCCTTTCTCAGCTCACACATTCTACAGAAATTAGGAGGAGAAGCAACAGGAAAACACGAAGTAGCAATTTGATCCTTGCTTCAGTTTCCTCCCAACTTCTGGGATAAGGGAGTGACTAATCGTTGTCAAATTGACAATGGGACATGACAATGGAGCACTTGGCCAAGAGATGGGTTAGAAGTTGGTGGGTAGAGTTTACCACTGCACATGGTGATACTCACACTGCACCTTTTCAGGCTTGCTAGAGAGGTAATTTTTACTAAGTTGTTAAAATCACACCAGTAGTGGTTGTACTCAGAAGATACATGAGACAGGTAATGGTACAGTGGAGCTCTAGAGAAATATAGGCTTATATATATGGAAATGATGTGTGCCTTGAATCCTGGGATATTAGCAGTGGAGTGTGTCAGAATCAGATGGCTAGGTCAGAAAAACTGTTTTTTTAGAGAATTGCAAATACATTATAGTAATTTCAGGGGGGGCAGTAATCTAATGGCACAGAAATTTAGGGGTGACACAGGATTTAGAGGTGTCAGTTGATGAGAAACTCAACAAGAGCTGGCAGTGTGTGCTGGCAGACCAGAAGCCAACCCAGTCCTGGGCTGCATCAAGAGAAGTGTGGCCAGAAGATCAAGGGAGGTGATTTTGCCCTTCTGGGACCCAAAATGGATTTACTGTGTCCAGTTCTGGAGCCCTCAACATAAGGAGGACATTGAGCTGTTGGAGCAGGTCCTGAGGAGGGCCAAGAAGGTGATGAGAGACATGGAGCACCTCCTTTCTGAGAACAAGCTGAAGGAGTTTGGATTGTTGAGCCTGGAGAAGAGAAGGGTCGGGGGGACCTCAGAGTAGCTTCTCAATACCTGAAGGAGGCTTCAGAAAGGGTGGGGTAGGACTTTTGAATAGGGTCCAGGATGGCAGGACTAGGAGTAATGGGTGCAAATTGGAAGAGGGGAGATTTAGGCTGGAGATAAGAAAGAAGTTCTTTGCTGTGAGGGTGATGAGACTCTGGAGGTTGCCCAGAGAGGTTGTGGATGCCTCCTCCATCCCTGGAGATGTTTAAGGCCAGGCTGGATGAGGCATTGAGCAACCTGGTGTAGTGGGAGGTGTCCCTGCCCATGACAGAGGGGTTGGAACTAGATGATCTTTAAGATCCCTTTCAACCCAAACCATTCTGTGATTCTGAAAAAGTCTTGCATTTTTCCAAGCAAACACTTTGATTAGTAAGTTGGTGTTTACTTCTTTTAGGCTTCTTCTTCCTCTGAATCAGACTGGTAGGAACTGTAGCAGAAGCTGTGTGTTGCTCTAGCAGTTAGTCAGCATCAGGGCCAGTAGATCTGGCTGGCATCAGAGCTGCCTGGTACAGAGGACAGATGCGGAACCTGACTGCAATTCATGACGTTGCGTTGTGCAGGAGAGGGGAGGGAGCCAGGGATCCATCTGGTACATGCACCAAAATAATCTGGTCATGTGGTTGGGCTGTCATTGACGCAAAGCTTCTCCTCTCACTAAGCTGGAGATCATCTTTAGCACTGAGATGTGTGGAAAGGTGCATTTCACCTCTCCTTGGAAGCAATGAAGGAGCATCTGGCATGCTTTTTGGCTGGCTGATAGGTACCAAGTCATTGACAGTTCAGTGACAAACACACAAAGCCAAGTGGTCTTCTGACAGTGGAAATGCCTGAAGACCACGCTGTCTGTAGGAAAAGTGTGTGTTTATGAAGCTGTCTCAGCATTTGGACTGTGGGAATGAGTGTTTTCAACACTAGGCAGATGGCTCTGATCCCTTGCAGAGATCACATGCCCTGAGCTCTCAGACATTCTTATATGAGCTTCCCATCTTTGAGAAGAAGCATCTGTTGTCACAGACTTGTTTGGCTGAGATGAGATGCGTTTGCTCTTGCAGTTCTGAAGCTGGTCTTTCCTCCAGTTTAAGGAAAAGATTTACTTTGAGACTGACTTCTGTGTGTCTGAGATGTCTGCTTGGCGGAGTTCTTGTGCAGAACATAGATGGAAGTTTGACAAATAACATTAAATAAGAAGGCACATTCTAACTCATGGTGGGTCACAAAGCTTCCTGTAGCCTAGGATCATTCTTGTGCCACCAGACCAGTATTTTATCCAGCTGATGTGAACTAAACATTTTGAAATTAAATAAAATGGATTTTTTTCTTTTCTTTATTTGAGGCTTTAATGGTTTGGTCCAACTAGGGCAGTGTAGCTGAGAAGAATGTAGTGTTTTCCATGGCACAGCATGATGCTGAGGAAAGTTTTGGGAGCTCAGGCTAAGTCATGACATGGAGATGCTGGAGCAGGTCCAGAAGAGGGACAGAGAAGTTATCAGAGGGTGGGAGCACCTCTCCTTTGAGGAGAGGCCAAGAGAGTTGGGGTTTTTCAGAATGGAGAAGATTCCAGGGAGACTGTATTGCAATCTTTCAGTGCTTAATGGGAGCTTAGACAAAAGATGAGGCCAAACTTCTAGCAGGGCCTGTTGCAATAGGACACAGGGGAATGGTTTTAAACTAAAAGAAGGTAGATTGATACCAGATATAAGGAAAATATTCTTTATTGTGAGGGTGGTGAAACACTGAAATAGATTGCCCAGAGTAGTGGTAGATGTACCGTCCCTGGAAACACTCAAGGTCAGGTTGGACAGGGCTCTGAAGGACCTGTTCTAGTTGGAGATGTCTTTTGCAGGGGTGTTGGATTAGTCGGCCTTTACATGTCCCTTCCAACTCAAACTATTCTATTACATGACTGCTCTAAGATTGATCCCTTACCTGCTGACTGTGGATGATGGTGAATTCTTACTTCCAACACATCTTAACTACCAAATTTCCCACCCCCAGGTATCTCTACTGTCCAAGAGGAACAAAGAACTATCCATCAAAAGAAGAGAACTTGTAATTCAAGGGTTCAGAGTCGTTCCTAATGAAATTAACTAGCCTGTGCCTCAGCTAAGGCTGATTTCCACAGGGGCAAGTTCTGCTCATTAAATAGGATCCAAATGGAATACCAATGTGGGACAGTTTCAAGAGACCTCATATAATTTCAGGATACTGTTAATTTCAGCTTTGTTTACAGCATAAGCACTTTACAAGAAACTTTGGGCAAGATGCCTCCAGGTTTGTACATTAAGAGGAAAATATAATTCCTACCTATTCCTCCAGTACATATCTTCTATTTTTATATATAGATATTTAAAATGAATTGTGCATACTCAGGTTTTCTGGAGTGATAATTCAAAGCCTGTAACCTTTTTCATATCCATGTATGTCTTCTCTGGGAAGAAAAAGAGCTTTGTAATATTACCAGACAGAAAATATATGTAGGTTCACTGTGCCAGAATTAGAAACATATTAAACACCATCAGTGTGATTTCAGTATTTAGAAGAAATTTCTCTACTTAGGCTTGGATAATAGCAGATTCTAACACTGGTGTGACATGTTAATAGTCATTATTTGCAACTGGCAAGGCTTCTGAAATGATTGTTATTTTTAAAACAGATGGTTTTACTGCTGTTTCAAAATTTCTCTGTTGTATGTCTGTCTTTAGCCACACATTGTATAGATTTGTTTCTATAAAGTGTGTCGTGTTCACTTCTATGCATTTTATATCCACATTAATTTCCTGTTTTGCAGGCTTAAGTAAATTAAACACACGCTTTGCTGCTAATCAAAACTTAAAAGCACTTTTCAGAATTTCAATATTTATTAATCTGGATTAAATGTAGCTGGTGTCTCACTGCAGTGGCAGTGAAGTTATTTTTTGCCTACAGTGTAGTGAGGAATATGAAGGGTTTTCTCTACAGCTGATGCTCTGTTGAAAATAAGCAGAATGCACTTGGTGATGTAGCTCTCCTATCTTTGTTGAAAATTATTAACGTTATAGTCACCAAATCATTGCTCAGAAGAAATTTGATGCAGGTCTCTGTTATGTGCTTTTCCTGTGTTTTGTTTTGTTTTTTTTTTCCTTAGTTGTTTGTTCCTAACTATAAATAGCTAGCTGGCATTAATTTCCTAAGAATTCACATGGCAAGAGGGTTGGAACTAGATGATCTTTAAGGTCCTTTCCAACTGAAACCATTCTATGACTCTATGATTATTTCCCCTATGATGAGTGATTTCAACATCCTGAACTGTGAAGCAGTAGAAAATGGCTCAATGAGCAGTCTGGAAAAAAAAAAGAATAAAATAATAATAATTAGGAAAAAAATCTATCCATTTTTAATGTATTCATAAATCAAAAAGTCAACAGGTTGATGATATCTGAAGAGGGCTACAGAAAGGCTGGCTGGGGGAGGACTTTTGAATAGGGTCCAGGATGGCAGGACTAGGAGTAATGGATGCAAATTTGAAGAGGGTAGATTTAGGCTGGAGAGAAAAAAGAAATTTTTTCCTTTGAGGGTGGTGAGATACTGGAAGAAGTTGCCCAGAGATGTTGTGGATGCCCTCGCAATCCCTGGAGGTGTTTAAGGCCAGGCTGGATGAGGCATTGAGCAACCTGTTCTAGTGGGAGTTGTCCCAGCCCATGGCAGGGGGGTTGGAACTAGATGATCCAAGCCATTCTATGATTTTTTGCATTTTTTTACAATGATAAAGTTGTACTACCAAAGGTCTGTTAAGGGCCAAGACCAGCAGGAAGCTGCAGTTTCCACCAAGAAAAACCATAGATGCTGTATTTCCTTCAATGTTACCCCTAAAAATTCATATTCTAGTTCAGAGTTCTACTTTTTCTTTGCTAGAATGGTTAAATCTTGTGGATTATAAAGTAAATCCACACTATGTGTGTGGCTACCAAAGGAACTGATTTCACTGATGATTTATCCCAAATGAATTAATTTAAATCAACCGTTTGTGTGTTTGTTCCACTCCAATTGGATGCTAATTCTCATAATAGTTTTCCATTAAAATGTTTTAAAACAATCTGCACTTAAATTAACCTATTTTAATATCTTTTTTTCAGAAATGTCTTCTAATTTTAAATTGCCAGTGTGCACTGAATGTCTTAGAAATAATTTGAGCCTTATTTTGAGCATGCTTCGAGCTGTCATTGTTTATCTTTTGCCTGTATTTCAGTGATAAGATAGTGTTCATTCATTCTTGATGGCATTATTTTTGTCTGACAGATAGAGTATGATTAATTGCTCTTAATTGTGTTTCTCATAGTGGGTTTTTAGTGCTGTTGACTTGGAAGCCAATTTTGTCCTCTTTTGTGACTGAGAAAAGTGTTGGTGGCTAGCAGAGGAGAGCAGACTTCTCTTCAGTAGCTACAAGACAAGGAGTGGATGGGTGGCACGTCCAGCTGCTGAGGCAAACCAGTCAGTGTTTTTTTCTTTCCTAATCTTCACTAGCAATTTTTTTTTCCTTCCTCAGCTGCCACTGAGTTGCCATGCTTATTGCTGTAGGGAAGAGCTGGTGCATTTTACATGTAAGGCAAATTACATTCCGTGGATGCAACTTGAAAGAGGGGAGATCTAAGAAAACTTCTTTCCTGTGAGGTTGCTGAGACACTGGAAGAGGTTGCCCAGAGAGGCTGTGGATGCCCCCTCTCTGGAAGTTTTTAAGGCCAGGCTGGATGAGGCACTGAGCAACCTGGTGTAGTGGGAGGTGTCCCTGCCCTTAGCAGGGTGGTTGGAACTAGATGATCTTTAATGTCCCTTCCAATCCAAACCATTCTATTAAGAGTAATAAGAGCCAGTTCTACCATGAATAATTTCAGTATGTCTGCATTCTGTATATATAATGTAGATAAGGCAGATTCTAGGAAACACAGAAACCAAAATTAAGTTGTCCAGCATCGTTCAAATAAAATAATTCAAAATTAAGTTGTTCAGAAGGCCAGGCATACCCTGGGCTGCATCAGCAGAGGGTTGGCCAGCAGGTGGAGAGAGGTGATTCTGCCCTTTTCTGCTCTGGTGAGACCCCACATGGAGTTACAGCCTCCAGCTCTGGAGCCCTCAGCACAAGAAGGACATGGAGCTGTGGGAGAGAGTCCAGAGGAGGCCACAACGATGATGCAAAGGCTGGAGCCCCTCTGCTGTGAGGACAGGCTGAGAGAGCTGGGGCTGTTCAGCTTGGAGAGGAGACAGCTTCATGGAGACCTCACAGCATATTTATAAGGTATGGTGCTTTTTATGTGTACTGAGAGTAGCTTTTGTATTCTCTTATCAAACTTTAAACCCAGTTTTAGCCAGGTCTGAATTTCTAACTGATCATGGTTGTGTTGTTTGTATTTCTACTGCCAAGTAAATGTCTCATCTCTTATCCTTCCATACCTGTACTCCTTCTGTACCTCATGCTGAGTCTTCTCTGGTGTTGGATCAAGACTGTTTTGCTTTCTACTACATTACTGTGTTAGAATCCTAAATACCTCATCTGTATGGAGTAACTGCTCTTTATGGTTTTGTATCTATATAGACATATATCTATATATCTTGATGTTTTATCTATATGAAACTATGTTTGTATAAAGTTAAATATGAGTAAACCAAATTAAAGGCACACAACTTCTCCTGATGCACTCAGAAAGTACAAGTCACAGGGGCAATACTCCCAAGTGTCTGAAAAGAATTGTAGGATCATAGAATCATAGGGCTGGAAGGCATCTTCAAGGGTCATCTAGTGGGCAGACACTAGATGTGGGCTGTGGGCAGGACATCAGGTTGCTAAAAAAAAAAGGATGACCTTGCTGAGGTGTGGTCACAGTCTGGCTGATAAGCAATCAGCAGTATTCATTGGAAGAGAGATAAAATGATAAAATTTCAGAACTTTCAAAAATGTTGCTGAATGTGTGACCAAATGGCTGAAGAAGTGATAGTTTAGCTTTCTGTTGTGGCTCAGCCCCAGCTGGCAACCAAGCCCCACATGGCCACCTGCTCACTCTCTTCATGGTGGGATGAGGGATAGAATCAGACAAGTAAAGGTGAGAAGATTTATGGGTTGAGATGAAGACAGTTTGATGGGTAAAGCAAAAGCTCTCCGTGTAAGCAAAGCCAAATGAGGAATTAAATTCACCTTTTCCTGTTGGCATGGGAGGAGAGAGAAACCTGGGTTTGTGAACTGAGAAGAACATGGCCATAAACTCTGGTGCTCCCCTCTTGGATTGTTGTTAGCAAGGCTAAATGAGGAATACTTTTGACTGTTACTGATGCTCACTGCTGAAAAGGTCACATTGACTATGAGGTTGGGGAGTGGTAGGTCAGATATGTTGCTTGTGACTCTGCTTACAGTTTTCCCATCTTTTCTACCTGGTCTTCAGGCAGCACAGAGATGGAGTTTTCCCATGGACTACCTTCCCGAGTTTTTCACAGAGTGATATTTACATGCTCTCAGCATAAGAAGGACATTGAGCTGTTGCAGCAGGTCCAGAGGAGGGCCACCAAGATGATCAAATGGCTGGAGCAACTGCCTTATGAGGACAGGCTGAAGGAGTTGGGGTTGTTAAGCCTGGTGAAGAGAAGGCTCAGGTGGAACCTCAGAGTAGCTTCTCAATATCTGAAGGGGGCTACAGAAAGGCTGGGGTAGGACTTTTTATTAGGATATGTGATGGAAGAACTACAAATAATGGATATAAATGGAAAGAGGGTAGATTCAGGCTCAATACAAGAGAGAAATTCTTTATGGTGAGGGTGGTGAGATGGTGAAGGGGGGTTGCCCAGAGAGGGTGTGGATGCCCCCTCAATCCCTGCAGGTGTTTAAGGCCAGGCTGGACAGGGCACTGAGTGGCCTGGTGTGGTGTGAGGTGTCCCTACCCATGGCAAGGGGGTTTGGAACTAGATGATCTTTAAGGTCCCTTCCAACCCAAGCTATTCTATGATTCTTCAGATCCATGCATGAAACAATTGAAGCAATAAATTCAGTCATTGAAGTAATGTCTGTCGACTTAATTTAGAAGAGTATTTGGAATTTAGTTTTAGTTAGCAGTGTCTGGAATTGTAGCTTTGCTTTCCTTTTGGCTTGATCGTGGTGATTAGCTCTTGAACATTTTTCAGACAGGTGGTGATACAATGGAACTGCACACAATGACTAATGTAGGCAGAACATGTCAGCTTGATGTAGTGGGTCTGCTGCTCTGGCCTGCAGCTCATGACACAGTCTGTGCCTGAAGGGTGATGCACCTCCTATCTGCTGGGGTTCATCTGTGGTCCAAATGCAGCCAGTGAAAACAAATGGGAGACAGCAGAGTGCCAAGTAGAAGCAAGACTTTGACCTGTTAGCAGTGATGGTATGAGCAGGCATCATCTGGAGAGCTGTAGGAGCCAGCAGCAGCACAGTGAGCCCCAGAGACTTTTGTAGAGCTCTACAGTGCAACCTGTTAGTCTTAAATTACCTTGTGCTGAATGGATGGTTTCAGCAATTAAGTTTATATTGCATTAAATAAACGAGGGAGGTGTAGCAATCTGCAACTACAGACAGCTATTTTTAAAAATGTGAGGCTTCAATTAATGTTGACTTATTTGTCATCTTCCCTTCTTTGAGACAGACATTTTTCATGCTCCTTTACCTAAAGTGTGACTGCTGTCTCTGGGCAAGGAAGGCTGGCAGTCAATTAGAGCTTTGCCTTGAGTGACCTGTCCATTCCCTTTCAGAAAGAGATCATCCTGAGAGCTTGTTATTAAATGATGGTGCACTAATAAGTGATTTTTTAAATTGAAAAATAATTATAGAACAGATGGAAATAGATGTTCCAACCACAAAGGGGTAATGGACATTGAAAATTACCAAATTAATCAATAATGAACTTCTTTTTTGTAGCTTTGTACTCATAAAGAAGTAACTCTAGAGGGACATGCTGGTGGAAAGTGGTGGGTACAGACTTGTTTTACATGTGAGGGTTTTACAAAGTGAGTAGGAAACTCACTTTTTATTCAGGTTTTGGTAGGTAAAACCAAGTCTACTTGACAGAGAAGGCATCTTGGAAGTTGTGCCCTTTTGCAGGGTATTGGGAAAGTGCATGTGGATTCTAGTCAAAAGCAGTTAACTTGGAGTTACTAGGATTTGCAGCAGGACAGGACGTGTTCTCAGCAAGGAGGGGGTGTCTGTGGGACCCTGGAGTGGAAGTTCCGCTTCTTTCAGACCTAAAATATCTTCTCAATACCTGAAGAGGGCTCCAGAAAGGCTGGGGTTAGGACTTTTGAATAGAGTCCAGGATGGCAGTACTAGTAATGGATGTAAGTACTAGTAATGGATGTAATGGATGCAAGTTGGAAGAGGGGAGATTTAGGCTGGAGACAAGAAGGAAGTTCTTTCCTGTGAGGGTGGTGAGACACTGGAAGAGGTTGCCCAGAGAGGTTTTGGATGCCTCCTCAGTTGCTGGAGGTGTTTAAGGCCAGGCTGGATGAGGCACTGAGCAATCTAGTCTAGTGAGAGGTATCCCTACCTGTAGCAAGGGGGTTGGAACTAGATGATCTTCAAGGTCCCTTCCAACCCAAACCATTCTTGGCACTGGTGAGACCCCACCTAGATGACACCAAGTTTGCAGATG